>CAJVGC010000590.1:17702690-18099595 GCA_910822075.1 Senecio squalidus
TAAGCGACCATGTTATGAGTCTTGTATATTTGCAATTGATCCGCCATTGATGATTCTGTAGATGATTAGAAACAGAGATAACCAAGAATGTAGTTGATTAGTCAAGGCGATAAGGAAAATCGATTGATTTTAATTGCAACGGTAACTTTTAATTGGAGAATTTAGGGGTTTTTACAACGGTAAGTTTTAATTGATTCAATTATTCCCCTTTTTATACCGAAATTTTTTTAACAACTTGACTCCCTGATTAGACGCGGGTAATGATTTAAAAATGACGGTCCAATTAAAGATCTCCACGTGGCACTAGTAGCTGTGCCTCGCGCCTGATGGTCCAATCAGGTTTTAACACGTGTGATTAGATATTTTCTGTGACTGACACGTGTAAAGTGAGGTTGCAAGTTGTGTTCTGACTTGTCAAATCATCATTAATTAGGGCATTCTTATTGATTAAGAAACCTTTATTAATAAGATAATCTGCAGTATTAACATAAAGATCCGTAGTAAGTAGGTTAATGGGCCGTAGCAATTGTTTATGGACCGTATTAACTGGACTGTCCGTAGTAACTTAAATTACTGGCAGTATTAAACCAGAGGGCCGTAGCAACTCCTTACTTGGCCGTATTAACCATTCCGTCCAAAATTTTATTTGCGTAGGGCAGTAGTAGTTAAACCTTCCCTTAGCCTTATATTTTGGTCGTACTAATCATACTTTGGATACTTTTTGTTTTTACTATTAATATTGCAGTAGTAACATAGTACAATACTAGAGAGTAAGGTACTTGATTTTTATCAAAAGGTTACTACTGCTTCTTCGAAGGGACTTAAATTTCATAATAGAAATATTGAGAGAAAAGTAGTTGAGTTATTCTTCCGTATTAAGCATTCCAATGCTTGTGACTAGGAACGTGAATCTTCCAACATCAAACGCCTTTGTGAGGAGGTCAGCGAGTTGATTGTCTGTATGGATCTTCTCAACATGGATTAGTTTCTTCTCGTTGCAATCCCTTATAAAGTGATAGCGTATCTCTATGTGTTTTGTCTTGGAGTGTTTGACCGGGTTGTTGATGATGCTTATTGTGCTTTGGTTGTCAATGAAGATTGGTGTGTTCATGAAGGAGTATCCATAGTCCATCATCTGATTCTGAATCCAAAGTACTTGAGCACAACAACTAGCAGCAGCAATGTACTCAGCTTCTGTTGAAGATGTTGATACCGTTGTTTGTTTCTTGCACTGCCATGACACCAGTCTTGTGCCAATGAATTGGCATCCTCCAGTTGTTGACTTTCTGTCTAAATTTTCACCTCCATAGTCGCTATCAGTATAGGCTATTAAGTCAAATGGAGAGTCTTTAGGATACCATAAACCTAGATTAGGTTTGCCCTTTAGATATCTAAAGATTCTCTTAACAGCTATGAGGTGTGACATCTTTGGTCTTGTTTGATATCTTGCGCATAAACATACTCCAAACATGATGTCTGGTCTTGATGCTGTGAGATACATGAGAGATCCTATCATGGATCTATAGTTGTGTACATCCACATCCTCCCCCTCAAGATCAGCAGTCATTTGTTTGTGAGTTTCCACCGGAGTACTCGCCACCTTTGCATCCAATAGTCCAAATTTTGTAAGGATGTCTTTGACATATTTGGTTTGGCTTATTAGCATGCCATCCGGTTTTTGTTTGACTTGTAGGCCCAAAAAGAAGGTGAGTTCTCCCATTGAACTCATCTGAAATTTAGTGTGCATGAGATCCTCAAAGTCTTTGCACAATGAATCCTTTGTGGATCCAAAGATGATATCATCCACGTAGATTTGTACAAGAAGAATGTCAGATTTGGATTTCTTGTAGAACAAGGTCTTGTCAATTGTGCCGCGTTGAAAATTGTTTTGAAGAAGATAATCTGATAGTGTGTCATACCATGCACGTGGTGCTTGATGAAGTCCATATAGGGCTTTGATCAGTTTGTACACCTTGTGTGGATGTTGAGGGTCTTCAAATCCAGGAGGTTGCTTGACATACACCTCTTCTTCAATGACTCCGTATAAGAAAGCACTCTTTGGAAGTTCAATCTTAGTGATAAAGGAGATGAGTAGTTGGCTTGTTTCATCTTTGGTACCAAGAAAATACACCCATGTATATCTTGTGTAGTCATCGGTGATGACCAAGCAGTATGAATTCTTTGCAATGCTCTTTACATTCGTAGGACCAAAGAGATCCATGTGTAATAAATGTAAAGGAGTGGTATTAGAGTTGACTTCCTTTATCTTGTGGGAAGACTTGTGTTGCTTCCCCTTCAAGCAAGCTAAGCAATTGTCTTCAAGGTTGAATTGCTTGTTTGGGAGTCCTCTAACCAAGCTAGATTTAACTAGTTTGTTGATGTTTTTCAGGTTAATGTGGCACATCCTCCTATGCCAAAGAGTTGATTCATCCAAAGTTGCTTTTGAGAGAAAGCAGGCTTCAGGTGAATTGACTTGAACCTTGGACATGTCTAAACAATAAACATTGTCCCTCCTTGGTGTTCTGAGTAGTATCATGCTCTCATCGATTACATACCCAGGCTTCATTATAATGCACTCAGTAGCAGTGAATATCGGTGTGTGTTTCTCATCACAAACTTGAGAAACACTCAACAAATTATATTGAAGCTGTTGCACATAGTACACATCCTTGAAGTGGAGTGTACCATTGCTGATTGTTCCCTTTCCAATAATCTTTCCTCCCTTTGGATTGCCTCCAAAAGCAACATATCCTCCATTGAACTTTTCAAAGTCCTGAAGACATGACATGTTGCCTGTCATGTGCCTGGAGCAGCCACTATCTACATGCCAACTGTTCTCCTCTTCTTTTGTTGGCTGAACCTGCACATTAACATGAGAGATTAGTTTCTGGTGGGAACCCAAGCCAAAGTTGAATTGGGTTTGCCCATATCATCGAAGTAACTCACCTTCCTTTGTACAAGTTTTGAAAAATCAGTGGGGATAGGTGTGTGAGTTACTTGAACCTTTGGTTGCCACACTTTCTTGAAAGATTTATCTTTATGAACAATTTTGGTGTTGATCACTTTTGATTTAACAATATGAGTAGGTACGGGTTTGACATATCGTTGTTTCTTATTGTTAATAGTAGCCTTAGGGACAAAGTTACCTTTGGCAATATTAACACGAGCATGGTTCATACGGTTAGGTTTCACAGTATTAACACGAGCAGTATTAACATCTTTACCTTTGGCCGTATTAACCTTAGCCGTAGAAACTATGGTTTGTCTAGCAGTACTAACTCTATTGTTGGAAGTTTTGTTCCTGTTTTTACCACTTTGCTTTTCTGAAGATGATTGTTTAACAAAGTTGGTTTTAGAGACAGCCCTTCCCTTGTATCCCACCCCATGATGTGGTTTTTGAGTCACTTGCACTTGATTTTGTGGATTGTGATAACAAATCTTTGCATAGTGATTTAGTTTACCACAAATAAAACATCCCTTCCTAGTAGTTTGTACAGCTTGACCCTTTTGGGTTTTGACCTGGTTCATGTTTCTTTGATTTCCTCTTTTGCCTATGTGTTTCCAAGTCTTGTTGTTTTCCTTAGGTGTGTGCTTATTTTTGCTTTCTGAAGGTGTTTTTGTAGTCTTAATAGGGTTTGTGGAGGGCAGCGACACTAAACTTTGTGTAGAAGGTAAAGTTATTCCTTCTATGGTGAGTAGATGATTTTCCAATGGAATATCCTTGTTCTTTACAATATGAACTTTACTTTCTTCAACTAAGTCCTCTATTAGAACTTCATCATAGTTGATTGGATCAACATTGAATGATTCCTTTGGAGGTGTCTGAGATATTGGGATTCTGGGCTCGTCTAAAGATGGTGGGATATAGTTTTGGTTAAATGGAGGGGCAACTTTTTTGTATCCTAGGCCAGCCTTAACCTTACTATGAATTTGTTTTTGGCAAAGGTCATTTACAGATTTAGAAGCAAATTCTAACTTCCCTACATCTAATTCAATTTTAGTGTGTTCTTGTTCTAAAAGTTTAACCTTATCCCTAGCCACCTTGAGTTTAAGAAGTAAGTCCTCTTGTTGCCATTCAAGTAGATTAATCTTTTCTTGATAGCTTTGTTCATTTACTTTGTGGGACTTAATCTGGTTTTCTAAATTATCAATTACTCTAAGTGCAGACCTTCTTTGTTCTTCTAAGTTTTTAATGGAGTCACTCATTAATTGATTATGATCTTTGTACTTAATGATTATATTTTTACATTCAGGAGTACAAAGTTTGGTAGTTACCTCTGCCATGAGAGATACTGAATCTTGATTTGGTGATTCAATGGCCATGAGAGCATCCTCGTGTGTTGCTCCTTGATCATCATCAGTCCAGTCATATCCCAATATGTTGTTGTTGAGTGCAGGAATTCCAACGTCAGCATAATCCAATTCAGTAGAAAAAGCATCGTCCGCAGCAACTAATACTCCTAGAATGTCCGTATCATCTGTTACTACGGCTATGCATGCATGGTGAACAGTAGCCGTAGTATTTTCTACGTGATTTTGTTCCTCAGAGATTAGTGCTCTATTCTGGCTTGTTTCTTCAGCCAAGTCGCTCCAGTCAAATCCAAAGATGTCCTGTGACATGAGTGCACTTTGATTTGTCTCTTGAGTGGTTCGTGGATTGTTGGTGTTTGACTTGTTTGGACAATCTCTAGCGAAGTGACCTAGTTCACTACATTCATAGCACTTCACTTTGCTTTTGTCGAACGTGATTCGTTCGTTGTTTCGTGGATTGAATCTCCTTCCTGTTCTATTCAAGAATCTTCTTGCGCGTAGAGCCAACATAGCAGATTGCCACTTGAGATCGATTTCATCAGAATCATCTTGATGCATCTGTTTGACCTCGTCAACTGTGAGATTAGCACACTTACATATAAAAGATTCGAATGAAATCTCTTCGCTGATTTCATGTTTGGATCCTCCAGATGTTGTAGCAAGGGCAGTATTAATATTGGTAATATTAGGATTGTTGTTGGAAACCTTTTCTGCTTCGACTTCAGATTCAAAGACTCTTAGGTCGTTGTAGAGATCATCCAACTCTAGGGCTTCTAGGGCGTCTCCTTGTCTGTAGATAACAGTATACACAATCCATTCCTTCCCCAGTGCTCGGATAAATTTTCTGTTTAGATCATCCTTCTCATACTTGATTCCTGCACTTATCATCTCTCCAGTGAGCTTCTTGTACCGATCAAAAGTCTGAGTCATTCGTTCGCCGGGTATACCATTGAAGTTTTCATACTCTTGTTTGAGAAGAGCTTTCTTGTTCTTTTTGGTATTTTTAGTGCCGCTGAATCTCTTTTCCAATGCTTCCCAAAGCGATTTGGCATCTTCATATTCTTCAAATTGCGATTGATATTCGTTGGGGATGGCAATCATAAGAATACTGAGAGCCTTGATCTCAGTTTGTTTCTCCCTTCGTTCAAGATCACTTACCAGTGCTCGAGCATTCATTCCTGGTTCGCCATCTGCTCCTTGGGCGGTAGGACGTTTGTTACCATTGATGATTACATCCCAAACTGTGTAGTCGGCCAGTAGGATGTGTTGCTTGATTCGTAGCTTCCATAAGTCGAATTCGTTGCTGTTTAGGATGGGAACTTTTCCAAGCGCAACTTCCGTCATGATGGTTGTAATGATTCTTGCTTGTGAGGATTATCAACTCGTTGATCAATGGATCTAAAGCACCTCCTGTGCTCTGATACCACTTGTCAGGATCGTATTAGTCTGAATAAACTAATAGGTTTGCTAACGATTAAGATCGAGATCTATTGAAGAAGTTCAGCAGCGGATGAACACTTCAATATTACGAGTTATCGAACAAATAATAATGAATAATGAATAAACAAATTATTGTCGAATGGTAAGCCTCAATTGCATTAATTCAACATATCAATACAACGTGTTTTCTATTCTCCAAGGATCTATCTATTTATAGACCTTGAGGCTCGTTCTAGATAAACTAGAAATCTACGTCTATCCTTATCTAAATCTATCATTATCTAGATTAAGGAAACTTTACTTAAATAACAAAACGAAATCTAATCTAATTATAACTCTATCTACTTAGATTCTATACTTGCAAGATAAGTTTTGTCTTCCGCGTATCTTGGCTTGACTTTATCTTGACTCTGACTTTATCCGTAGTAACTCCATCTCCGTAGTAACTTTAGTAATACGTTGAACAGCCGCACCAACTTGTTCTTGTGTTCTTCCGTAGTAACTTCTTAACATCAATCTGACTGTTTAAGTTACTTTCGTTTGTTCGTTAGGAATCATTGTTTATGGTTAAACTATATCAACTAAGTTATAACCCAACACCTAATAAAGTTTAGATTCTGAAAAATAAAAGTTATATCGTACGATAGTTTGTAGTCATTTAAAATTAATACCGAATTACAACTATACTAACCGATACAAACCATCATAGAACAACATCGACACTAGAAGATGATTCCGACTCAAACAA
Organism: Senecio squalidus; assembly: GCA_910822075.1. Classification (NCBI taxonomy): domain Eukaryota; kingdom Viridiplantae; phylum Streptophyta; class Magnoliopsida; order Asterales; family Asteraceae; genus Senecio; species Senecio squalidus. The sequence goes on from CAJVGC010000590.1 coordinate 17,709,190, forward strand.
CCATATAAGGACGCTAATAAAAAGTTGTTAACTTCATCTTCCAAACCAAACAATATAATCTTGCTTCTTTAGAAATTGTTTGTCTTAACTTATATAAAGGGCTTATAAGTTTATTTAATTATGATTTTCAAACTTCTTTTACGTTTACGTGGTTTATTGATTTTTCTAACTTTTTTGCTTTATTATAAACTAATAAGCTTATATGTTAAATCATATACATTATAAGAAAGAAAAAGATATATAATAGTTCCGTTTTGTTTGTCAACAAAAACTGAAACGTACTTACAATAGGAAATGATCAATATTTGACATGGTTCTCCATGCTTATTAATATTTGCTTGCTAGCATAACAATTAGTTGTTAAGGTTCAAAAAAGATGTATCAAAAAATATCTTTTTAAGTATATCGACAAACATGGGCGAAGGTGAGGCACACATGTTAAAATCAAAGGTCAACTATAATCGTCATATGATCGTGAATACACTAATTACATTTTTTTTTATCAAGACCTCCCGAGCTATCTTTGTGCACATTATGGAAGAAATGCTTCTTAACGCACGCATGTTTACTACCATATAGGCTATTCGATGACCAGTGTTGCAATCCTATGGTTTGGCTTGCTCGATGACCAGTGTTACCATCCTATGGTTTAGCTTATTAAAATGTTAATTTATTTTTGAACACCAATTATATTTTAATGTTAAAAAGTTCGAAAACAAGTTTTTTCAATTACAGGTACCATTAATAATTCCGTATAAGAAATTGGGAAATACTATTAATAGCCCAAATAGTTTGTTAATAAAGCTTTATTACATGTTTTATCTTTTTGTACATTAATAAAAATTGATCTCTACATTTTCGAAACCACAAATACATAACAAATGAACCACATTATGAATATGTTAATTTTTTAACAGACAATTCATAAGGTTGTAAATAGCAAAACACTTTAATCTCAAATTAAATTCATATAGATTTTCATACACCTCCTTCGAAACTTCTCTTATCTTTCCCAAAGAAGATTATTTTCTTGTTAATAAACACTTCCCTTCTTTAAAGTTATAAGTTAAACATAACCAAAAAGATAGTTTTAATGATAGACAAAAGTTTTCTTCGTATTCATTTACCCTCTTTAAAGAAAACAAAATCTCAAAAAGACCATGAAAACACCTTGCAATTACGTCTACTTAAATACTTAACCACGGTCTAAAATCACATAAAAAAGATACTTATAAATCCAAAAACCAAAAAAAAAAAAAAAAAAACTAGAAATAGAAATTTGTTAACTTTGCACTTAGAAAGTCACAACAAACATAGTAACATACATTGATTCAATATTTTCTAAAAATTACATTTCTAGGAAACCACCTAAACCAAAATTAGTCTCATCTCATCATATGAAATACATGTTTTTTTTTAAATAGACTTGTGTCCTTAATTTTTCATCATCTTCTATTTGGATAAGGTAACAAAATCCCACCTTTCTGTATCTATATATCTATCGACTGTATCTATATATTTATGTGCTTGTAGAAATTTTGAATTTTTTTTTGTGGTTTTAGGGTTATTTAGTGGGGTATTTTGAAAGCGATTTGAGGAACCAGTCTAGAGTTGTTGAGTGATTTATACCTGTTTTATTTTTTGTGGACTCTAAACTTTGAAAAGTATTCAAGATTTTATATGCCACTAATTCTTGATTTCATATTGTTTACATATAAACATCATTCTCTCTCACACACTACACATAATCACACACAGTAAATTGTTGTTTGGATCATTAATTTCAGGTGTGTTTTATAACCTTAAAATGTTTTTTTTGTTTATGTTGCACACCAACTGTTTGCGTAAATGCCCGTTCGTAATAAATCGCTTAATTTGCATTTTTAATCTTTTTATAGGTTTCTCTGTGAATTCGGATGTATATAGGTTTGATGTTTAAGGAATTTCCATGAGAATTTATCAGCTGTTGTAAATATGGAGAAAGATTTGTGCGAAACAATGGCTAATAATGGGCTTCAAATTATTAAGCACCCGTCTTACCAAGCTTATGGTAAACGATTATTATCTTGGTTTGATATACGTGTGTTCTATGTTAGAGTAAGCAATTTTATGGTTGATGGATATACTCCTGAATATCTTACTTTAAACCATATACCGTTAGACCCTGATACCGTTCTTGAAGTGAATGGTAGAAGATGTAGTCTTCAGTCAGAAGGTAGTTCTTGTCGTCTTAAAAGGAATAGAGTAGATAAGAAATTTGAAGAAGCTACGTTTGTTAGTACAGACAATATAAGGTTGTCGGGTAGTGTGAAGTTTGAGGTTTTTGATGGGGAAGAACTTGTTCTCTCTGGGACTTTAGAGAATGAAAAAGATGATGATAGTGGGAAGTGGCGTATGAGTTGTGAATCAATGATATGTAATAGTAACGGGTTTTTGAAAGGAAAGCAAACTGTGATTGAAGTTTATGTTGCAGGGTCGTTTATAGGGACACCAATTATTCTAACAAAGACCTTGCAGATTAGTGTCAGAAAGAAGCAAAATAGAAATGGAATGTTGGATTCAATCCCGGAGTATGAGACCAACGAATTTCAGGTACCTTTTGATTTCTTTTAATTTTCTTTTCACATGTGTATATATATATACCTTTTTGTGTCTTTATTTATTAATCTCTGGTTGGTATTAGATGGCAGGATATAGACAATATAAGGCTCGATATGAGGACAATTATGAAAGTAGTTTGTATAAAGCTGGAAATGAGGAGAATTATGAAAGTAGCATGTACTGGGGCAATGCGGAATACATGGAAGGTGAAGATGGTGCACTTTCTTGGTTTAATGCGGGTGTGAGAGTGGGTGTTGGGATAGGTCTTGGTGTTTGTCTTGGTGTTGGAGTTGGAGTTGGTCTTCTTGTTCGGACTTACCAATCTACCACGAGAAACTTTAGAAGACGGTTTTAGTAATTCCTCTTTTCACTCTCAAGTTTTTAGTTACAAGTACTTTTTTTGTTTTTCATGATCATATGATATAAAGGATATAGAATACAATTGTATTGGGTTTAGTTTATATTACCAAATCAAGACTCGTGATATGATGTTAACCCTACTCTATATCACATTGGATTTACCCATAGGGTCGTTTTTTAGTAAAGAAATTTTTTGTATTTTCGTTGTAACTTTATAGCAAAGTTTAGGAGAAAATAAGTATCATGCTTTATTTGATAGGGATACTAGAATACATTGTTATTAGTAACTTTCATTCAATAAACTTGTTCGGGTCCCTATCATGATGGCAAATCTATAACGCAACATTTGACACAATATATTATAGGTACATTAAGCCGCGCACAAAATTTAATTATGAAGAGAGAGTATCAAACAGAACCACATATATAGAGAATTTAACATCCGAAAGCAAAATTTCTACAACAGTTGTTAGCATTGTGTTAGGCTAAGCAAGACCCTCGGACTTTTGTGCAGCATCATTTCCGTTGATCTTTTGGTCCAAACCCCAATACTTAGCAGTTTTGACATCATCCTGAATCATTAATTTTGAAAACTCTTCATGGTCATACTTCAGAGTGGCTTTTCCACCGAACTCAGTTGGGAGATTATCGATATCGAAACAAGATTGCATGATCTCCACACTCTCTTTATTCTTTGGGTAAACGAACTTCACCTTCTGGAATGTTTTTGGATCCAAAAAGTACTTAACAATCTGCATATTAATCAAAATACTCGTTAGACTTCTAGTGATACTTAACTACTTGTAAAGATATGTTATGAAAACTACACGAAGTAAAAACCTTCCAAAATGCTTCAAAAAGTCGTGGAGGGCTGTAGAGAAATGATACAGCTAGCCTCTGTGGATAGTGGTTTTGTAATATGCCAATAGTTTCACGTGCGGTTTTAACTGGAACGTTTGTACTAAAGGACCATCCAGTGAAATCTATCAACCATACCATTTCTTCCATGCCTTCCGGAAGATTAAGTATAGCATTTTCTATCAAGTACACCAGATGTCTAATTTGGTTGTCCATTCCCGTTGTGTTCTGCAATGATTCACTTTAGCACATTAACAACAACAACAACAAAAAAAAACTTTAGATTAGAAAATTTCCGAACTAAGGGTCGTCAGATCACCTGGAGTCCTGGTTTCATTATCAAAACAGTTCGTCCAAGACGGTCACGGAAATTTGATCTGAATACTTTCCCAGTTTCACCTTCAACAGCAACCTCATGCTAACAAAGTCAACAAAAAAAGCTCCTTGTGAATACTTTATTTATTTTTGTATTAAATTTGACTAGATTTAAAAGATTAGCAAAACATTAAGCACTAACCCAACGGATTTCTTCTGGCTTGTAGGTTGATCGCCATTCAAGTGTATCTTCCAACATCTTTTTTGCCTTCTCTACGTTCCAGCTTCTAGCTTCCAGATATCTTTTCAAACATGCATCTGTGCAATATTGTAAGCTACGTCCAGAAATTGGACCAAGAGCTGTTTTTAGCTCGTTAATCTGCATTTTATAGATTCAACACGAGCTCATATATAAACATGCCTCAATTTTGAAGAATTATGTATTTGTTCCAAAATTTAGATCTATTCGACAGTTATTAGTTGCCATGTTGTTGTTACCTTAGTCTCAGGTTGCGACTCATGGTGTTCCTGTTCTTGTTGTTGTCGCTGAGATCCACGACGTCGAAAGATGGACATATCTTAGTTACCTATAAAAAAAAACATAATAAGAATGCAATTTTTTGAAGTGATGCAACCACTGAATTTTTAGTGCAAAAAAGGGTAATACCTAACAATTAGATATATTTGATATTAAAAGAATTAAATGTGGAATAGGAAACTAATTTAGTTTATTTAACCAAAGTTTATTTATTTAATAATTAAGAATTATGTATTTACATGTGGATAAGAAAGTGGTAGGAAAGTGGATGTAAACCGAAGTTGACTATGACCATATAAACCATGTGGAAAAATCTTCTAAACTAGTTTAAATTTTCCAATGACAAAATAGTCTTTTACCAACGACTCCACCAAAATGAATTAATTTCTTAGACTTTTCTATATTATTAAGGTGATAACGAAGGGAGCTCGGTAAATGGGTCATTATTAGATAATTTGACTTTAGATACTGGTAAGACGTTATGATGTCTATATGGAAGATTTCAGGTTTAAAACTTTTCACATAACATCTAAGAGGATAGTCACTGGTCAGGAAAAAGAAAAAGACTCAGACATAGCTACAAAAATATTTTGATTAAATTGTATACATCTTAATCAAATAACCCGTCCTCAATAAATAACCTAAACATGAAAACCTCCTCCATTCATCGTTCATGACCATCATAATAACAAAATATTAAATATAGTTTTCAAGACCAAATAAGGTCCGGAAAATAAAATAAAATATTAACATTTATTATCGCTCATATATTTATATGATTGTGGAGAATTCGCAACAAAGATGTTTAATATACTACAATCTTGGTCGTGGGAGCCGGACTTGACTTAATTTTAAAAACTTATTATAGAAATTAATATGATCAATAATTTAGTTCTCGTGATGTAACCCACTAAATTAATAACGAAGTGAAAATGAAACTAAGACTAAAAAATAAAATGAATCACTACCAACTTCCAAATGACAAATGGTATCTGTTAAACTACCACCTGGTTCTCATCTGTATTCAACTGATAATCTTCCATGGATGTTATATTAAACCGAATTATGATCAAACGCGAAAATCAACAGTTTACGTAACATTAAAGAAAGCAGGAAACACGAGTTTCTAATGGTGTACCAGCATAGACAACACATAAACACACACATTTGTACAAAAGGAATACGTCGTAAAATTGTTTATCGTACCTTGATAGTGGAATTCAAGTGCAAGAACCTTTGATGAAAGTGAAGATTTTGAGAACTAGTGGTGAGAAAGAGGGGGGAGAGAGACAGACATATTCTAAACTTATATATGGAAGTGTTAGAAATTTTGGACATTTATTTTTTCTCCAAGTTTTGCGTCACGGTCATATATGTGTTGTGAAAAACGTAAATTGTTGTCATAGTATAATTTCATATCAAAAGAAGTAAAGTCCAGATATATATAAAGGTTATATAGTTTTCGGTCCAAATCGAGTCGACCGTCGGTTTAGACACGGACCGGACCGGACCGGAATTTTTTTTGCATATTTTTGAAAATCGAGAACCGGACCACCATAACCGGTTCAGTTTCGGTTTCGATCCAAACTCGATCGATTATCCGGTCTAAGTCGGTTCTTGGTTTTTTTTTGTCACCCCTAAAGCAGATGAATACAAACAATTATATACTTATGATTTTAACAATTTCATATTTTGTACTATACGTTGTGTGATTGCCAGCTATATTCGTACTTTGTTATAGCATCAACTTAAATATGGAATTTTTCTTATGGGAATCAAATGTTTTGCTCAATCACACTTGTAGACAGACATATAGAACGTAAGGATAACGATAAATGAAAAGGCATCTTCTATAATATATATATCTTTTTATTAATGTACATGTGGTCGATTAAAACTTATTAATTTTAGAGTATGTTTTTATAGGGCTTTTATGATCAACTATAACTTCATATAAAGGGTTTTGTGAGTATAAAGCTACATATTTTTGTAAAAGAGGGGGAAAAAACGAAAAAAGGTAAGTTTAGTCGCCAGAAAAAATAGTGGTATCGTAAAATTGTTTACCAGAAAACTCAGTTGCCGAAAAATCCATCGAAGAAAATGACTAATAGGTAACAAGTTGCATGTTTCTACCTTTAACATATAAACACGAATTACATTTATTATAATAAGGTTTTCATAAGTTCGGTGATTATAGTACTACAAATTTAAAGGTTCATTGGTTATTAATGACCTTAACCTTTTTCAAACCTAGCTTACTATTAATCTATAAAATTACTACCTTTTATGTAGATTTGATATAAATACTTTTTTATTTTGTTGTATCTCATACTCGCCGTTCTTCTAGAAGTACTTCTAATCTACATATGAATTAGTTTTCTTTGTTTTACTATTTTGAAATGATGTTTGGGTAAGTGGCATTTTGACCATAAAAGAAAACCTATATAAATGCTTAGGTCTATGGTCAAAAATGACATTTACTTTGCTAGTCGTTTGTGCATCACTAGTTCTAGAAGCCGAGTGGCTATGACCATGATATGATAGAGTTTGATATCAATTGATGATGATGTTTATCAAACTATTTTTGTATATTTAGGTGAACCAAATTCTTCGTATAAAATAATTGACATAACTTATGAAAACAAAAACATGCTTCTAATGAAACTTGTATAAAATAACTATGATATATATGTATTTGTGTCATACAAGTTTTAGTGGGTGTTTGCACGCATCAAAGACTCGGACCATAGACTCGGACTCGGTCCGTGGTCCGAGCTTTTCATGAACTTATCAAATGTTCGGACCACGGACCAAGTTCGAGTCCGTAGTCCAAATCTTTGATACTTGCAAACAGCCCCTTACAAGCATAAAACATATAAACATTTTATTTATTAAATACATAGGATACAAAATAACTTGTATCATGTGATTGGTCATGGGTAACACGAGTTTTAATTATTGATATGCTTGTAGCTTATTTGAGTATGTTCCAAAAGAAGTCATATGTTTCGAATCATTCGAGCACCTCATCTTGACACTCGACTAGTCCACAAAGAAAGTCAATTACTTGGGATCAATTCCGAAGCATTAGATTTTCCTAAAGAAATTTCTTGGTCAAACAAATATGAACCAACTCTCTTAGTTGGTGGAAACCCCGTGCTTAGTCAGGTCATAATCATTTAATGATATAACCACGCTTTGTCGCTACATTAAATGATAAGTCGGTTTAGGAGCCTAATCACCCGACACGCGCGCCATTAATGAAAGTATGCTCTTATACTTACTCTGATAAGCCATGCCTACAAAAAGACTGTCATGACGTTAGGCCATGGACAAGTAAGGATCGAAAAGTGCTTCAGACTATTGGGTCTTACTATAAATTGTTGGGAATTAACCAAACTTGTAATTCTTAACTTCGACAACATTCTCTTAATCCCATTAACTATCATATATTCATTCAAATCGCTGATTCATAATCCTATTCAATAGTATACCCTTAATCAGGACATTTATGTACATGACTCATTGTACCAATTCTTACACTCGTTGTCTATTTGGGGTTGTCTTCTAATGAGACTAACAATGAACAATCTTCTTTTTCTTATCATAGATGGAGCTTTTACTGTAAGTGTTAGTTGATTAACGAAATATTAAAACTCAACTGAAGGTCAAGCATGTGCAAGAGCTTTGAATACTTAACGAGAGATTACTTCAACGTCATTATTAGGAGTGGCAATATGGACGGGTCGGGTCGGGTTGAATAATGGGTCAAAACGGGTTAGGGTTAGAATGGGTTAGGGTCAAAAAGGGTCATAATGTGAAAAGGGTTAAATGGGTTAAGGGTCATGTAGGGTCGGGTCGGGTTGACCCTTTTTTTTTTAAATGAATAAAACTACTTTTTCTTCCCTATTATTTGAAATCCAGGTAAAACCCTTTTTTAGTTATTTTGACGGTTTTACCTTTTACTCGTGTAAATCAAATGAAAGTTTATTTGATCGTGATTCGACAGCTTTACAAGACTCCAGAGGACAGTTACTTGGTTGATGTTCAAAAGATTAACGGTAAGCATCGACTATAATAACAAATTAACCATATATTATTTTGAATTAAATTGCCCCTTTTAACATTTTAAAGAACTTAGTATGCGTTTTGGAACTTGAACGATAATTTGGGTATAAGCATATACATATATGAAACTTCCAATCAACTCATACCTGAAGTTCAAAAAAAGAAAAAAACAAGAACGCGGATGAAGTTCGGTTTTCATATTTTCATCGTCTCATTAAGATGCCAATACAGGTGAAGCTAACAAATACACGAGAAAGGCAAACACATGACTCACAAAAAATTAATCTAAAATGTTGAATTCCTTGAATTTAAGCAAAAACATCTTCAGTAAAAGATAAGTGTTGAGTATCATTACAGGGTTCGGTATGAGATTCAAACTGCTCATAGTTTATCTGTCTTGAAGCTTCATATAAACCAATGCCAACACTAACAGAGAGATTCAAACATCTTACATAAGTTTCGATCATCGGAATTTTAAGTGTACCACCACCAAGCGGTTCACTATTGCAGTCAAGCAAAGCTTCGGGGGGTAGACCAGTAGTCTCTGAACCGAATACGAGCCAGTCCCCTCTCCTGTATGAGAAGTCCTGCAATTCATCCAAGTCGGATTAAAAAGTCAAAGAAAGGGAGACATGTGTTTATTCTACATTTCAGTAAGCATCGACTATAATAACAAATTAACCAGGCAAATAAACTGAAATTAACACAATAATTAGTTAGAAACCCAAAATCAATATAAAACTACGCATAATTTCAGTAAACACGACTATAAAAACATATTAACCAGTCAAAAAATGAAACTAAGATCTCCTTGGACATATTGTATGGAGTTATTTGCAAAGAATAAAAACTTGAGAAACAAACTTGCTTGCAAAACGAGCTACTCAAGGTTACCCGCAGCAACCATTTCTACATTCCTACCTCAGGAAATCTACATATGTCGTTATGAATTAGCAATGTTGTAAAAAACGCTAGGCGGTAGCTAGGCGGTCGACCACCTTGGAGCTCGGAATCCGCCTAGGCGCCGCCTAGGCGGATTGACTTTTTATATACAAATATTATAAATACTATGTATAACATAACAAAATACTTCAAATTCACTTGTAAGTTCAGATGTTAAACATTAAATATTAAACATTAAAAATTAGACATCATTCTGAAATTAAAAGAGGGTTTTATTTAAATCAAGAATATACCTTTGAATCTTTAAACAATTTGTTGTGTTGAGATCGAAAATGAAGAGAGAGTGTTCTACATGTTGTAAAAAGGTAACTATGTGAAAAAACGGCTGTGAATATGGTCATAAAACCCTAGATCTGGAACTTAAAAAGCGTTGACTTTTTTTTTGGACTTTTTTTTGTTGACCGATTTGACCCGTTTTTTGACCCGATTTGACCCGCCTAGGCCGATTTTACCCGCCTAGGCGGTTCGTTGACCGTTTTTTGACCAAACCTTGTAATATGGCCGATTTGGTGAAACACGAGGCGGTTGGTGGCCGCCTAGGCGGCCTTGGAATCCGATTTTTACAACACTGTGAATTAGAAGTGGCAATCATGATCGTAAACCCAACCCGACCCGCCCATTTTGCCACTCCTCAGGAAAGACGGAAATCAAGAATGTTATGTAAACAGACATAACAACTCATAATAATTGGGAATTTAAATACAAAACACAGATCCTTGCATTCAATAATATCTAAAATAATCCAATTCCAATTATCCCATCATTAAATTTACCCATTTTTCACTTAACACTGTAATATGTCAACAGCTGCTTTGTCCTACCATTACTAACATAAGATAGTCGTTTGACCCCGAAGTAAAAAAAGAAATGTCAAGTATAAAGTTGTTATTAATTAAGTATGTACACCGCAGTGTATATTACAAGTAGCAAACAGAGCATCATACAAGAAAAAATTATGCAAATAAATCAAGACTATGGAGGTCCTATAAGTTTCTTAATGAGACAGTAACATATCACAAAATATACTATTCAATCCAAAGCTCCACCTCCATATATTGTTCCCGAATCCTAAATAAATAATCACTTCCTTTTTATGTGAGCACGCTTGAAATAAGGAAAAGATGAAACCAACTATAATCTTAATCAGATTCTGATGCTAATGGGGAACCATTATCACTTCCTTCTGTGTCACCCAACTCGTTATCAGACTCAATCCAAGTATACATCTACATCTACAAAGCAACAAAAACCTCATAAACTTTGTACATGATAAAAAACATTTATACATAATTAAAAACATCACTTCAAAACTTATAATGTAGCATACAAAGGAAGTAAAATACCTCTTTCATGTGTGCTGGTAATTGTAAAACAATGTTGGTCAACATCGGATATATTCCAATTATTATCTCGTTATAGAAAATACCATATTAGCTTACAACACACTAAAACATATAATCAAGTAAAAAATAATAGAATACATGAAACTCGCATACTGCTATTAATCCATTCAAATCCTCCGTTTACTCATCATCATCCTAAAAAAAAAACTAACATTGATTTGGAGATATCACCTAGGCATTTCATCAAACACGTTGTATGCATTAACTAAAAGCAAAATAAACACCAAATTACCCTCAATGCATCTTAAAAATAAAAATAAAACCTAAAATCATCATAAAAATAAAACCAAAAATCCAACAAAAAAAACCATAAATTGAGTACCTGTGATGCAAAATTGAGAAGGGATGAAGATGATTTTGAAAAAAGATTGAGTCCATAACCAGAGAGATGAAGATGATTACTGATTAGGTCGCAAAATTGAGAAGGGATGAAGATGATTTTGACCCGTTCGACCGTGTAACACCCGTTCAACCCTTAATACTTCTTAATACTTTGACAATAATTTTAAATTTACCCATTGGACCCTTATGTAAGTTTTTGTATGACCCAAAATGGACCCATTTAGTTATAAAAATTACCCATTTGACCCATTTTAAAATATTTGGGTCCATATTGCCACTCCTAGTCATTATAGACTATAATAATAACTAGAGTAAATTACATAGATCGTCCCTAAGGTTTATATCAAATTACGGTTTTTGTCCCTAAGTTTAAAAAGTTGCATGGTATGTCCCAAAGTTTGGAGTAATTACGGATTTCGTCCCTATTTTAGACGTCCGTCTATTTCACCGTTAGGGTTCCCTCACGTGTTAAACACGTGAGGGGTATTTTGGTCTTTTCGCACTCTTCTCCCCCAAAATCAAATAAACCCTAAAATAAACTTACCCAAACACCTTCACACACACACACACTGCATACATCCATCTTTGTTCCTCTGTCTCTACCCCACCAAATTAACTTTCTTATTTCAACATAAATTATATACTTTTTAGAATTAATCATCAAATAACCATCGGATCATCTTCACCACCAGTCCAAACTCATCCCCAAATTAACTTTCTTATTTCAACATAAATTCTTTCTTCAAAATACCCTGCATACATCCATCTTCATCCGACGTCAGCCTAGCATCATCTTCACCACCAGTCCAAACTCATCCCCAAACATGCAATTTTTCATGTTCACCATACAAATGCTCAAAATCCAACCACCATGAGTCTCGTTTATTTCCGGTACCAACCACCATTAACGGTACCGGAACCACCGTCTCCCTCCGTCATCGTACCTCAAATCGGAATATCATTTTCCTAATCGGAAATTCAACGTCGTTCAATCATCGTCGGATTACCGTTTCGTGCGCTGTGTCTAACGGCCAGAATTATTACGCTGTGTTAGGTGTATCTGAAGATGCCTATTTTGGATGTTCGTTTGTTGATTTCAATTTGTGATTTTTGTGATTCAATTTGTGTGTGTGTGTGTGTGTGTGTGTGTGAAGGGGTGTTTGTGTAAGCTTATTTTAGGGTTTATTTGATTTTGGGGGAGAAGAGTACGAAAAGACCAAAATACCCCTCACGTGTTTAACACGTGAGGGAACCCTAACGGTGAAATAGACGGACGTCTAAAATAGGGACGAAATCCGTAATTACTCCAAACTTTGGGACATACCATGCAACTTTTTAAACTTAGGGACAAAAACCGTAATTTGATATAAACCTTAGGGACGATCTATGTAATTTACTCTAATAACTAATGTTTTAAAGTAGGTCTGAGCCCGATCTAGAGTTTGTATTAATATCTCAACAAATGTTTATATTTTATAAAGCCAATTTAAGTCCATATTTAGAAATTTCATATAAGCTCCATGGATCAACTAATTTTATATTTTTAAATTCTTTTGCTCGGGTCAAACTTGGACACATTAGCAGAGCTTCTAAGACAGGGAGGGGCTAGGCCCCTCCTAAATTTCGAAACATTAATCTAAATTTTATAAAAATTGTTATAAATTTTTGGAAACATTAGTGTAATTTTGAAAAATATTAATTTCATCTTTCTAGAAAAGTGTTCAAACTCCACTAGTACATGGATATGACAAATATGATTGAGTTGTACAAGATCCGTATATCGATAAATAAATAAATAAAAAGATTTATTTGAATCAATACAAAAGGTTACCAACACCTCTAGAATATTTTTCTCACAATAGATATTGTTTAGACAATTAATAAAATAAAAACCCACGTTGAGCCACGTTTGCAACTTTGGACCAGCATCTAGAACCTTCTCCCCCTTTTTATTTTCTAACCAAAAAAATCTATTTATCTAATAATCTATCTATTTATCTAATAATTAGGAGTTAGAACTGACAGCATATGACTCATGTGGCGATTACTTAGGCTATCTACATAGGCAAATTTATAAAGATGGTGATGTCATTATTCTATTTTTAGATGGGAATGTAATTTTCTTTTGTATTTCATCTTTTAAAATCTTTCTTAACATGCTTCCATTTTTATATTTTGTTGGTTTCTCAATTATCAAAGTTAATTTCTTGAAATTAGAAGAGTAGAGCTCTAACCAAGAATTTGAAATTTGATTTTAACCACCTCTTTTTGTTAATGAAATTTCAGTTTCAAATTTATTATTATGTCATTCTCTGAATCTTCATCTCCGTGCCTCTTTAATAATTTTGACTCCTACTCCACAATACCCATTACTTCGACATGTATTCATCAGGTTTGTTTTTTATCCTCTTGCTTAAAAATGTCTCTTTTAATTCTTTATGCTATTAAATAATTTGTTGTTAACTTAAGGATTGTTTTTAGATGTTTAAAATTTGGTTACTATAGAGTGATGTTTGATCAAATGTCTAATAAAGTAAAAACTTTAACAAATATAAAAGTCTAAGTATCTTTTGCTTAATCTAAATGCTTTGTTTGGATTTATGATTATTTTGACTATTCTGAAGGATTTATTTTCTCTAGATGTTGAAGAGTATCATAATTATGATTGAAAGTCAAAATTTATGTTAAGTTTAGTTTGTAGATTACATTTAAAAAACAAACTACCCAAACTTTTTGTTTTTATAGGAAACTTGATAGTAGTCTTTTACTTTATTTTATGATTGAAACGTATCGTTGAAACTTTAAATTTGAAAAAATAAAACTAATGATATGTGTGAAAGCTTGAAATTTTGAATACCAATAAAACTTTATTTGAACCCTACATTTGTTATTAGTTATATTAAATCATGTAAATTTTGCTAGATCTTTATTCAAAATATTAATCACAATAATTTTGCATTTAACTAAATTGACAAAGTTAAGTAGTTTAGTAGCTTTTTAAGTTAAATAAGTCAATTTTCTTAGGTAAAATGTATTTTTATTTAATGAAAAATATATATAATTCTATTGGGTTGGTTTAGATCGGAGGAAGCTATGCATTTATGCAATCATTTAATACCTTTTGAAGTTCGGGTTTTTCAGAATTTTAGATGGATATTGTATTATAACTACACATAATATAAAAAATAAAAAATAAAGAATGTGATACACTTTATTTTTTCCAATCATAAAAATAAAAAATTCGTTCATTTTCAGTAACAAGGAAGATTTTGACAGAAAATATAGAGATTTTCCCTTCCTTATTTTGAAGAGAAAGTAATTTTTGCTAGAATAATAAGACCACAGAAAAACTCAATAAAAAATGGGTATTCAAATGTTATATGGAAATCTTGCACCTGATTGCTCTATGGTAAAATCATAGGAAAAAAAATGGCTACACTTCTTTGGTAATCTTCTCATTACATTTCGATTTTTTTTTACATTTTCTCTTTATTATATTTAGGTTTTGTTTCATTTTAAAGATTTTTTTCAGGTCTTGCACTCCTGTTTAATGGGTGGAATCCATGATTGCTACAATTTCTAAAGATCTGATGGGTGGAATCAAACGTGATTTTACCCATAAAAGATTTGTAGATTGAAAATCACATGTGATTTTTAAAAGTAAGGTTGAAAATCAAATGTGATTTTCGGAAAATAAAAAAGTAAAAAGTAAATAAAAAGGTAAAAGAAAAAAATTAAAAAAAAATTATAGAAAAAAGTAAAAAAAAGAAAAGAAACAAAGATATAAGAAAAAATGGATGGTTAGGAATTGATCCCTGAATCTCTAAAGAATTAGTGATCCACTTACTTGACTTTTTGTTTGTTATTTTATTGGTATGCGTGAAATGTTGACACCAAAAACTGCAATCGTGGGTGTCGATTTTGTCAAAGTATTTTGATAAACACTCACGGCTTAAAAAAAACTTTAATTCGTTCATTGTTTTTGTTTCATGGAAAAGAATACATGTTTCATCTTGGGATCATGCTATCGGGGCTCAATCTTTATATGTTCTTTTTCTCTGTAAAGATTCATGAGAAAAGAAAAGTCATAAATTTTTATAGTATGATTCCAAAACAATAGTTCTTTATGTTTTACTAGATTATTGTCCCGCGATATCGCGGAAAAAAATAAAAATTAAATCATAAATTTTATGTTTATGTAGATTTTAATTTATTATGAGAAAATAATGTTGTACGTATAATACATATATATATACATTTACGTTTACGTTTATATACATATTGTTTATAGTTATAATAACATAAACACTTTTATCTTTATACACATGTTTTGATATTTTGTATTAAGAGATTTTAGAATAATAATAAGGTAAATTGTAGTCCAAATTAAACGATTCTATAAATAAATTATAATTATGTTTTTTATTTTAGTAAAGATTGAATAAAAGAGAGATTAAAGGTTGTAAAATGAAAATAATATTTGATGACATCATCAATTTGATCTAATGAATGATATCAAAGAAGATAACTCATCCAACGGGCCTTACTTCGCCATGTGGCATTTAAGGCCCCTCTTTTATTATATATTAAAGATATATTGAATCTCATTAGTTATTTTCTGGATTTGAAACAGTTATACGTTATCTTTGCAGAATTCGTAAATGAAATCAAGATTGAGGCAACATTTGATGGAAGGTTTGAGGTTGCAATGTTGCATTTTTATGATCGACTTTTGACAATGTTGATGAATAATTTTTACATCATATATATTATTGGATAGGAAAATATCATTTAGCAATTAGTTTGCGTAACTTTGAATACTTTAAAAGTAATTAATACGGATGTGTATGTTTATATTATCTATCCTTTTTATCAAATCTCTTAAAGCATGAATTATTAAGGATTAACAAACGAAATTAGTGAAATGTTTAATCAAATTCAGATGGGGAATCTCTCAATTTGAGTGAATATACATTCTTATTGAATTTAGAATTGATTAAAAGAGAAAGAATATAAAGATTTCATTATAAAATGATTTTTGGAGGGAAAAGTCGTTTACAAAGATAACACGAATAAGCTCATGGTCCAAAGACTTGGTCTAAAATGACCTGATCAATCCACAAATGACTTAACTCACATATCAACCTATTTATAGATATTTAAACATATTCACTAATCATAAACAAATACATAAGTAATCATCTTTATTTAACTCTCAAGGTTGTTCACTTTAAAGTGAATTAGTGTCTTCAACTTTATCTCTGATGTTGATGACTTTTAATTCAGAAGCTAAGTCTTCATCTTCAGAGCTAAAATACTTGTATGAATATGGATTAGCTTTATCATTATCTTGATTTTAACTCGGACGTTGCTTACTTTAACTCGACTAGAGTAGTTTCACTATCTGAACTAAAATCTTCAATGTTGACTTCAGTCTTACCAACTAAATCTTCACTTTAACTTTAACTTTGATAAACTTCACTCTAACTCGGATGTTGAAGCTTGTTTTTCAGAGTTAAATTCTTTAGTGTTGATTACTAAGTTTTAACTCGGAAGTTCACTTTATTCTTCTTTGTTAAAAACTTAAATAAAAACACACTTTTAAAATTTCTTAGCTTCATCCATAATTTTCGATTTACCCAACAAAGTTAGATACTATAGTTTAACGAAATAGTTTTATTCAATACCGTGTATCACACGTGCATTAAACTGATACGCTTATAAATCCAACCGTTAAAATACCACCTACGCTATTTCATCTCCATCGTTGGATTATAACAAACAGCAAATAAATAACCCCCAACTTTCCTACTTTTATCTTTATTCTCATTCAATAATCCCTTGCTTTTATTCCTAGATCTACTTCGATTCTCTCAATTTCTTCCGATTATAATCATGTAATCAGATAGATCTGTCTCCGATCTACAATTTGACTATGATTCGATCATTTTCCGTCGATTCTGGTTTGAAATCCACCGTTTTATTTGGATGAGGTAATCGTTATCTTCTTTTTTCGTTAATTCGTTATTTATCTTGTTAAAGTAAGGTCTGATTAATTTATTTTATGCAATTTAGATTAATTTTGAAGATACGTGGACATGGATATTGCTTATGAGATTGAAAATTTGTATGCGAAAGCAGTTGGATGTGAGAGTTGGAAAGGTTAATTTATTGTTGTGTGTGTTAAAAAAATATGATGATGTTGTGAGTCGGCCTTTGCCATGTCAGGTGCGCTTGCTTGGCAGGTCAAAAGAAATATAATGAAAAAATAAGTTTTGGCTTGGTGAACGGAGATGGCACGGGAGTGTTTTCCCGGCATCTCTCTTCATCGGTGTGTGGTGTTCGTTTCTTTTTCTGTTGTGTTGGACACTCGTAACAGATCCATTAAAACGCTTGGGACCAATTTAGTCACAAGCGTTTTAATCACATCCATCCACATGGCAGCGTAAACATAATCACATCTACGATCGTTTCAAACTGGTATGTTTATTTATGAACTGGTTTATTAAATCTTCATTAACATCCTAACTATGAACCAACATTAAATTAAAAACTTAGCCTATTATTGGCCTAACGGTGCTCAATTATATATGCGTATAATTGAAATTCTGATTAACAATGATCAATCATATTATGATCGATATTATATATATAATTGAAATTCTGGTTCACAAGTAGGTTATCCAAGTGTACTTGGTAATATTGAATATATCATATTACCAATTCGTTCTTAAATTTACCAAGACGTTTGCTTGAGTGTGGGAGTGGATACAGATAGAATCTGATTGCCGAAGCAACTTACTGTGGACGACAACCATTTAGGTACTGTTACAAATTTCAGTCTTTACTTCCAATCAAATATTCTGTTGTGTATTTCAAGTTAATATTTTTTTCTATGGAATGTTGTGTCCTATAGAAATATCTAATATTTGATCATGTTCAAGCAACTATTTTAAGTTATTTGTGTTCTATAGAAATGTCTACTAGAAAGATCGGTCATTCCTGGATTTGTTTCTTGTATTAAATGTCTACAACTACAAGGCAGAATATTTTTGGTAATTTTCTTTTGGTTTATATTATTTGTCTTGGATCTATAAGTGAGGAAGAGTGAAGATTTTTATTTATTTTTCTTAAATGGTATTTTGTTCAATTGTTTAGACAACATTTTTTGATTACCTTGCCACTGTATATTCACCTCAAAAGTGTGCTGTAAATGATTGTTACCTTTTACTGATTTTCTATATCATTAAAATTTATGTAGTTCAAATTTACTCGACTCTGGAAACTTTTGTTACGGTATATGATTATGTCATGAGATGTCTAACAAGGCTTATATACACTGATTTAATACTAGAAGTTTTTGTTAGAAAAACTCGGGTTATGTTTAGTTTGTGAAAAAAAATTAAATTTTTTCATTTCGATCTTTCTTTAAAATGTTCCTTATGAAAACGTGTGTAGATGGAAAAAATGTTTTCATTTTTTGCAGGAGAAATTTGAAAAGCAAATTTTCGAAATAATAAAGACCGACTTTTCAAAATTCTAGTTTAAAAATGGAAAGCGGAGTTTTGGTTTTCAGTGAAAATGGACTATTTTCTCTAACTAAACACATCCTTTAGTGTATACATTTACATTTCAAGCGTAAAACACACTTTCTTTTTGGTACAAGTACCAAAAATTAATAATATAGCTTTGTGTAGAATTATCCTCGACATAAGAATGCTTCATGTTGTGAAACTGATATTTAGTTAGGTCAAATCCTAGATGATGTGACTTTCTGTATTGGTTATGGATCCATAAGCTCATAACTGGTAAGAGCGCCCATATCACATATGGATGGGAAGGTTGGTGGTTCGAATCCATCTGGGTCCAGTCACATTGTTGATGGTTTACAATTTATTGTGGATAACTGACTAAACGATTTTGGGATATGTGACTAAACGTTTTTATTTATCAATCAAGGGAAAAGATTATAATCTAAAGGTTTTTTCTCTTTGATTTTACTTGGGTTTTTCTCTTTGATTTTACTTGATGAAAACGCAAAGGGTAATATGTATGCATCCGACTTTGTCGAACCTGAAGCAAAACGTGTCCTAAGGAAATGTATTACTATTTAATTCTAATTCCTCAAATAAACAAACTTTCAACTTTTTTTTCATTGGCATTCTATTTTTGTGTATATTTGTGGGTGAATTTGTTATATTGTTCTTGACATTAATGGTCAATTTAAGTATTTGTGTAGGAATGAGTAAATTTATAAGTTTGGTGATTATGTTTTCTTGCTGATTTTGTTTTTCCATTTTACCTAACTTTGAAAAGGTGTAATTTTTTTTCATTTTGTTTAGTTCGCTATCCTTTAATATTAATTTTCAAACTAAGTTTACCTCATTTAATATTTTGTTTTAGACTATTGACTTTAATTATTTACGTTTTAACCCTTCAAATTTGATTAAATAGAACTTGATTATTACATTATTTTTCGTTATTTCATTTCCTTTCTATTGAGGTATGTGGTCCGATAACCGAAAACGACTCGAACACAAAACCTACACGACCAAGGAGCCCCGCCGCCAAGTAAAACTGCCCCGGCCCCGTTACCGGGTAAACCTGCCCCGTTACCGGGCTAAGGAGCCCCGGTACCGAGCAAATAGCCCCGACCAGGACAGTTACCGGGGTGGCCAGCCCCGCTACCGAGAAAAATGGCCCCATGACCGAGTAACCTCGGACACCCCGGACACATGACCGAGTAACCTCGGATACCGCCCTAACTAGGACCGTTACCGGGGTGGACAACCCCGCTACCGAGAAAAATGGCCCCATGACCGGGACACCTCGGACACCGCCTTGATTACCCAGGATACTTGAGCCCCGTTACCGGGGTAAATAGCCCCTGCTCGGACACGGCCTTGATTACCCCGGATACTTGATCCCCGTTATCGGGGTAAATAGCCCCTGCTCGGACACCGCCTTGATTACCCCGGATACTTGAGCCCCGTTACCTGGGTAAATAGCCCCTGCTCGGACACCGCCTTGATTACCCCGGATACTTGAGCCCCGTTACCGGGGTAAATAGCCCCTGCTCGGACACCGCCTTGATTACCCCGGATACTTGATCCCCGTTACCGGGGTAAACAACCCCGTTCTCGGATACCGCCTAGAAACTAAGCCCCGTTACCGGGTACAGCCTACCCGGTTGGCCTGGCTGCCCGGTAACGCTAACTTTTGTCCGGTATACGCTTAAGTGGACTTAAGTTGACCTGACGTCGCAAGCACACATGCTTACGTCACTTACCCATCTGTGGATCATAAAGTAAAGGCCCATGGGTGTAATCATTGGGCCTCAGCCCATAAATGGAAACCCTAGTCTCAAGCCTATAAATACCCCTCTGATCAATGTCAGAGGGCAGGTCGTCAATCATTGCATCACTCACACATACACGTTCAAGAGCAGTTTTTTCCACTCTCTTACGTCACACCCGCTAATCATTACGTCACCTTAGGCTCGTCAAGAGCTTGGTAGGTTTGCACTGCTCTCGCAGGAGTTCGTAAGGATTAGCCAACACCCCTAACCTTTGAGCCCCGTCAATCGTTGCTCAAACATTGGCGCCTTCCGTGGGACCCGAACCCACGACCACGTGGTTAAAAGCCAACACCCCTAGCTTTTAACGGTTATCTCCGTAGAGAAAAGTGGTCAAATAATAACTCGTTGCCTATAAAGTAATGTTCATTCTTCTCGACAGATATAGTTAAGGTTGTCACACAATAGAGGCGGAACTACAAAAGCTCAAGTTCAGGGTAATTTTGGTTCAGTTTAAGCCTATTAGTTATTAACCCTCTTTACTTGGGTATCTCAACAAAAATATATTCGCCTAAGAACCTGCTTGACATATTATTTCTGGCTCTTTTGCTGCTGAAGAGTACAAGCAAGGTCGAATGCTCTGCATACTTAGGAGAAAATGATACATGATATTGAAATAATAATTTGAAATAATATTTTTATCGATAGTAACGTAATCATGTTTTCCAATTTTTTGTTTTGTTTTAAAGGTATAAAGGGTAGCAACTATGTGAGTTCATGGATGACAATTACTATGAAACATCGACCGGTTAAACAATACAATCTATATTTGAACTTAACTTATAAATCAAATTGGTCGCACTTAAAGTTACCCTAAAATAACTAATAACACTAAAATCATAAACACAAGATTCGTATCAGTTTTCTTCGTGAATTATAATCTATTTTTTGCAAAAATAAGAATTTAAGAGAGATCGAACTTCGTTATGACTTAACGGATAGTATAATATATCAAAACCAGAAAAGCTAACAACAAGCCTTTCTAGCTCAGTTGGTAGAGCGCGTGGCTTTTAACCACGTGGTCGTGGGTTCGAGTCCCACGGAAGGCGATTCTCTTTTGCTCTTTTCTCTGGAGATCTGGAGTAACTCAACGTCGACAACTCGACAAGGGAGGTACGGTGGAGTATTGTTTTGATCAAACATTCAAATACACCCACTCAAAGTGGCTTCTTGGGTCCACTTACCTATAAACCCCCCCATTCTTTTCGCCCACATGTCGCCACAAATGACATATTTTGATTTTTGACTAGTCGGTGATTTTTAATAGTAGCATTCTTACCCTAAACTAAAATTAGGATTAGGAACCCATTGTAAAAAGGCAATATTTTTAGAGAAATACTACGGTTACTAAAAATTTACAAAAAAATTGCTACAAAACGATATGGATTGGTAACCGTAGCATTTCTCTACTTTTAAGCCTAACCTTTCATAAACTATACTAATGCTTCTAATCATGTATGGCTAAAAAAAAGGTAAAAAACAACTTTCCCTGATTAAAACTTGTTAAAGCTTGATTAATATTTATTTAGTAAACAAGAAGATTATTCAAACAATCAAAACAATATCATCATATATAATAATGTGAAAAGAATATACTATCATTCTTAGTTTCTTTGCATGCTATATTCCAACGCTAAAACACCAAAATAGTATAACATTTGGTGTAAAAATTTCCAATCCAGACACTAAAATGGTACAAAAATTTGTTATAACATTATTTTTTATCCATTTTACACCAAATTTGGTGTAGCACTCTTTTTCATCTATTTTACATCAAATTAGGTGTAACAACCAATTGGAAAGCAATATTCATGCTTTTAATCCTCCAAGCTACCAACAAATGGAGTCTTGCTTCGATACATCAAATTTTACAAATCACATATTCGATAAATATATATCATACAAACTAAACAATAAATTATAAAAAATATATTATTAAAACAAGCTTGTCGAGATTTTCAAATTGAATATGTTCAAATATATTTTTTACTTAAAAATTTATTCTTTATTTATAACAACTTTTGAAAAAAGTACTAGTTAGTTAATATAAAGTCTAATTTTGTTTGTAATTTTATTATAGAAAATAATTATATTGAATTACTTAATGTGAAAATATATTTGTTAAGTTAAAAAGAAGTTTTGGTATCATAATTTGGTGTATGCATTGGAGTAAAACTCAATTTGATATATTAAAAATTATACTTTTAAACTAAAATGGTTTGTGATGACTACATTCAAGATGTCCTTAGAGTAGAGTGTTTGTATCATTTTTCTTATATATACATAATAGATTATTGTCCCGCGACAGTGTGGACAAAGATAAAATTTGACTCATAAATTTTTTTTTATTTAGATTTTAAGTTATTATGAGAAGACAATGTCATACGTATAATAACATATATACGTTTACATTTATACCTATGTTGATTATAGTTAAAATAATATATACACTTTTACGTTTATATACATGCTTTGATATATTTTTGAGAAGATTTTAGAATAATGGTAAATCATAGTATAAATTGAGCGATTTATAAGTAAATTAAACTTATGTTTTTTTTATTTCAGTAGATATGTAAATGAAAGAGAAAATGTAATTATATATTATAAGAGGGTGTAAAATAGAAATATTCTTTGATAACATTATCAATCTGATCTAACGGTTGAAATAAAAGAAGATAACCCATCCAAGGAATCTTACTTCGTCATGTGGCATTTAAGGCCATTATTTTATTTTATATTAAAGATATCGATCATTCAAAGATGTCAAACATGGCCTCTTTCACTCTTTGTCTAGAAATAATTCAAATGAGAGGTGGACAACCAAGTTAAGGAAATTGAGGAAAATTGCTTTCTCTTGCCCTTTTTCTTTTGCTTTTTTTTTGCAATTCAATTGATTTGAATTTAAAGAGGGATATGCTTTACTTCATTATGTCATCAAACTATGCTTTGTGACTCAATTTATTTCAATTATCATGGTCCCACTTTCTTCAATTATTGTTACATGGTTTCAAAATCCATCAAAACCAATGGTTTCAAGGAAGCAATCCTATACTTGATGATAATTTCTTCCTTACTTGTACATGTTCAACTCAATTAGACAGATTTTTTTTATTCTGGTTATCTTAAAAAAACGAGTCTTTAACTCTGATGTAAATGGTCCATGTATGGTATATGAATGACCCTTTACATAACTATCTATAAGAACTTTAGTTATTCTTGTTCAAACGTGAGACCTTTATACAGGTATCAAGACGACAAGATGTCTTGCAACTTGGTACCTTAGTGATTATCTTTATTTTTACATGTGCAAAATCGAATTTTGAAGAAGTTCAAAGGGTTCAAAATTTCAAATGCATTCAAATTTCCAAATTATTAATTAGAGGGGGAAATTGTTATTGGAATAATATATTTTGAAATAAATTCTAACACATCGATCAATCTTTTATAATATTTTTGAAATTAAGCGTAATATTTAAATGCATGAAACATGTACAATTTTTATGAGAATTTATACTATTTTCTTTTAGAAAATCAACGACTCACACACACATTAACTACATGAATATTTACATATGTACATATGTAACGACGAGAATTTAACCTATAATCTCTAGGTTGGGACATTTCAAATAGTTTCGGATCATACAAATGAAATTAAATAAATAACACAATGGGTGTGTTTGGCGTAAGTATCCGGAGCTGGAGCTTATGTTGGAGCTTATGCTTAAACTTAAGTTTATGGTTGGGGCTAAAACTTATATATGAAGATGATAAACAAGTTTGGTAAAGTAGTTGTAGCTTGAGTTTATAAGTATAAAAGACATAAAAGGGTATACAGAAATATGTAATTTAATAAAAATCAGGGGTAACAATGTAATTTCCTATATCATAAACCCAAACCTCTTTCATAAGCTACTTCAAGTGGCTTATGGTTTTGAAACTTATCGAAACTTATATTTTTAATAAGTCCATAAAACCAAACGAGGCTTATAAAAGAGCTTATTAAAAACTATAAGCTTAAGCCCGGCCCCAATAAACCCTTGCACTAAACACTGAAAAAATAAGCAATAATGTAAAGGAAGGAAAGTGGAGTTGCTCAAAAAAGGAAGGTCAAAAGTTTTGTTTGATTTTTAAAACATCAAAGTTAACTAGTTAAGGATGTATTCCCCACTATTAAAGTATTAAAATCTCTATTATTTTCTAGTGTGTTGCGAAATACATAACGATGTATCATAATTTTTAAACGACATAATGTTAACCTTGTTTACATCGAAGCCATACGACACGAGCCAACAAAACACGTAATAAGGTCTAATATGATACTCAAGTCTTATCATATTAAGATTCCAATATTTTTAAAATTACTTTAATGACCATGTTAACATTCATGGTAATTAGGTTCATATGTGAAGGAGAAGCCGATTCTAAGCCAATACTTAATTTAAAAATAAAAGCACCAAATGAGTCATTTATATTTAAGGGTTTTTGTTATAAAATTTAGAAGCTTGAAGCCTCTAAAAGCCTCTTTAAAGCTCCTACCAAACATACCCTAAAAACTTTCTCAAGAGCTTCAGACTTGTAAAAGATAAAAGTCTCAAAATAAAAGTTTCTGTCTTCAGCTACATAGCTATAACATCTGATCCCATTTATGTCAAACATATACCTAATGTTAATTGTTGGTCGAGATCGAGTCTTGTTCAACTTTGTAGTGTCATACATTTCTTTTGATTCATGAGTATTATATCACATCTTTAAATGAAAATCAAATTTACTTTAGAATAAACCATAATTCTTTTTGTAAAATACTAATCTAAAATAAAACAAATCTATTTAGATACCAAAACCAAACATATACCTTTTAGTACTCCACTTTCCAACATGTTTTCCCAACCGTAGTCCTTAAGTAATCCCCATTTCACATCTTTGTCTTCATAAACAAAACACACACAACAAGTAGCCACAAAACTCCGTATCATGGCGTCTCCGCCTTCCGCCACCTCATTCCTCCTCGTCTTACTCCACATCGCCGTCATGGCCCGTAAGTTCTCTAACATTAACTTGTTTTATCTGTTTATTACGGGGTTTTCTTTATCGTTTATTAAGACTGTTTGTTATTCTCTCAAAATAAATTGTTTATCTGTTTATTACGTTTCTTTAACAACTTAGGATCACAATCATACATCGGAGTAAACTACGGTATGGTAGCGGACAACCTCCCACCACCATCATCCACGGCGAAACTCCTCCAATCAACATCAATCGGGAAAATCCGTCTTTACGGATCCGACCCATCAATTATAAAATCTCTAGCAAACAGCAACATAGAAATCACAATAACTGCATTAAACAGCGACATTCCACCAATGGCAACCGACGTAAATTATGCAAAATCTTTCCTCACGTCAAACGTACTCCCATACTACCCATCAAGTAAAATCACCCTAATCAACGTAGGAAACGAAGTATTACAATACGGAGAACCCGAACTAAAAACACAATTACTCCTCGCTATGGAAAACTTACAAACTGCATTGAACGAGGCTTCGTTAGGCGGGAAGATTAAGGTTTCGACTGTCCATTCGATGACGGTGTTGGGACAATCTGAGCCCCCGTCAG
This sequence comes from Senecio squalidus, assembly GCA_910822075.1. Classification (NCBI taxonomy): domain Eukaryota; kingdom Viridiplantae; phylum Streptophyta; class Magnoliopsida; order Asterales; family Asteraceae; genus Senecio; species Senecio squalidus. The sequence continues at coordinate 17,735,612 of CAJVGC010000590.1, forward strand.
CAGGGAGATTTGATCCAAGTGTTGTGGATTTGTTGAAAGGGCTGTTGGAGTTTAATAAAGCGAATGGCTCCCCGTTTTTGATCAATCCTTATCCGTTTTTCGCGTACCAGACTGATCCCAGACCCGAAACGTTGGCCTTTTGCTTGTTTCAACCGAATGCTGGACGACCGGATTCCGGCACAAATGTTAAGTATATGAATATGTTTGATGCTCAGGTAAGTTTTTAAACATAACTACACAAGACTTTTTAAATTGTTTTATTGTACGGTTTTTAGTATATTTTTTATTTTTATTTTAATATATATCGGCTAATTTTTAGCACTATTTCAAAGAATATTGTAACACAAAGAATCTTTTAATTTTTAAATTTATTTTTATTGAGTTTTGAAAACAAAAGTATCATACGATTTTGTTAAAACATTTAGAGTTTTAGACACACATAATTACTTGTACGTTCATAAAAACCACCTCTACATTTAGGGATAACCTCTTATACTTTTATAGCTTACAAATTTTTAAACAATGATAGTATGATTTAGACACAACCTTAGGATTCGGTTATCAATAATCATTTTTATTTGTTGTATACATGACATTTTTCATTCAACTTGTAACTAAATAAAAAGCGTTTATTATTATTATTATTATTATTATTATTATTATTATTATTATTATTATTATTATTATTATGGCGTTCGTTGAAAATTTCTATACTAATTTTTGTAAATTCTTCTAGAGATTTAATACATGACCAATTATTGATAAATATAAGTAAATTCTATATGTTTAAATTTTTTCATCATAATTCTAACATCGTTATCAATAATGTTAGGTAGGAGTATTTTATGTTATTGAGGTGTTCAAACCCAACTTTTAGTATGGTTTTGTGACTTTTCTTTTTGGTTTATTAAAGGGCCTTTAATAAAAATTAGGTATTTGTCAAACTTTTATTTAATTTTATTGATAACTTATTAGAATGTCCCTTACGTTAAATACTAGAAGTCTATTCATTTAGAATGTCGCATAATTTACATTATTTGATAATTCAACATGCTAACAAAAATAAACATGAATTGATGACACGAAGGTAGATGCGGTACGGTCGGCGTTGAACGCCATGGCCTTCAATGATGTCGAGATTGTGGTTGCGGAGACAGGTTGGGCATACAAAGGTGATGTTGGTGAGGCTGGTGCAACTATAGAGAACGCCAAGGCTTATAATGGCAACTTGATTGCTCATCTTAGGTCTATGGTTGGAACTCCATTGATGCCCGGGAAATCCATTGACACGTATTTATTTGCGTTATATGATGAGGATATGAAGTCTGGAAAACTATCAGAAAAGGCTTTTGGGATCTATAATGTCGACTTAACACCAATATATGATGTCGGGCTTTCCAAGAGTAGCCAGGTAAGATTATATCATCAACAATTTTAGCTAAATCTACTCGCTTTTCTTGACATTTTTACACTTTAAAGTCTATGGTTGAGAAGTAGTACATATTTTCGCTTGAGTGATGGTTGTCAAAAATTGATCATTACGTTTTTGAATAAAAAGCCGCATATTTCACGCTTATAAGTGTAAACAACTTGATAAGAAAAAAGGGTATATGTTTGAACAAATGTGTACATTGTTCATTTTTTTTTATATTGACTTAGTAATTTTCATTTTATATGGAACAAATGTGTAACTCATATTACATATATATTGATATTGATTAGGGTGGTCTTGCTACTGCACCAACTCCCACGTTAAGCCCACCAGTGGACGCTCCCGCTACCAATGGTACCACCACATCTCCGACCAACACTTCAACGACAACAACAACTCCCACTTCCACCACTCCACGTGACTCTCCTACTGCACGGGTGAATGCATCTAAAAATGCAGCTAGCTTGAACAAAATCGAGTTTAGTTTCATTGTTGTTGTTTTCTTAGCTGCAACGTCAATATTGTAGTCTGATAGCGTTTTATAACTTTAAGGTTGTTGTTCGGGTGTAATATTGGTTTTGTGTGTAAGATAGAGATCTAGCAATGTAAAAGATTATGACATTTTTCTTTTAGTATGATTATTTTAGCACTTGTTATTGACAAAATTTATTAGGACATTATGTGTATATGTTATATATGTGTGGCACAAATCGAATAACTTATACTAACAGTCTAACACATAGAGAGTATGTACATGTTGGATAACCGAATATGCATTTACCAAAGATTTTAGGGATCTAATAGTTGTTGGTAGCACGATTTGTATACGTCGAATGACTTATAGTTTTTACCGGTGGAAAACATGAATGGTTTCTAGCTTCGTCCCCTAACTAGCCTATTTTGCTTTTATGCACATAGATGTTTTATTGATTGTCCTATACGCATAGGCGTTGATATGTGTGTGGCAAAAAGAACCGAAAATGTGGTCTGATTCCCAACTAGTAATAAAAAAAAGGAAAAGATATGATAAGAAGAGTAATTATATAGACACACCGTCCATAGAAAAATAAGTGGTCTGATACATGGCATATTCCCTTGTTTAACACAAACGCCACCTGTTCTTCCTTCCTTTCTACTCATATAAAATCACATTGAAATAGGAAAAATATATACATATAATTTCTATACGTATATATTCCTTCGTTTTTCGTAATTGTTCTTCAATTAATCAAACAATCATCTCCAGGTAATCTTAACCTTCTCCAATTGTTTCCAGTTTATATTTTTTATTTTATTAAATCGCAATGACGAAATTAAGCGATAATCTGTTTCTTAAATACCTAATATTTCCTTTAATTTCTATAACTAACATATAAACTAAGCTAAATTAAAATCGTAATCGTAATCAAAATTATAATCGAATTGATTTTTTTGTTGATATAATTGTTGCAGATGGCTAGTTTAATTTCTGATTCTGCACCATGGAAGGACCTGAAGGTGATTATTGATTACATTTTTACCTGGAAATTATTTCATTTTTTGTATAATTATTATATGTATAATCTTGCATGTTAAGTGTAATTGTTAATTTGATTAGGTGAATGATTATTGTGATTATTTGCAGGCTCATGTTGGCGAAATCGATAAGACTCATTTGCGCGATTTGATGAATGACACTAACCGATGCAACTCTATGATGCTGTATGATACTTTATATCAACTTTACTCTAGTATCAATTATTTATTTTTCGTAATATGTAACCCTAGATAATAGATAAGGACTGCGGTTTTCGTTAATTATTAGCGTTTTATATATCTATACACCATATATAGAGATGAAGGTGTATTTTTGTTTAAGAATGGTTCCAAAAGAATTTATAGTTTGTAGAAGATTGTATAGTCTTGCGGTTTTTTGTTTGGGATTAGAGAGATGAGTGGTTTGAGGTTTTCCTTTTGATTCGTGTTTCTTGCAGAGAGTTTGATGATTTATTCTTGGATTACTCACGCCAGCGTAGCACTGTTGATACGATGACTAAGCTCTTTTCACTTGCTGAGGTAAGTTGGTTTCTTTTTTTCTTCAGTCAAGGATGATATAGCATCGTTAATAATGTATAAATTACAGTATTAATGATTTAGGGCAGCCAAAATACGAAAAAAGAAGTGAAGTATGTTCTAATCATCTTTACATTTTCCTGATGCAGGCAGCACATCTCAAACAAAAGATTAATAGTATGTTTAACGGGGAGCATGTAAGTAAAGCCACAATTTTTATTGAAAGTAACTATCTTGGTATTTTTTATTTTTGAAAAAATGTTTAGAATACCTGCATTGGAAATTTACTTTTGCATTTTTTGGTTTCATATTCAGATAAACAGCACAGAGGACAGGTCTGTGCTTCATGTAGCTCTTCGTGCTTCAAAGGATGAAACGATAAACAGTGACGGGAAGAATGTGGTACCGGATGTTTGGAAAGTTCTGGATAAAATAAAAGAGTTCTCGGATAAAGTTCGCAATGGATCATGGGTACTCATTCATTTCAGAGTTCAATTTGTATAACTTATTACTTATATTATACTGTAATGTGAAGTAACATGCTTCTCTTATTAGGTTGGAGCCACAGGGAAAGCTTTGACAAACGTCGTTGCTATTGGTATTGGTGGTAGCTTCCTTGGCCCATTGTTTGTCCACACTGCTCTCCAAACAGGTGACTTTATGTCACTCCACATATTAACTCAGATACTTACCAGTGTTCTTTTTGTAGTGGGCTGTATAGAATAAAAAAAGGATTATTATAATAATTTTTTATTGGAAACGCACAGATTCAGAGGCTAGTAAATTAGCAGGAGGACGCCAGCTTCGCTTGTAAGTCCACATATTATGTGCTTGATGATGAAACTGTGTTCTAGTCTTCAATTGCCTTTTTACTTCAACATTGCTATGTAGCATATTTTAGATAATAGTTTAAATGGTCGTTTTGAATTTCGTTACTGCTTTAAAGCATACTAATCTTATACATAATAACAGCAGTTTTGCTGGTTGCTCATGTAGATTGACAAATATGGGAAATGATATAAAAACATAGATGTATATTGTCCTCTTAACTTATAACTACATATATTGTCTCCGATCCAGGATTGCTTACCTGTATGAATTCTTTGACTACCTGGTTATGAAGTAATGTCAGGCTCGTTTCAGTGAGACCAGTTTGGTCATTAAGTAAACAAATGTTGAAGGTGAATTAAGAGCTGTCTTAAATTAGAGTACACGAATTAAAAAGGATATTTTGGAATGATGATGGCCCCCTGAAGTTTTGGATTTACCAATGTGTAAAAGCTTCGTTTTTATGCTTGCAACTGTAAGGATCTAAGTAAAATAGCGTTGAAAGATAAGAGATCTAGACTAGGCATAGTCTATGTAAGATGGCAACCTTTATCTTAAGTAGTTACGTTTTGTGCATTGAGTCAATGTCCAAACAAAATAAAATCGCCCAGCATTTCTATTCTAGGGGAGGGAAATGTTATTCACTGTGAATGGATATAAGACATGCCATCAACTATCAACACGGTAGATCTTTTGGTGTTAGATAATGTGCCAGCAAAGGTAGAGTATAGACTGATGAAAAAGACAATGAATAATACATGATGGCCGAAAAACCCAAGAAATTTATACAGATCAAGGCTGTATTTGGGAAATGATCCAACTAATTTCTTCTTTTTGTCTGGGTATTTTTGCAGTCTAGCTAATGTTGATCCAGTAGACGTTGCAAGAAATATTACAGGCTTGGATCCTGAGACCACTTTAGGTGATTTTACTTTATTATCTGTTATAATTTTTTTATTTTCAAAAAACAGAACTTTCGTCATAATTAATGGTATATTCTTGTATTCATTTCAGTTGTTGTAGTTTCAAAGACTTTTACTACAGCTGAGACCATGCTGAATGCCCGAACAATGAGGGAATGGATCTCATCTGCTTTGGGGTAAGAACACCACCTAATCAGTCATAAAATGTCGTACTATGATGCTTCGACTAATACTTTGGATCTAATACAATTGTGCGAATGTAATATGAAATCTTATATTCTGGTGATACTAAACAAATTGAATGATAAAGTCCAAATCTCGTGTCTTCTCTCTTTGATACATATACCTTTTTTTTCCCTCTCATTTATCAGTCACGTTTAACTTGCTTTTTTCAGGCCTCAGGCTGTTTCAAAGCATATGGTTGCTGTCAGCACAAATCTTAAGGTTGGTTCCTTTTTATCTATTTGCATTGATTGAGTTTATACATAATCCTTAAAAACTATTCGATGGGTTTCTAAGATAGAAATCTGAGTTGGTTAATCATGAATAATCTGGCTTCAGAATCGTTTTTTACTTTCGATATATTTAATTCACAGCTTGTGGAGAAGTTTGGGATTGATCCTAATAATGCTTTTGCATTCTGGGACTGGGTAGGAGGCCGATACAGTGGTAAGATAATCTGTTATTACTTTATTACATTTTCTGAATTAACGAATTATATATGTGATATGTGATTAGTCATTTTGATCCATTTCAGTTTGCAGTGCTGTTGGAGTGTTACCATTATCTCTCCAATACGGTTTCCCTGTCATTGAGAAGTACAGTAACATATAAACTTCATCTTTTCTCTCGTTCAACTGCATAACTGTCCTTTTAGAATCATTCCATACTTGGTTTCCACTCTAAGACTTATTTTTCTTCTTATTTATAGGTTCTTAAAAGGTGCCAGAAGCATTGATCAACATTTCCACACCGCTCCATTTGAGAAAAATATACCTGTATGTATACAGGATGTCTACATTACCTTGTTTTTGTCCTTGATGAATTTGTCAGATGCTTTCTACATCGACATAATATGTCGTTGTTTCAGGTTCTTTTAGGTTTATTGAGCGTATGGAATGTCTCTTTTCTTGGATATCCTGCAAGAGTGAGTGCTATTATTTACATAACCTAAGCTCTTGGTTAATTTTCGAATCTTATTGGTTAAATTCTTCCTCTAAAATGGGCCTTCGTATGTTCACTAGGCGATTTTACCTTACACTCAAGCTCTTGAGAAGCTTGCTCCACACATTCAACAGGTATATTATAGTATTCTTCATTGCCTATGTCTTTACCTCTTTGTTTAAAAGAATATTAAAAATTCTGAATCTGAAACTTATTTATAGGTTAGTATGGAGAGTAACGGGAAAGGAGTATCTATAGATGGTGTGCCTCTTCCTTTTGAAGCTGGTGAAATCGATTTTGGTGAACCAGGAACAAATGGCCAACATAGTTTTTACCAACTAATTCATCAGGTAAGTGTGTATTGTGATAGCAATCTGATTCGTTTATATAATTTTATACTTGCTGAAATCTCTTTTTTCTTTGTTCTTGATGTTAAAATTTCCAGGGGCGTGTTATTCCTTGCGATTTTATTGGTATTATCAAGAGTCAGCAACCCGTCTACCTTAGAGGTACCGTTTCTGTTTCTTCTCTACTCTAGCTGCGGGGGTGTATTGTACATTTTCTTGTCCCATTTTTGCTTATAATGTAAAATTTTCTTTTGCAGATGAAGTGGTAAATAACCATGATGAGCTCATGTCCAACTTTTTTGCACAACCTGATGCCCTCGCTTATGGGAAGGTAATCGGATACCTTTACGTATCAAATGTGATGATGAACCTACAGTTTAGCAGATGGAATTGAACTTTAGACCCGTTGCACAATTTTTGGGTATGATTGTTTTCTATGTACGACTTACATAACATTTTCTTGTTTCCAGACCCCTGAACAATTGAAAAGTGAGAATGTTGCTTCTAACCTTGTTTCTCACAAGGTGATGATCTCTTGCGTTATTCTACAATTTCTGCTTGCAGTTAAATGTGTAATTAATACTTTTTTTTTCATTGACAGACCTTTACTGGGAATAGGCCATCTCTTAGCATTCTACTTCCATCGTTGGATGCTTATAGAATTGGCCAGGTTTAATCATCATAAACCTCTACTTTTTGTTGTTCATTTTAGAATAAAAAAGAGTGTTAACTCATAATGGGAACTTACAAAACTCTTCCTCGTGTTTATTCAGTTGCTAGCTATATACGAGCACAGAGTTGCTGTTGAAGGTTTTGTATGGGGCATCAATTCATTTGATCAGTGGGGAGTTGAGCTAGGAAAGGTATGTTTGAAAACAAATATATTTTTATATTTATTTTTTTTCGTTAAATAAATAAACATTAACTATTCATATATTATATCCTACCAAAAACCATATTTTGGTTGCAAAATGGATTTCATTGCTATGTTAAATTGCAGTCACTAGCATCCCAAGTGAGAAAGCAACTTCATGCATCCCGTAAGAAAGGAGAATCGGTGGAAGGCTTCAATTTCAGTACCACTAAGATGCTAACAAGATACCTCGAGGTACATAAATATAATTATTCAATAAATTTGGTAATGCTTTAAAATATTACGGAATTTTATAAATTGTGGCTTTTGTTTAAAAATTGTAGGCAAGTGCAGATGTGCCTTCCGAACCCACTACTCTTCTGCCTAAGATATAAATACTACTTGACGGTGACCAAACCTTCGGATAAACATAGCAATAGAACGCTTGATAATGTATGACACTGATATTACTGTCATCCACAATTGAGTTCTTTTGTATTGGTGTTTTTTGTAACTGCATGACTCGCTTTGTACGAGCATAATTCTTCCCATTTTGAAATGAACCAAAATGTTGAAATAATTGTTCATCGTCTTTCTTTCTTGAATAAGATTTTAGTTGTGAGACAAATTCACAACATTCACTCTGTACAATCACCTTCGTAATTTGACATGATTGTATATTGTACATTGCTAGAAAACGAAGAAAAACTCAAAAAGTTTGATGTTAAGTTTGACGGGATTCAAATATGATTCATCACCCAATACCCACCAACTGTTTGACAAAATGTTGCATCAACCTCAACAACCTCATAGATCTGCTTTCGATTCAGACTTGATCAATTTTACAGATGTTAATAACTCTTTTAAAGTAGTTTGTCATGTCTATGTCAAGGGGACACATTGTAGGGATCTTGTGACATAGTTTGGTAAGAAAAAGAAAAGAAACGTTCCATGTCATTTATAAAACGATAAACAAGATACTGGTTTTGGATTCGACATGGCGGGCATCTGAATTCTGGTTGATTAAATCCATATCAACATTGAAGTATGTTTGGTTCATTAAATGCAAAACAAAAAATATCAGTTGCTTATCATAAGTTGACTCAAAAATCAGTAGCGGAGACAAAGGGGTTGAAGTCCGCCCCCTCCAACTTGCCAAAAAAAATATGTAATTTCAAGATAATATCTCAAATTCACAAAGTTTCTTTAGTCGGCCGTCCTCAGTAGAGGCGCACCCTTAACTTCAAATTCTAGCCTCGGCCAGTAATAACCGTTAGTTTAGCTTAAATTTTATCAAAAATGTATAGCACATGTAATATCAATATAAAAATCTTGAAAACAACATTGAAACAAATTTGATTGATTTATAGAGTTTTTTTTTAGTTACATAAACCGATGAAACAATAGCGCCCGACGACCGACGACATGTTTGTTAGATATGGGAACCAAATTCTAAACTATACTAATCAAGTTATGCTACAATAGTGGTTATTGGTGTTATTATGATTGGTTTTCAATGATTGGCAAAGTCTTATGTAAGGTTCATCCATTATTTGTTGTTAAAAAAGTCAACTTGATACCTTCCAAACTAACCAAATACTTTAACATTTTATTTTCATAACAACTCCAACATTTATTCTTCTTAATTAATACTCCAAACACACCAAACTTTCATTTCTTCTTTCTAAAATTTTTCAACAATGGTGCTCCCTCCTCCACCTCTCTCCCTTCTTTGCATAATCTCGATTGTCACACTTTACTTGATGATATGTTACGCGATTATCGGATTCATTGCTAAGTCGGAAGTTCTTAGAGTTGACAATCATGAAGCTGATCACCCTGGGTTATCTGTGGAAGAGTTAAAAAGGTTACAAAGTTTTAACCATAGGATTAACGAAGAGGACGAAGAATCGTTGAGTTGTGCAATATGTTTGGATGATTATAAAGATTTTGAGGTATGCAAAAGATTTCCGAGTTGTGAACATGTGTTTCATAGTCATTGCATTGACCTTTGGTTGATTCATAGAAGAACTTGTCCAATTTGTAGGACAGCTTTTGAACATATCATTCATATTGTTTAAGAAAAATAATAAAATCTATGCATATATCTTCTTCTTTTTTTCTTGTTTTGAAGATATTTTAGATTCTTGATGTCTATTGACTTTTCTCATGGCATAACAATATGGACATTGCAAAGTTTATCATCCATATTGTTGAATCTTATATTGTATATGAAGTAATAAGTTATTTTGGAAACTCACATTTTCTTGTGAAAACGTTGAGCTTTATCTATTGTCTTATTGGGTTTGTATCGTTGAGCTCTTTTTAATTAATAACGAGCTAATTTGGCATGTCGAATGACTAAACAATACGTTTTAGTTGAAGACATGCGAGTCAGCTTTGTATTAAAAACTATATTATTACATTTTTCTTTTTGGATTTACAATATATTGAAAAACTGTTTTATTATTATTACTTTTTTTTTTAAATGATTAATAAAATGTTAGATAAGTTAAATAATATTCGATCATAACTTTACTTTCAATACAACCAAAATTAACTCTAAACAACTTACATTGGCCTCAAAACTCATTCCCCTTAAATTTAAATAATAAACGAGTCGGATAGTGGTTTATTTATTATCTTATAATTTATTCACTCCTTTACGTTTCACCTTTTAATACACAAAAAATCCACATATGAAACAATCATCTTATTCAAACAAACATGATAAACTGTTAATTACAACCATATTTTTATTGAAATAAAAAAAATAAAAACCTTCCCTTTTGATTTGTATATGACTATACTTTTATGTATGCAATTTGTAAACACTAAGAAAAACAAAGCAAGACACTTATTAAAAGTTTGCTTATTACTTTTATTTTATTATTATTATAGCATTCCAGTCTTCTTTTATATTTGAATAAATAAATTGCACAACCTTTCAACTGAAATGAGATATTGTCGAAAAATAATATTTTTAATAAAGTTTATTCCTAGATACAATTGACAATTCCCTAAACTGTTTGTTAAACTATCAATTGTGTATTTTGATTTGTATGTCATAAGATAATTATTCGAATATAAGAGATATATTATTATCAGTTGTGAGAGGTTATGTCTCGATGATTATTAATTCCGAAGATGCACTGTCACTATTGCGAGATATTGGGGTACATAAGATGTCTTCATTTTGTATCGTAGTTTCTTCACCTCATTTTCGACTAAAACATTATCAAAATGTATGTGTGTATAAAGTATTAAGTAAATAATACTACTATATGTGTACGGTGTACCATATCAGATGTGTTATGACAAGTTCTTAATTGAGTTAACTCATTTTCTTCCGGTGTGTTAAACTATAACCTTAATCGTTTTCTAATACAATGAAGATTTAAGTGTGTATGTAAGTGTGTGTCTAAAAGAGTGTTATACAATGTTTGGAGTTGTTAATTGTTTAGATTTTTCACCAAATCGTCTAGCAAAATATCTTAATTTGAAATAATTTTGTCATGCATATACTTAATTGATGTGAATTATAGTTAATAAATTGAGAATTATAATGTTTAAATCCCAAATTTGAACATAATGAGACAATCTACAAACAAAAAACTTAGTTTAAAGCTTAACAATTTCAACCACGTCACACACTTGACTATACATGTGCAAGCGCACATATACACACAAATAATTCATTTCGTAAATTGAACCACAAACCCTAAATCAATTCCATAAATTGAAACATACAAAATTCCCCTTCCCGTTTTGATTTTGCATAACTCGTTTTAAGGTTTAAATAGAAATAATATTGCGTAAATTGTGTTTATGTGCGACATATGTTTATATGAATTCATGTTGAAAATCGTAGTGCAAACCTTTAAATCAATATCATCTACATTTTGATAAACATTGAAATTAGTCTTACGTATTTTTATTTTTAAGAAAATATAGGAGAGCCAATTTCACTTTGATACCATGATAAACATTGAAAATAGTCTTCCTCGTATTATTGCACTAATGGACTATAAACAGATTCTAAAAGACATGAAAAAACCCTAGTGAACTTAGACCGACAATAAAATTGGACCGGACCATATACTTACCTTAACCTACTTTATTGCCTAATACATTTGAGCCTTAGTGATGTTCATTAGCGAAGTGCACATTTACATGTGTGTGTATTAAAATCGCATATATGTGTGGTGTTTGTGACTAAATATGATATGGTGGTTGGCTAATTTGAAATGAGATCTTGATCTCATTTAGAGAAAAGTTGACATAGGTTTGATTGTTGAAGTTGCGATTTGATTTTGTTTTTTCGCCAATATTACCAATATAACACTTAAATCAGCTGACAAGTATTTCTAACCTTTTTAGCATTGATTTATGATATATTCAATGAGGTTTTGATTCGAATTTGTTTAGATAAGTATTTTGAGATAACTAGGGTTTAAAACGATTACAAGACATTTCGGTTAGACAATACTATCTGGTTGGACCATATAATAACCTTAACCTAATTTATTCCACATTTGAGTCTAAATAGGGTTCATCACCCAAGTTGCAAGTTTACATGTTGTGTGTATTTAAATTTAGTGAGTGCATGAGTGTGTTTTAAGTCACATACGTGTGTGTTTTAAATCACATAAGTGTGGCGTATGTGGTTGAATGTGAGGTGATCATTGGATAATTGAAAGCGAGATCTTGATGCCACTAGAGAAGTGTCGAGCTTGCTCACGAAAGGAAATGAAAGTTCGAGAAAGGACATAGGTTTGAACGTGGAAGGCGTTAAGATTATTTTTACCAATACTATAGATAAAAGTCATAAAACACTTAACCCTAAGTGTAAAAAACTAACAACGTGCAATTTTTTTTTTTTTTTTTGAAAGACAACAATTTATATTAATTAATAAAGAGATTAAGAAAATCTCAAATGATACAATGACCCAATATAAAGTTATAAATAACCGAATTTCAATCTAAATGAATTACAAAACAACGACTACAAACCAAAGCACGAACATCGACCCACTTGACCAATGAAATAACAACCACGAAGCATAAGACCCCCAATCTCGAACGACCCTAACCGTTAATCACTTCCACGAGCCACATTACCCTCAATCACGAATCATAGCACGAACCACGACCCATAACCATAAACCTTGAACTTGCATGACAAACCAAACAAATCAATAACCACAATCCACAAACCATAGAAACCTACATTCATAAAACACAAACCTCGAACCATAATGTTATGAATCACATCGACACTACACCGACAATACATGGTAACTTTACCTTTGACTAAAGGACCCAAAAACAACCTTACAATGATATTATACTACACATCAATGCTAATCAAACCGACACTAAAGCAAATACTTCTAACTATTTTTATATCATTTTGTTCTATCCTCAATTTGGTCTTAAATCAAATTTCTTTAAATTAATATTCCGAGATAGTCAACAAAATGGTTCAAAACAATTACGAAATACATCAATTAAATCGTATACATCATATTCTAAAAGACTCATCGGTTCCATTTCCAACTAACCGAACAAGAAAAACCTTATCGATTTTTTATTATAACAAAAATAGCATTTATCTACACTCAAGTACTCAAGTGCCCTTTCCTTATATTTCCCCCGCATTCGTGTCTATCTCGCTCACACCTTTCTTTCTCTCGCAGTCAAGAAAAAAAAAAAACCCTTCCGATCATCAATGGCCGCCGGCAACACCGACTTCAAATCCTCCCTTCATAACTCTCAGATCTCCTCAGGTTATCCATTTCCCCCTTTCTTCACTCCCCCCTAATTTCCTCTATTATCTTAAAACCCTATTTTTTCACCTAGGGTTTTATTTCCCCGATTTACAAATGTATTCATTATTACTGTTTTCTATCACTGTTTTTCGATACACAAATGTATATGTATATTTTCATTTTTTTATTTATCAGTTTTTAATATTTATCTTTTACTTTTTTAGGGTTTTGAAATTAACAAACCTACTGCTTACTTTATTATATATATATATATATATATATATATATATATATATATATATATATATATATATATATATATATATATATATATATATATATATATATATATATATATATATATATATATTTATATGTATATATATATATATATATTTATATGTATATATATGTATATATATATGTATATATATGTATATATATTGATTCCATGAGTGTTTTTTGGATTTGATATATTTATCATATTTCATGTTTGCTTTTAATATTCTGTAGTTATTTTATCGGTGTTCGCCCTACTTTTGGGGCTTTTCGTGTTTGGAATGTTAGTTTATTGTTTTAGCTTAGTGTTTTGAGAGCTTAATTAATTGATGATTATCCAATTAACGGTTTTTAATTGTTTGTGTTTTCGCTTCTAGCTATATTTGCATTATCTGATGTTTCCTGTTTAGGTGTAGGGTTTATTGAAGATCACATGGCATGTGTGTTTTGTTTTTGGTTATCTTTATCTTGTAGTGATTGGTTCAGTTTTATGAAATTGTATATATTTTTTAAATCGTCTGCTTTTAAAGGTAAAAAAGTTTAACACTGCTGTATAGTTTTTGTTAATGTTGCAAATTTTTAGCTGCATTGAACATTAGTTACGAGACTATGTGAAGTTGATTTACAATAGCATATTGTATCTGTTATTGAACTTTTTGAGTCGATTGTTAATCTTTTTATGATAAATTGCTGAATTTTTACTTTTGTGTGGGTTTGCTAATTGTTTGTAGTGACTGTTTCATTTTGTAGAGATGCATGGGTCTGACAGTTCCATTCCACTTTCACCACAGTGGCTTCTGTCGAAACCCGGGGAGAATAAGACAGGAACTGTGACTACGGTATGTGACTGTGTAGTTCTTTTGAAAACGTTAAAATGTTTTGTTTTGAATTTTTGGTTGTTAAAGTTTCATGTTTATTTTACAGGAGCTTCCCACCAGTCCTTTTCCAACATTTGGCACCCGCTTGCATTCAGTGAAATCACCTGGAAATGATGACCACGCCCTTGATTCCCAGAAGAAGAAGGACGTGTTCAGGCCTTCTGTGCTTGAGAGCCGTGAGCGTTGGCGTGACGAGGAAAGAGAAACAAATTCTGTTGTTCGCAAAGAAAGGTGGAGTGAAAAAGAGGTTGGAGTTGGGGAGAATCGCAAGGTGGATCGTTGGGCAGATAACTCATCTGGAAAACACTATGGAGAATCACGCCGTGCGCCAACTGAGAAATGGGGTGATTCAGGTAACAAGGATCCAAACCATGATCAGCGCCGTGAGAGTAAGTGGAACACCCGGTGGGGTCCTGATGGTAAGGAGACAGAAGGCACACATGATCATGATTATGCAAAGGATGAGCGAGAGGGTGATCATCCTCGCCCGTGGAGATCCAACTCAGCACTCAGTCGAGGAAGAGTAGACCCGCAACATCAGCAAAGCCCTGGTGTAAACAAGTCAACTCCTATGTTTGCTCATGGCCGGGGACGTGGAGAAAGTTATAATCCAACGTTTTCCCTTGGCCGTGGAAGGGGAGCCCCTGTAGGGAGCGGTATGAATAATAGTTCTTTAGGCTCCTTCCCTGATGCGGGTGACAGATGGAACGATGATGCGTCACCTCTGAGGTATAGCAGGACAAAGCTGCTTGATGTGTATAGGCTAACTGATATTAAAGCCGGTGAAAGGATGTTAGACGGTGTTGTGCAAGTGCCTTCACTTACACAGGATGAAGCAATAGAGCCTCTTGCACTCATTTCACCTACTTCAGAAGAACTGGTAACGTTAAATATAGTAAATTACTTTCTGTTAAACTTTGTTTTAGGACTGTAACTAATTTGATTTGTTTTTTCTTTATTCGCCAGTTCATATTAAAAGGGATTGACAAAGGGGACATCTTAAGTAGTGGTGCTCCTCAAGTTACTAAAGATGGATCAACCGGGTTTAGCACGGGCGATACTCAGTCCAGAAGAACCAAGCTTGGTACTTCAAATGTTTACTTACACTATTCATATTTACCCAAATGATTTTGCTTTAATGCAGATCTTTTTTGCAGGGAGTAGAGAAGATCTACCACTTGCTTCTGATAGTCATCGAGATGATACCGGTGACAGTTTCAAAGGTATATATATTCAGATAATTTTGTCTCGTTTTTACAGGCTTAAAACTTTGAGAATTTGAGCATATATGATTTATATTTGCAGGAGAGGGTGGTTCTTATGCAAGGAACAACGAGACAGGACATACTAGAGAATCAAGAGTTCCAGGACACCCCGGTACAGCTTGGCGATCAACATCCATTGGACGTGACCAGAGGGGGGACATGCCTAATGACACCAGGTCATGGTCACACCCGCAAAAGGATACATCCAATGAACGGAGTAGCAGTTTAACAAGTCCAGTTATTAAAAGGCAACCACCTGGAATTGTAGACAGAGAAGAAACAAGGGTTGTTGCTCAGCCGTCACCTGAAGACCTAGTTCTTTTTTACAAAGATCCTCAGGGTTCGATTCAAGGTCCTTTTACTGGCAGTGATATTATTGGATGGTTTGAGGCTGGATATTTTGGGATTGATCTGCTAGTACGTCTTGCAAATACACCGCAAGACTCACCATTTGCATCGCTTGGTGATGTTATGCCTCATCTCCGTGCAAAGGTCAGGCCGCCACCTGGATTTACTCCTGCGAAACCAACCGAAATCATTGATGAATCAAATTTCATCAGTAGTAGTAAGGTTCAAGCAGGGCTTGGTGAGAATGCTATGATGAATAATGACCCGAGATTTCAACATGGCCAATCGAAAGAAGCTGAGAATAGGTTCATCGAGTCCCTCATGTCTAGTAACATGAGTGGTGGTCTCTCTGAAGGTATCGAATTTGCTTTCGTAATATGTGATGATGCTTATGCTAATGCTTTGACTAAATTTGTTGTTCTTACAGGTATGCAGGGGTATTTTGGGAACTCTAACTCAATTCCAGCTAAAGGAACAGAGAGTGGAGATAACTTGTACCACTTGGCGAAGCTGATGCAGCTTGAAAGGCAAAAGTCGATGACTAATCCTTACTCTCTTTGGTCTGGGAGTGGCCCCAAACCAGATATTCTCCAGGATCCTAGTATTCCACAATCAAACATATTACCCCCAAATGCTTCAAATCCCGAATTTATGTCCATTCTTCAAGGGTTATCTGATAGGTCTACCACATCTTCTGTGAATAGTGGCTGGTCGAATTTCCCTGTTCAAGGTGGCCCTATTCAAACACCCTATGGGGTCCAGCAACCGATGCAAGCACAAAATATGCCCTCACTGCCAAATTTACGTGCTCAAGGTTTTGACAATCCTCAAGGTTCACTAACTCCTGAAATGCTTCTTTCTTCTGGGCTTCCTCGAGAACAAATTATAAGTTTACTGCAGCAGCAACACATGGCACAGATGAAACCTCAGGCTCCTCTACCCACACAACAGCTTTCAGTATTGGATGAGTACTTGTTGCTTAAGCAACAACAACAAAAACAGGAACAGTTGCAGCTGCAGCAACAGCAGCAGCAGCAGTTAATGCGCCAACAACTGCTCTCCCAGGTGCTCACAGAGCAACATTCTCTGCAACGGTTTGCTGATCAGCAGTCTTGTGGACCGATGCTGACTCCTGGGTTACCTGTTGGTAATTCGGCAGTTGATCGTCTTGGGTTCCCTCCACACGAGATGCTGCAGATTGGATCACATAATCAAATTCATAATATGCCTTCGATTGCTCCTCAAGATTCTATACGTTTACCCCATCAGTTTGTGGACAACGCAATGCTACAAAGAAGTGGGGTTGATGAGATTGGTCACCAGAAGGAGCCTATTGTACCGGACCAAGCATTGAACACTGATTTAAGGACAGCTGAAAATGTTCCATTAATTTCCGAGCCTGCAGAACATTATGAAAAACCGTTGGTGGCTCCCTCTGTGGAAGCTGTTGAGAATGAAGTCTTGGAACGTGAATATCCTGATGTTATGGAGGAACCAAAGGCTGAAAGCAAACCATTAAATGAACCTTGTGATCCTAAAGAAGCAAAAGTTGTTGAAACTCGTGAGGTTAAAAAAGGCAGTGAGAAAAAATCAAAGAAACAGAAATCTTCAAAAGCACAATCTGCTGACGTAGCCAAGGCATCATCTAAAACACAGCAGTCGAAGCAATTGGATGTTGAAGTGACCAAAGTCAACGAGGCAGAATTTGAAGCATCTCATGTAGAAGCAGGAGCGGACAAATCTAATGTAGTCATAGAAGAGCCTACGACGTATGCTGATAATGTTGGTCGTTCAGGATCTGTCACACAAGATAACACACAAGTTCATAGTGCTCAACGAGCATGGAAACCTGCTCCTGGATTTAAGCCAAAGTCGTTGTTAGAAATTCAGCAGGAAGAGCAACGAAGGGCCCAGTATCAAGCCCAAGTCCAAGCTCAAGCCCAGGCAGAAATGAATGTATCTGATATTTCAACATCTCTAGGGTCAATGCATGTATCCAGCCCTTGGGAAACTAAGAAAGATTGGTCTTCGCCAGACCTACATGTTTCTGAGGTTTCCCAGAATCAGCAGCCGAGCAAGAGCCAGTTGCATGATCTTTTGGCAGCAGAAGTGGCTGTGAAAGCTATTGAAAAGATTACGACTACATCTAACAATTTGCTAACATCAACGATAATTTCTCAGCAGGATTCTGCTGAGGAGGGTAACTTTATTGACGCTAAAGAATCAAAAAAGAGTCGGAAAAAGGCTGCAAAAGCCAAGGCTGCAGTAGCCAAGGTTGCTGTTCCGGCTGCTCCAGAAATCCCTGTTAGTTCAAGTCCAAACGAGAAAGGTAAAAGTTCACACAAGGAGGATATATTGCCAGCAGTCCCTTCCGGTCCTTCATTCGGAGATTTTGTGGTCTGGAAAGGGGACAGTGCGCCCCCTGCATCTGCGCCAGCTTGGTCTACTGATTCGGGTAAGATCGCCAGACATACGTCTCTGAGGGACATTCTTAAGGAACAAGAGAAAAAGGGTTCTTCTCAAATACCAGTGCCATCACAAAAAACAGTATCCGCTCAATCCAACCGTGGAAATGGTCCTTCATGGTCGTCTTCTGCATCTTCTCCTGCAAAGGCCGCGTCTCCTGTCCAGAATATGTCATATGGTTCCTCTCAGTCCAAAAACAAAGTTGATGATGATCTGTTCTGGGGTCCGTTAGATCACCCAAAGCAAGAAGCAAAACGGTACATCCTTCTATATCTATTTTTTAATGTTATGTTTCAGAAAAAAAGACATTTACCTCTTTCTAGTTTTTGGGTCTGCTGTAGTTAAATCAGTTTTGAACATTTATATGACATTTTATGAATTGAGTTCGTGATGTTAAGGAGGCTGTAGACATCAACCTTTGTCACTAGCACTTATTGTTATTCATTACAATACAAGTAGACATAAAACAAACATAATATGATTTAGAGCTACTAGAGCGAGTCCTATATTTGTTTGTGGATATGTGGCTTTTTTAGGTCAGCTTTAGTCGTTTTATGGTCAAGTTGCTTGTACATGATGTTACTTGTGATAATATAATCTGAATATCAGTTGAAGGGCATTGACTATGCTACAAAAAAATATTGTTGCCGGAAGCCATCGTCTTGGAAAGGCTACACAGTTTTTTTTTTCTTCCCCCGGTACATTATTTATTTAAAAAAACGAATAAAAAGTTTGGCTTTGCACTTGTTGCATTCATCTTAGGAATCCCTGGTTTCTTACTTTCTGTTAGCAAAATACTTACTATTTTTCCTTTATTCATTAACAACTGTCTTGTGAAGCATAATGCAGACATTTTTTGTTAATGCTATAATTTTTTTATAAATTTGTTGAAATTTGTAAACATTTTTATTGATGCATGCAGGTCAGATTTTCCCCAACTTGCAAATCAAGGAAGCTGGGCAAAGAACACTCCCGTAAAAGGAACTTCTGGTGGGTCCATTAGCCGACAAAAGTCTGGAGGTGGCAGACCCACCGAAACCCTTCTTTCCCCATCTCCAGCATTGAAGGGGAAAAAAGACGTGCTGGCCAAACATTCTGGTAAAGTGATTTTGACTTGAAATAATGCTAACTTGCTACCAGTTACTGAATGCTATCGTGCTACCAATTACCGAGCTTGTAAATAATTGTGTACTCTGATTTTACAGAGGCTGCTGACTTCAGAGATTGGTGCAAGAGTGAATGTACCAGGCTTCTGGGAAGCAAAGGTAATGCAGTTCTACTTATATATCTATCTATTTTGTTGCATTTTATTTAAACTTTTAGGTACATATGATCTGTTTGTAGATACAAGTTTTCTGGAGTTTTGCTTGAAGCAATCTAGATCAGAAGCAGAGATACTGTTGAAGGAGAATCTTGGCTTTTACGACCCTGACCATGAGTTCATAGAAAAGTTTCTCAACTACAAGGATTTACTACCTTCAGATGTCCTCGATATCGCCTTCCAAAGTGGAAACGACTCAAAGGCAAGTGGAGATTTGTTTTGGGATTCCGAGGTGGTGGGTGCCAGTAAACCGTCGGGAACAGCAGCAGCAGATGGTGGTTCTGCCGCTAAGGGTGGTGGTGGTAAGAAAGGCAAGAAGAAGGGAAAGAAGGTTAGCTCAGCGGTTTTAGGTTTCAATGTGGTGAGCAACCGGATCATGATGGGGGAGATCGAGACCATTGATGACTAGGTGAAATTGGAGCGGTGAAGAAGTGAAGTCTCGGTATGGTGTTTTTTGTTTCTGTTTTTAATATTGTAGCTGTAAATACTGTCTCAAAAGAGAGTGAGAAAGGAGGGAGAGCTATCTGTCTGTCTGTACATTGATAATTTTGAAGTTTAGGGGTTTTTTGTTCTTGGCTTAATTTAGAGCTGACAGCAGCTATATACAATTTAAGAAGTGGCTCGACCAGTTTTGTTTTGATTCGTCTGTAGAAGTTGTTATATCCCAAATGC
Source organism: Senecio squalidus (assembly GCA_910822075.1). Lineage (NCBI taxonomy): Eukaryota > Viridiplantae > Streptophyta > Magnoliopsida > Asterales > Asteraceae > Senecio > Senecio squalidus. Next base: position 17,756,211 of record CAJVGC010000590.1, read on the forward strand.
TTTTCTTTTGCTGGGAGTTTTTATCAACCTAGAAATTACATCTTTATTTTTTCGTCTTCATTTCTTTCGCTCTCCATTAATTTTTTAAAATTGTCTTTTGGCTATTGTTTTCGGGATTTAATGGTATAAGTTGCTTAACAAGGTATCCAACCAACTTCAGTGTATGTCGGTTAGCTTTATTTATTCAAAGCTTTATCAAATTAAATGTCTTTTAAAATGTTTTCCCATCACTATCACTTCTTCAAAACATTTCCATTTAAATGCCCATTTTTTTTAAACAGAAGCTGCTATGTGTAAGTACTAGTATATTACCCGCGTGTTGCAGCGGCTGATAAGAAAATATAGTTTACAAAAATGCATTAGAGAATGTGATTATGAAAATTAACTAAATATAATAATAAAAATGAAAAAATATGAAAAATAATTAAAACTACAATCATAATTGAGTAGTGTAAATATAAAATCTATTCAAAAGAATAACATTAACTTTTTAAACATATTAATTTATTCATTACGTTAAACTTTTAGATAAACAACATTTGAGGTGTATATTTGGTCCCGCTTACAATCTTTTGCAACTTCACTAATACATTTGTATTTCCACATGTTATCTCTCTTGACAAAGTGACATAGAGATGTTCCTCATAAGATACGTTACGTACTTATGTGTAATTATCAAGAAAACATTGTTCATGTTGTAAACATTGTTACTTGGAGTACCGTTATTGGTGGTTGGGGCGCTTTGAGCATTATTTCTTGGAGTAGTGTTGTGGCTTTGTGCATTGTGTTATTGCTTTTAGAGTTAATTTTGAATAACACGATGTTTGGGTCAATCCATCGAACTTGTTTTGGTCTTTTAAAAACAACAAAACTTGTTTTCAACTTGAATTTTTCTAGTTCCTACCTATCGGTGGCGAGTAAACATCCTTATTGCTATTTTCCAAAACAAAGTGAATATTTACCGTTAGACCAATAGATTAAAAAAAAGAAAATCAACAACTTGACATTGAAATATATATATAACCTTTTGTCGAGCAACTCATAAACTATCTTGTTGAAAGTTTTTTTTCAATTTGTAGAAACATAAGTTATTATAACCTTACAATTTTATGAAGACATATATTGGCTGCAAGAAAAGAAAAAAAGTGTAAAAAAAATATGGAGAAACACTCATACATAAGAAATGATCACAATCAAACCAAAATCTTCAAATTTATTAATCAACATTGTATTTAAATTATATTATTATAAAAAGTTAAAAAACAAAAAACAAAAAAAACCCTAGGTATCATTTTCAAGTGAACATCTTTCAACTTCCCATACTCTATCAAGCTTTATTGATTTTTGTAGAGTTTGTAATCAAACTTGTTTATGAATTTTACTCAAACGTTTGTCCCACTTTGTTTAAATATAAATCTCGTTAATAATGACATTGAGTCACATAAAAGTTTATTTCACTCATAGATTCTTTAATCAATATATCAATATTGTTTTTAACAAATCTCAAAAGTAGTTTTATTATACAAAAATGACTAATAGATATTATAGTACTCTAATTATTGTTATTATGGTAATTAAAGACATGTAAATGTAGATGGTTAAACTATTATTTTTTTCCTTTTTATTTAATTTGTATGGTTAAAATTTTATTAACTAACATTAATTGTAATAAATTGTGTTTTAAATGATATGGTGTGAATGATATAAAGGGTAGATAAATAATTTTAGTTACTTAAATTTAAGGGATTAAGACTATAAGAAAAATGTTTTTTTAAATCGACACCTTTAACTAGAGACACCTTCACCACCTCAAATTGTGCATCTACATTAAAAGTGTTGGATGTTATTAACCCATAATAATCGGAGTCTTATACTTCATTAACCCGGAAAGCAAATAACGAAATGACGAGTCAATATAACGAATATTTACCGAGTTTAAGTTTGAAATGTATATCAATCGAGCTCGAGTTAAATTTCGTAACTAGATTTTAATAATCAAATCAAACACAAGCTTGACAGTACTTCACTTGATTACACCTCGTCATCAAAGAACTTGGCAGACCATTCAGAGGGATGAAAGAAAACATGTCATTACCTATTTAACCATTGTTTTCATCGAAATATGTTAGTTTTTACTTGTGTGTATATTTTTTTTATTACTTGTCTTCAAATTTCTTCAAGAAATACAACCGTACGTCACATGGACAATAACATGACATATAGTAGATACACACCATGTGCACATGTGTACATTTTTATTATTAATAACTAGTATGATACATGCGCGTTGTAGCGGCAGCTGAAGTTATTTAAAGTGTATGTAATTTTATTTCTTTCGTCAATCGTTTTCATGAAAATAAATTTACGGATGGCGGTGACTTTTGGTTATCATTAATATAACCTAGATTAATGTAAAGATAGAGTGTGTGAAATGATTCACAACTTTTTTAAAATATTGTAAAAATCGAGTAGTATACATTTGTTGGTAAAAAAAAAACATATATGAAATCTATAAGAAAACATAAATTACGGTATTCAACAACTACGCAAATGTACACTCTATCTCGATCAAATTCTTTGACACCCTTTAATTATACCTTCAATTTGGGCCTATATAACAGATGATTTACGGATATATATATATATATATATATATATATATATATATATATATATATATATATAGATGTAGGATCATATACAAAGTCTAAATATTGTAAAAAGTTGGGGAACCAATCATATAATGTCATGTGTCTTTTCCTTTTCTTTTTATTTCTTTTTAACAGAAGGGTATTTTCGTCATATCACTATAATTTAATTCAATCGTTCTTTTCTGTCATCTCCCCTGTTCTTCATCGTTTTCTTTAGAACCTGGTTTCTTTCCCCTATATATATGGCGGCATTCAAATCAAAATTCTTCTTAATTCTTCTCCGGATTTGGCTAATTCTTCTCCGGATTTGGCTAATTGTTCTTCGGATTGTTCAATTCATCTCCGGATTTTGGCTAATTGTTCTTTGGATTGGTCAATTCTTCAACAATCCAGCACAATGTCAACTGCGATTCATCCTAATGAATCTGATTGTAAGTTTAATTTTGATTTCGATTCAGTTTAATTTTTTTAATTTTTAATAATTCAAATTCTGTTAATCATATAGAATAAGTGTAAATATATTAATTTTGATTTCGATTTAGTTTAATTTGTTTTAATTTTGGCTAATTGTTCTTCGTGTGTGATTTAACTAGTTTCAAATTCTGTTAAAAATTATAACTTTAACAACAATTATGTATTGTGCATCATACTATAGTAATTTTACGTGTAAAGATTACTTCACATGTTACAAGGAAACGTCTAGATATTGGATCCCTGATGTATCTTTGAAACCTCTTCAAGGTGCACGTTTTACTTCTTTGGATCAAGCTTACCAGTTCTATAAAACTTATGCAAAGAACGGTGGTTTTTCATACACACACTTTCGATACAGAATACATCATTGTTGTGCATCATAACAATATACATCATAGTTGTGCATCATAACAATATACATCATTCTTTTACCGTTTCATCACATCCTTTATTTTTTGTGGCTATTTATTTTTGTAGGTTGATTTTAATCGTGGTGGTGGTATCATCTCATGTGCGTGCAAACAGTATGAGCGGTATGGCTTACTATGTCGACATATTTTCTATGTTTTGAGGATTTTTAGAGTCAAAGAATTCCCCAAGAGGTACATTCGTACGCGCTGGAAAAGGGATGTTGTTCCTCCCATATCTGATGACTCAAGTTCTGATTTTACAACTGCAACTGAGAATATTCCTTTCACAAGCGATGGGAACGCTCAGAATTCTGATTTTACAAGCATTGGAACCGATCAAAATGATACGACACAACCTTCCACAAGAAATGGAACTGGAAATGATGGAAGGGAAGCCATTATTCGCCAAGTGTATCAGAATGTAGATGAGTGCATTAACCGTCTAGTTGCTGATAACGAGAAGTTAATTGCTTATCTCGACAAGCAGAAAGATTTAGCATTGAAGGTTCTTGAAGACATTGAAGCTTGCCCTTTGTTGAACAAAGATGATCTGATTGGTTCTTTCCTCGGTGTAGAAAAACCATTGGAAGGTAATAAAGCTACTATTGGGAATCCTAAAAATATACGTAACAAAGGTTGTGGAAAGAAGAAACGTTTAATTGGAGTGGCTGAGAAAATAAAGATCAACAAGAAAAGACTTTGCAGAAAATGCAACCAATATAGCGTCATGATTCTCGAAATTGTGACACAGACTTACTCTAATTCTCATTCGATTTGATCGTTTCTTTTTTTCATTTTGAATTTGTGTTTAGTACTTTTATTTTTATTTTTCTATATGTACTATGTTTTTAGTTTTGAAAATAAAGATGCTATAAAAAACTTCAGAATTTGTACAAAAAATGTATGATGCACACTTCCGATACAGAATACATCATTGTTGTGCATCATAACAATATACATCGTTGTTGCGCATCATTTTTGTGCATCATAACAATACACATCATTGTTGTGCATCGTTTTGGGCATTATTTTTGTGAATCATTTTTGTGCATTATACATTATGAATCTTTTACCAAGTAAATATACAAGATTTCATCATACATTTTATCAACCTAAAATATACAACATATTTTACATGTGATACTCAAATTTGATAATATGATCAACTGGTATATACCTATATGATTTTGTGTAAACAACCCGAACACATACAATATGCAATTTTATATCAGTACATACAAAAGATTTCTACCCAGATTACATCACACTGTTTTAATCCCATTACAAAAGAATTCCATCCAGATTACATCACAATCTTTATCCCATTACATCTAATTGTCTTTACCCCACGTTACCAAACTAGATTTCCTTCCATATTACAGATTACACAAACATTCTTGAATTCTTTCATGTGCATTGGCTTTTAGGCTGTTTCTGGTTTCTTCAGGTATGTTCAAGTACTTTTCTGCCTCTTTAATTGCCTTTTTCCTCATCAGGTTCAGTTCCGAGAGAATCATCTTTGTAACATATTTTCGTCGCAATTCCTCAAGCTGTTTTTTCTGTTCATGACTTTCTTCACGGAATCCAGTTGCCCAGTTTTCATAATTGTTGCCATTGATCGTCTCCATATATGTGTAAAAACTGTATGATACACAATAGTTAAGCATACAATCTGTGTATCATATAGTAAATATCTGTTTTGTGTTACATATATGTGTAAAAACTGTTGTGTATCAACAATTATGATACACAATAGTTATACATATATAACTGTTTTGTGAATCAACAAATATGTACCACACAAACAAAAATTCTACTACAATAAACAACATTTTTGTATATGCATTTAATATATGTATAATGAAATAAGTAACAGAAATTTATAATATAAAAAAAAATTGTTTATAAACATAAAATTTTAGAGAATTACTTTTTTTTTTGGAGCTGGACGATCATTTTTGAACTTTGTTCGTCTCTCATCACGTACTATCTTCTCTGGTTCATCTTCATCTTCATTTGATATTTCTATAGCCGTGTCTTCTCTATTTTTGAAAACTGATGATAACCTCATCAGTCTATTGCTTCGCCTTTTTGCTAAACAAAATGAAATCGAAAACGTTATGATGATTTAAATGTATAACAATGGCGGATTTCATTAGAAAACTTCAAAATATTAACGGATATGATACACGATATAGAATTTTTTAAACTTACGAGTTAAATCTGCATCCGTTTCCTTCATTTTTGCTTTCATCGAACAAAGAACCGAGAGTGATGAGTGATGATGATGTACAACCATTTTGGATTTGAACGAAAAAATCGATTTCTAAAAACCCTAATTTCATGAATTGGGGAGGGTTTGGTGAATTGGGCGGGGTTTTGTGTGATTGGTGAATTGATTTTTGTTGTATTAGGGTATTTTAGAATTGTAAATTTACAGAAATACCCTTCTTGTATTGATTTTTATAAAAACCCATTTAAGTATTAATGATTAGTTGTTATCACTTCTCACACTTTTTACAATATTTGCATTTTTTACACGATCTCATCCCTATATATATATATATATATATATATATATATATATATATATATATATATATATATATATATATATATATATATATATATATATATATATATATATATATATATATATATATATATATATATATATATATATATATATATATATATATATATATATACTGATTCATGTGAGAACTCTTATTTCTTCGAGAACTGCGAAAACACTTAAAAAAGTGTCAATTAACATGTAATTATATCTATTAACATTTAAAAACTATTGAATGTTAAAAATCTAGTAAAAATATAAATGGAAAATTAAAAAAATTGTATGAAATCACGCGTATTTAGAATTGTTCACATGTGAACGTTTTTTTTTCTTCAAAAAATGAGTTTATATATGAACGAAATTTTTTTACGTTATTTTATATGATTTTTTTTTTAGTTTTTTACGTTTATATTTACTTGATTATTAATCTCCAAAAGAGTTTGCATGTGAATGAACAAAGTGAAACGTGATTTAACACTTTTTGGAAAAGTTCTTGCAGTTTTCGCAAAAAAAAAAGTTCTCGCATAAACCATTCATATATATATATATATATATATAAATTATAAAAAGTGTTTAGGCTTGTGTATTTAACATAGATATATTAGTTAATATTAATGGGTTGGATATAAAATATAGACTTCTTGATCATGAATAATAATGTATGTATCGTTATTAAGAACATGTTATAAAATAGTATTAATATGAAATTTAGATTAAATATAATATAAATATAACATTAATTATAATATGATGGCATATTTAAATGTTATAAAATTATATGTAATTTAAATTAATATAATATGGAAACACAATTAATCAATATTAATGAAAATAATAAGGACATTAGTAATTTTTTTCTTAAAAATCAATTTAAAAAAAAAATTGATCTAAATACTTTATAAATAGTTAGAATAGATTAGAATAGATTGATAAATTATGTTATAGATGTAAATATAATATGTCTTGTTTCATAAAAATAACATAGTAATTAGACCACATGTTATTGGGTTTGTCGTGGTGGATTAATAAGCAACTAGAGGATTTCTCATGCGTTGCACGGGTTCGTAAAACGACTCGACTTTTTGTTTATTTACTTTTTTATCGAAATATAAGTGTAGCTATTTGCTAAAACGATGCCGTTATTTATTATTAATCTGAGTACATGTTCGTATTACTTGAATCCAAAAAAGGTGACGAAAAACTAAATAAAACAGAATTTTAAAAAGTAAAAAAAAAGCTAAAAAAACGAAACATAAATTTAGATTAAAAAAAAGTTACGAAAAGTAAAAAAAACAAATAGAAAAGTAAAAAAAATGTTACCAAAAAGTAAAAAAAACAAAAAGAATAACATATCTAAACCCGAGGGGTAGAAAGCGTAAAAGTATTATTTAAAGTTGAGGAGGGAAAACGCAAAACCATATAAAGTGCAGACAGGGAAAGTTAAAAATTGTTTAAAGTGTGGGGAGGAAAAGCGTTAAAGTGTTTTAATTAGGGTGAAAAAGCGTTAAAGTTTTTAAAGTTTAGGGGGGAAAATCGCTAAAGTTTTTAAAGTTTAGGGGGGAAAACGCTAAAGTGTTTAAAGTCTAAGGATTAAAATAAACAAAAGACAAAGATTAAAAAATTATATTTGGCACAAAGCAATAGGCACTTTGCTAAATTAAATAGAGGATAGGTAATAACACAATTTGTATTAATCATTTAACCAAAATTATAAAATAACTGATCGATTAACAAGTACGAAAAAAAATTATTGTTACTTGAGATCATACTCGAGGAACTCTCAAGATTTTACAAAATCGAGGGATAGCTAAGACTTTCATGTTTAACAAACCACATCTATAATGTTCATACCTTTGCATATCTTTGTTCACCAATCACTTAAGTCTTATGTCAGATCTTACTATGTAGAATAGCACTAGATGAAGTACATAAGTCTCCTAGACAAACATGAGGCTTATCTATATCACATCTACATGCAACTGCCCACACTTACTGTGTAAATGGTTCATTTGCACCAACTAATGTGTATATGGTATGCTGATGAGTTGCATACTAAACACTACTTACAATCTACACTATAAGGTGCATATATGCACATTATCAAATCTATAGAAAGAGTTTGACTCAACACCTTGTTATAAAACTAAATAAGGATAATCGATATATGATGTGCCGATATTCTTGACTTGACAAGTATGATTGGTTAAAAGTTAAAACTTTGATTACATGTTTGTAAAAACAGTTTACATAGTTAGGGAAAAGATTATTAAAAACCGCAAAGGTTAAAAGTTAAAACTTTGATTACATGTTTGTAAAAACAGTTTACATAGTTAGGGAAAAGATTATTAAAAACCGCAAAAGACTCAATTCCACTATCCATTTCTTTGCACCAACTAACTAACATGTTTTTTAACTTTAAATGTGAATTTTAAACCACATTAATATTATATGAGGTATAATCTATATAGACCCGAAAAAAAATCCAAATTTTGATGATTTTTATATTTTCGTTTTTGATCAAATGTTTATATTCTTAATGTAATATCACATTTTGATTTGAACTCTAAATGTGAATTTCAAAACTTAAATTTGTTATATGATGATATTTAAATTTTGACGAATTTTTATTTTTTCATTTTGGTCAAATGTTGATATTCGTAAGGTAATATCAAATTTGATTTGAACACTATATGTAAAATTAAAAACCTAGATATTTTATATGATATATATTTAATTAGGACGGAAAAGAAAAACATAAAAAACATAAGTCAAACTACCATTATCACATTGATAAAACTATGATTTTATATATAAATTTTCCAAAATCCGTAAAAATAACCCCGGAAAAAAAAATTAATCAAAAGTATATATCAAGGCTCTATAGAAATAGGAAATAATTCGTTTAATTTTGTAATTTATTCATTTAATAGATGTACATTTTTCAGATAATTATTTTTTAGATAACCATTAATTAAAGTGAGTTTTTGAAAATGAGAGATGTGATTCATTATTTTATTCTTAAATTTTTTTAATAGTCTTTAATGATTTTCATGTATTATTTAGTTTATATTAAAGGAAATACAACAAATTGAGCATTGAGTTTATGGTTATGATAACTTTTATTTATTTAGTTTGTAATATTTGTTTGTCTAATTAATTATTACATAAAAGATAGTTGAATCCTCTTTATGTAGAGAGTTTTGAATATGTAGAGAATTGTTATTTAAAATATAAGAACGATTATTTTAAATGTTCAATCAATTTATGTTTTAAACATCTTAAACATAGCACTAGGAATAAGTTTATCCAAACTCGATTTGAGTGTATTTTGGTATATGTATGCATCAACCTCATATTAATGGTTACAAAATATCTGGGTCGGAAATAAAATAACAAGATGGAAGGCGAGAAACGATCACATTTTCAACAATATTCATAGATCATACACGGCGATAGCGGAAGAAATTATCTCCTCAACTTTCTTATGGATTAAACATAGGAGCAATTACCTTTGTAATTGGGTAGAATGGCAGTGTAACCCTTTTACTACTTCGTTGTAATATGTTTTCTCGTTTGCCCTCTCTTAGCTTCTTGCTAAGGTGACGTGCTTATTAATATTTGCCGTTTTCAAAAAAAATAAAAAAAATAACAAGATATTATTTAAGCTTTTTGAAATATGTGTTGATTTAAATTAGAGTTAAGTACATAAATTATTCCTAAGGTTTATTTCAGTTATGGATTTCATCTGTAGATTTAAAAATATTATATAAATCGTCCACATTTTTCAACTATTTACAATTTTTACCCTTAAGGTTTGCATCCATTTACAGTCTTTTCATGTAAACAATTAAACTAGCCGACTAGTACAAACCTTAAGGCAAAATAAATGATTACAAATTTCCTTCTTAGTTAAAAACCTTAATTTTATTACCATTACACTGTTTATTTTCAACTTTTGTTTAGTAATTTGATTATTAGTTGAAAACAAGGTTATAGATAACGTAAGGCGTGGCGTGGCGGCATGAGCAAGCCTCAAGCTTTGCAAGAAATAGCGAGACATGGCGTTTTTCAAGGCGTGAAAAAGAGGCAAAAAATTAATATATTTTATAATTTTATATATACTTTTATATATATTTTTACTATTATTAAGTTATATCAACACCAATAAATTATAAAAAGTTAATAATTTCACATATCAATATACAACTAATGTAAAATATAGTAACCAAGCTTTACAAAGAAGTTATCCATCATTTCGTGTCGGCTACTCCAAGCCTTGAGAAACGGCGAGACATGGCGGCGCCATGACGGCTACTCCAAGCCTTGAGAAATGGCGAGACATGGCGGCGCCATGGCGGGTTATTTAGAACACTGGTTGAAAATATTGTATTGAATTATAATCTTGATTCTCTTTGATCATTGGGTTAGGGCTTAGGTCTTGGTTTCCTAATGCTTTATTAAATTATTAAAACCCTAATTGAAAGTTGCAAAGAAAGTTTAGCAAATACTATTTCGGTTTAATCAAAAAGTTTATTTTTTTATTTAAGAATTTAAAAAAGGTGCTTGGAGCTTATTATCGTTTTTTGCTACAAACTTGAACTTAATTGTTTATGAAAGACAAAACCAAACCCTCATTATTAGTTATCGTATTTTTGTTAAACATTAATCTAGATTAATTAAAATCAAAAATTCATTTTGGTTACTAAATCATAAGATTGAAAACATAAAACATTTATCAGGTGTTCTATTGGATTTGATCTCTAACAATTCACAAGGAAAATGTTGAAAATTTAAGCTCAGACTTATGCGCATAATTTCATAGACAATGTCTCATAAGTCCAGACATAAATATTGGCATATTCATCATAGCATCAAAAAACAAACTATCAAATCAAATAAAAAGTAAATAATAATCTCAGAAACGAAATCCATAAAGGATAATTACGCAGACAATCAACATGGCATCATTTCAGACCGCCCGTCTGCTGAATCTCATCATCGACATTTGGGTATTTGTTTAGGCGTCTAAAAATCTGGACTTACTAAACCTAAGCCGAAATGTAAATAAGTCATAAGCCAGTTATATAAGCCCAAACAAACACCCCGATAAACAACAATTAAATTATTAATAGATAAAAAAGAAAGAAAGCATCAGAAAATATTTGAGAGTTGTTTTTCCACAGATTATATTCAGTGTGTAGTATAAGATAATTGTATTGCATCATATGCTTTCCAATAATTCAAAAAAAAAAAAAAATGGCATCAAATAATAAGCGGAGTTTTTATCAACACGGTTAAATCAGTGTGTTAAGCATAAAACTGAATTTGCATCATTTGCCAAATTTACATAATTAAAAAAAATAGGAATATAGGTTGGACCATTTGACACTAATGCAATTTATAAATATGCAATGCGTTGGTAAGCCATCCTGCAATTAACTATTTGCATCAGTTATATCCCCTTGAACAATTTCATAATTTATCACAAGGAGAGGGTAAAACAGATGCAATATTCAAATTTCATACACAAATAAAAACTTACCCAAATTCAAATAAAATCAATTGATGCAGCTGAGATTGCTGTGTTGCTGTGTGGCATAAGGGGGCTTAAATAGGGTTTATTGTAGCTAGGGTTTACATTTTCGGACTGGGCCTTGTTATTAACAGAATATGGGCTTTCTAGAATTATATCCAAACTATAAAATACATAGGTTAAATGGTAAGATCATATGGGCCTTCAACGAATACCAAGATAAATTGTATATTATTTATATCTACTAAAATGTTTTTTAATTAGTTAAAAATTATATTATTGGGACGGAGGGAGTAATAGTAAGCTCATCCCAAAATTATATTCTTATGTACTATAGTTAATGTCCAATTACGACAATCATATCATATAGATTAATAAAAGTGTAATTATTACATTGTCTATCCGATTAAATATTATTTCTAACAACTTAAAGTTTCTAATTGATGCAATCTACAAGTGACAATTATTTTAAACATAACAAAATAACAAGGTGAATAGTAAATCTGTGTTGGAGGTGATATCGTTTTTCTCATTTTGGGTAATTAGTATGTCTCAAAATAGTGATTCACCAGTAAAATTCACAAATCCATAAGCATCTAAATAATGAAGATGAACTTATATTGGTTGTACATTTTATAGAGAACAAGTCTTGTACCGAAAGTTTTTAGTATACATGTAACATCGCATCTTTTCATGTTTATGATATTGTCCGCTTTACGCGCAAGGCTTCTTGATTTACTTTTGGTTGAGCTTTCCACGAAGTCACCCATTGTGCAACTACTCTGACTCAAACACGTTTAATTACAAAGTTTATAAGCTCTGCATTGTGTGTAGTCACCAAAATGTGACAAGTCATGAAAGATGAAAGTTTATCTTATTAAAAATGCATCACTCTTGTCGTCCACCGCTAATGTGAAATTTACCTAAGGTGTTACAATACATTTATTATTACACATTGTAAATTATTATAAATAATATATGTGTATTGTTTTATAATATATCAAAGTATTATATTTATTTCGGACTAACAGAATACATAGTACCTCATTGCATATATATATATATATATATATATATATATATATATATATATATATATATATATATATATATATATATTGTCACACCCCACCTTTGGCCGAAACATGGGGTGCAATCGATTGGCGATCGTCATAACACATTGTATAGTTAAGAGAATATCTAATAATGATTAGAATAAATAAGGAATACGTGTCATGACGTCGCACAATCATAAGCAAACATTTATGTCTTGTAGGGTCAATCCACAAAATAAAAAAAATGTATTACAATACGGAGTTGAAACGAATAATGATTTAAATACATGAATATTCAAAGTTTATAATAATAAAAATGTTCAAATGCAATTGAATGGTCTTCTAAGTCCATGAGAGTCTCTAGTCATCATATGTATGATCATTTCCTGAAAACATAGCTTAAAAACATCAACATAAAGTTGGTGTGAATTCGTAGAGTTTAAGAAAACCATGTATATAAAATCCTTGTAACAAAATTGTTGTAGCGACATTGTAATAGACAATCACATTGTACTTCACAATATTTAAACATTTAGGGTATAGTCAACTCATAAATGTTCCACACCATGGTATCCACGTTTGACTATTCAACCCACAACATAGAATCACCTACTATGTAATTGAAATAGCAACCTTTTGACATTTAAAGTATGGTCAACACATGACAGCTAACCATGACACTCTTGATATTGCAACTCACATTGTAAACTTGTAATCACGCATTAAACCCACCGAATTTTGTAACTGTTATCAACAATAGTCAATACAAAATATGTAATTTAAATCAAATACGTAGTAGCAGCAATAATAGAAGCAATTTGAATAAACGTTTTGGACAATATATGTAAACTAGTGACGAAGTAACCCACAACGATATTTGCAATTCAAACGTTTTTCACATGTGATATCTTTATTGTAATCAAAGCACTTTGCCAACTTTAAGTGAAGTCAAATACGTGGCAATGTTGAACACGTAATCAAAGCACATTGCCAACTTTACTAAAGTCAAATACGTTGCAAAGGCGAAAAGATAATGTAATCCAACACACAATTGTTATAGCACGTAGAATACATCATACAAACATGTCCAATATAAAACATACTTGAAAATATAATATTTCATGTAAAAGAAGCTATGTCTTCCTCCAAAAAGTTGAAAACATTTAAAAGTAGGAGTACGAAACTCACCTCAAGTCCTTGTGCAAAGCTAGTTATGAAATATCACTTAACGTACGTCAGTTGAGCTTCCTAAACGGGACGTTATATTTAAACAAGTTAGAATTGTTCCATTAATTTATTTTAGACTCTTTACCGAGTTTTTAGCATGTGTTGTAAATCTCATAAGTTTTCGACCCTCGGTGATTTTTAAAAAAACTTACAAAAGACGTTACAACAAAAACGTTCAATTATGGACAACAAGTTATAAACCATTTTTGGAAAAATACCTAAAGACTTCCAAAATTCAAATTAAAATTAATATACTTAGTTAGCATCTGTAAGAACCCAATATAAAAATTACAAGTTCTCAGGTTATACAATTATAGAGTTAGAAAATCCGGAACCGACACTAACTTAATTCAAAACTTTTCCCAGATTGCACCCCTGATGGTATTTCAAACGTTTGACCAACTTAAACAATGAACTAGACGTTGAGACCACTTCCATTTGAAAGCTAACTCAAAAATCTATGTCGTAGACACCAAATTCAAAACAAAAGACCTTTTTATGAGTGAGATATGATCATGTGAACACGAACCAAAGTTTCGGACAGCCTGCAGAAAGTTTCCCACCTCGAGTTTAGCATGGAAAAACGTTTTAAGATCAACTAAACCCATAGATTTGATAAACCAAAGTCATAATATTTACATATTCAATTACAAATCAGATTTCAAAAAAATATAAATCATTAAACCATACTAACCAAAACTCTTTTAAAAACAACAACATACAATTCTTTCAAAACAACATCTTTATAACAATCTTTTTATAATCCATACTAGTAAAACCCTAATCACCATTTTTTTATTAAACAAAACTTATTCAACCTTTGAATAGAACAGAAAATAAATTATAAACAACAAAGATTGATTAGAAGAGTACCCCAAAAACAAACGGAACAATGGTACGTATGTATGTGTGTTTGCGGTTTGAGATCAACACCGAGAAAGGAAAGGATGATCAATGCGTTGCCTCTTGATCTTGGATTGCTGCTCAACGAGAAAGAAAAGGAAAAGGAAGGAGGTCGAATGGTGCTGGTTTAGGAATTGGTCGACAAACAGAAAAGGGAAGGAGGGGGGTCGACTGTTTAGGGTTATTTAGTTTTTTTTTTTTTTTTTTTCTTTTTTTAAACTTGCAAATACAATAATATTTAGATAAAAATATGGAAGTTCAACATTTACATAAAGCGGGCTAAGACCAAAACTTTTAATGAACTAGACCGAAAACTAACAATTTCCCAAAAATATAAAACACGACTCGAGATTAACTACGAATACGAACTTAAATAAAATAATTAACTCGAAAGTATTACGAATTAATAAAATAGAAAGTTTATTTGGTGTTCCCGTTGAATTTTCAATAATAGTAATAAATGTCCAAACGTTAAATTTTGTCTATGTTATACGTAGAAGCTCAACCTTACGCTAAAATGGAATTCATAACATGTCATGCAAGTGTTTGATATATAAAAGTTCCCCAAAAGCTTTCCATCACAAATAATCACGTATATATATATATATATTTAAGTTTTAAAAATTCATGTTAAATAAAAGTTAACAAGTAATGACATGCAACTAGAGAGAACGTTGACTAATCGAAAAATTTTAGTTAACTAGGAGGATTTGGTGACGGTTGTCACATATATCAATTAGAATTTCAATTATTAAGAAAGAAAATTGTTTTGTTATTAAGATGAATACAGGGATGAGGAAGGTTGAAGATGGAGTGGATTCGTGGATGGCTTGTGTTATTTGGTGTTTGTTGGTTTTTACCTTTTTTTTTTAGAGGGTTTTAAATTTTTAATAGAAAAATAAATTTAATAATTAAATCAAGTATATGTCATGGATATTTACTTCTTTTAGTTTGTTGACATGGAGATGTAGTATATTCTTAGATTATTCAAAAAAGTAAAGTTTGTCGGCTACCTTTTATTTAAGTAACCGGCTACTTACAATAGAAACGTGTAGAAATTTAATGTATACAATAGATTATTTAAAATCTAGATGTATACAATAGTTTTTAATGTAAAGTTTAGTGCATTTCAAAACAATTAACCCTTAAACATTAGGATGGATAATACATACTTTTAGATTATCAAACATCAGCGTTAACATTATGTACAAGTTGGATAGAGGTAGGCCAAAGACATGTTAATACAATAATGTGAGATGACTAATTGACTTAGGCATTCCAACCTAACGATGTTCCAATCTTCGTCACACTTGGGCTCCATGCCTTTAGACTTGTTCAACTCATACACCGTCTTGTTAGGGTAAAGTTTGCAACTAAGTAATAGCGAACTTGAATAACTTGTGCTACATAATAATACACACCTTTTGATATGAGGATTTATCAAAGAAAATGTGTAAAATCTCAATACCAGTATGTACCACCATCTTCTTAACACAATAGAGGTTCCGATTTTCACTATTGTGTTATACTAAGCAAAATTTTAATTTCTTACTCGATATAAATTCGTAGTCTATGTAAAAGTAATTATTATAGGATACAACAACGGCAAAACCTTATGATTTAAAAGCAAGAAAAGTATTATGATGAATTTAATGATGACAAGAATGTCATTACTATATTGAAAATGATGGTGGTACCGAGTATACTAAAATGACTTGGATTAAGTCAAGGTCGTCTCGTCTCAAACTTAAGAGGGCACTCACGCAGTCATGTGTATGTATAACTATATATACAACTTCATACTTTACAGCTTTTCAAGTGTCAATCACTAATTACCAAGATTTGTAGACGCGATTAAGTTATTCCTATGTACGCAAACATTATTAGATGCTATTTTTATTTTATACGAAACTTATAGTTATTTCTACTTTTTTATTATGAGCTTATTAGCTATTTAAAAGCAAGAAAAGTATTATGATGAATTTAATGATGACAAGAATGTCATTACTATATTGAAAATGATGATGGTACCGAGTATACTAAAATGACATGGAGTAAGTCAAGGTCGTCTCGTCTCAAACTTAAGAGGGCACTCACGCAGTCATGTGTATGTATAACTATATATATATATAACTTCATACTTTACAGCCTTTCAAGTGTCAATCACTAATTACCAAGATTTGTAGACGCGATTAAGTTATTCCTACGCAAACATTATTAGATGCTATTTTTATTTTATACGAAACTTATAGTTATTTCTACTTTTTTATTATGAGCTTATTAGCTATTTAAAAGAGAAAAAAAATCCCATTGAAATATGCAGAGAAACGTGTAAATCTTAGCTTTATAAAGTTATTTGAACTCCTTTTTTGCGGCTTGTGAGTTTATCTAAGTTTTCCCCTCCCTTCTTTAAAGCTTTTGGTATAGGTAATCCTGATATTCAAAATGAGTTTATAGGAGGGTTTTCTTTATCATAAACTATAAGCTTCATATTACAAATAAGCTTAAACAAACACCCTCTTCTAATATGATCACTTGAAACATGATTACATATATCGATCAAGATGTCTGATGAGAACCATAAGGTCCATAACCACAAATTTGTTCTAAAATCTGCCAACTGCCCTTATTACTGCAAGAGATGTGGTCAATTTGGTTTCGGATTAAGTTACACATGCGAGGAAAGTGATAAATGAACTTCTTTCACCACAAAGAGTGTGAGAACCCTCTATCTTCGGTGAAATATCCGTTTTCCACCAAGTGTATGTTAAAATTTTACAATAAATCCCAAAAAGAATCCTTTGTTGGACCCATATTATTTGTGACCCTCATTGATCATTTATCCTTACTGATATGATGATTGACACTAACTGAAATTTGTGTCTAGTAAATATTCGATGGACGTATTTACCTTACCGACACTATAGATTTCCCATTAGGTGATCGGAACTATGAGAGCTTAAATATAAACACTTGTTAAACACCAGGGACTAAATAATAAATACTCCTAACTTGAGTATCTATATAAGGACTAACATAAACCCAAATAAGGGTTGGTCAATTCCATTATCACCATAGTGTTTTCTCTCTAATTCTCCATCCTAACACGATCATCTCAATTTGGGAATCATCGATGGCTAATCTATTCAACAACATCTCCGGATCATCTACAGGAGGTATGTTAAATTTACATGAACCAATCTAATTTAATCCAACATGTGGTATCAGAGCCAGGTTCGTGATTATCCATTGGTTCATGTTTATTTATCGCTTGGCTATTGCTATTATTGATTCTGCAACTTATTTGGCCGGCGGATTTTGATTTTTGGGCGAAAAATGGGGTTTTTTGAGACTGTGGCGGCTGGACTGCAACCCTAATTTCGACGAACTTCGTTCGTGCGAATGAAGGCTCATTCGTACGAACCTGATTTGCTCGTTCGTACGGATGAAGTCCTATGCGTACGAACCTGACTTGTTCATTAGTACGAATCTGATTGGTTCATCCGTACGAACCCGATTTGTTCGTACGTACGGATGAAGCCCTATTCGTACGAACCTGACTTGTTCATTAGTACGAATCTGATTTGTTCATACGCACGAACGTAACTGTTGATCCGTACGAATCTGGGCTAAATACGTACGAACTTAAACCTTGTACGAACCTAGGCTTACATCCGCACGAACCTGGACTTACATCCGTACGAATCAATACTCATCCGTACGAATATAATCTCATCCGTACGGATGACTACAGACCCTAATTTGGTCGTTTTTAAAGTCTTACTGGTTGCCTTATTTGTAAAAAATCGTTATTTGTCGTGGTCACCTTATTTAGTCACCTTATTTATATGTGACCTTATTATACTTATGCACTAATATTCATGTTTTCATCTTTTGTTGCCCAAAGGTCAAAGGTGATTCCTATGATTGCATTTTTTCCTTTAGCATAATAAACACGTAGGATATTAATTCTGCCCAAAGGTGATTTAATATACTTGTGTGCTTAAAAGGAATCTTATTATGCCTTAAAACACGACGTTCTATTTTGTTGCCCAAAGGTCAAAAGACAAACGTTGTGTTGCATAAACCTTATGCTCATAATTTTACTTAGATATTAGTTATTTCTGCCCAAAGGTGATGTAACATCTAAGTAGAGCCTTACTTTAGCTTATTATTTTGGAGTTTTTTAATAGGCTTACCTATCACTAGCTTCATTACTTATATGGTCTTAGTCTCAGGAACATTACTATTAGGTCTACTTATTTTAGACATTACTCTAGTTCTATTATCTTAAGGGACATTACTTAGTCTGCCTTATATAGCTAACTCTGTCACTATAAAATCTTCTATAACTCGTATCATAAATCTAAATCCTCCTTATTCTCCACTACAGTACCAAACTTCGGCATTGAGGCACTTACTGGTACTAATTTCACTTCATGGAAGGATCAACTTTACCTAACTCTGGGAATGCTCGACATGGACTATGCTATTCGCCATGATGAACCCGCTGCTATTACTGCTGAGTCTACTGCTACTCAGAAAGCGGACTTTGATAAGTGGGAAAGGGCGAATCAGCTGTCCCTAATGATGGTCAAGAACTCAATTCATCCCAGCATCCGAGGAGCTATCCCTGATAATGACAAAGTGAAAACTTACCTCACATCTGTTGAGGATCACTTTAAGGGATCGTCTAAGGCAACTGCGAGTAGTTTAATGCTACAGATGCTGACTCTTAAATATGAGGGTTCTAACGGTGTCCGTGAACACATAATGAAGATGGTTGACATGTCTCACAAGCTTAAGAATTTGCAAATGGAAGTCTCAGATGGCTTTCTTGTGCATTTCATAATGACTTCCTTGCCTGCTCGGTTCGACACTTTCAAAGTGAATTATAACGCAATGAAAGATAAATGGTCGATAAGTGAACTGATTGCTATGTGCGTTCAAGAGGAAGATCGTCTTAAGCACATTCAACCTGAAGCTGCTGTTCACCTTACTACCACTTCAAACCCCAAGAAGAGGAAAGGTAACTACAGTAACAAGACTGAAAATAAAGTCCAAAATCATGGTGCTTCTACCTCTGGCCCTAAATCCTCGACAAGCAATACTAACTGCCCATTATGTCGCTCCAAAGGGCACAGACAGAAAGATTGCTCTAAATTCAAGGAATGGCTAGCTAAGAAAGGTAACATTCTTTACGTAATATTTGATTCCTTTACTACTGATGTTCCATTTAATACATGGTGGGGTGACTCTGGTTCTATGGTCCATGTGACCAATTCCTTACAGGGATTCCTTACAATCCAGAAGCTACAAAAGGACCAAAGAAAGCTTAGAGTTGGAAATGGTGATCTCTTAGATGTCGAAGCCATGGGGACTTTAAATTTACATATGAATACCGGAAAGTGCATTAGATTAATAGATACCTTATATGTACCGAGAATTACTCGGAACCTTGTATCTATATCTAGACTTGATCTTGAAGGTTATGTAATTACTCATGGTTGTGGCAGGATCACTTTTACTCTTAATAATGAATTATTTGGTTGTGGTTTTTTGGATGGATTACTGTATAAACTAGAACTAGATCATAATTTCTCACAGTCTTTGTTGTCTCTTAATATTGATGACATAACTAAAACAAAGACAAAATCACCTAAACAAGCAGAGAATTCCTCCACATTGTGGCATAAACGTCTCGGCCACATCTCACGAGATCGCATGACACGACTCGTAAAAGAAGGAATATTACCATCTCTTGATTTTAGTGATTTTGAAACATGTATTCAATGCCTTAAAGGCAAAATGGCTAAAGGGAATAAGAAAGGAGCCACCAGATGTTCCAACTTGTTGGAAATAATTCATACTGATATTAGTGGCCCCTATCCCGCATCAATAACAGGACATACATCATTTATTACATTCATTGACGATTATTCACGTTATATGCACCTTTATCTGATTAAAGAAAAATCTGAATCCTTACAAACTTTTGTCGATTATAAAACTTTGGTTGAAAACCAACTTGATCATAAGATAAAAGTTGTCCGATCAGATAGGGGAGGTGAGTATTACGGTAAACATACTGATATTGGTCAAGCTCCTGGTCCTTTCTATAATTTTTGCAAGGAACAGGGCATAATTAACCAATACACCATGCCAGGTTCTCCTCAACAGAATGGTGTTGCTGAAAGGAGAAACCGAACTTTAATGGACATGGTGAGAAGTATGCTCGCCAACACTAACCTACCCAAATTTCTTTGGACCGAGGCCTTAAAAACAGCTGTTCATATACTCAATAGGGTTCCATCAAAATCTGTCCCTAAAACTCCTTATGAGATCTGGACAGGTAGGAAACCGAGTCTAAAATATATGAAAGTATGGGGTTGTCCTGCCGAAGCAAAAGTCTATAACCCTCACTTAAAGAAACTGGATTCTAAAACCCTTACATGTTTCTTTATTGGTTATCCCGAGAACTCAAAAGGTTATCGGTTTTACTGTCCTTCTAACTCTACCCGCATCATAGATACGCAACATGCCACTTTCCTCGAAAATTCAGAGATCAGTGGGAGCACGACAAATCCTGATTTAGATTTGCAAGAAGTACAAGAAGCGGGGGGAAACCACTCGTCGGTTATTATGATTCCTCCGATAACTCCTCTTGTACCCAACGCTGCTCCCGATATACCTGGATCTCCTAATGAACCGGTTGAACCTCCTATGCCTCCTAATCTTAACGCCGAAGAACCGCTAGTTCCTGAAGAACCCGTAATTCAGCTCAGGAGATCATCAAGGGCTCGCAGAAACACTAATTTTGATGATTTCGAAACTTATCTGGCTGAAGTCGAAAACATTGGGAAACTTACTGATCCAACCTCTTACCAAGAAGCTATTAATAGTGATCAGGCCGCTAAATGGATCGAAGCCATGATTGAAGAGCTCAATTCCATGGAGCGTAATGGCGTTTGGGTATTGGTTCCACTCACTAAAGGATCCAAAGTAATTGGATGTAAATGGGTGTTCAAAACCAAATTAGACCCGAATGGAAACGTCGAACGCTATAAGGCCAAACTGGTTGCAAAAGGCTTTACTCAAAAGGAAGGAATTGATTATCAAGAGACCTTTTCCCCTGTCTCTCGTAAAGATTCCCTAAGGATCGTCATGGCACTCGTAGCTCATTATGATTTAGAGTTACATCAGATGGATGTCAAGACCGCTTTCCTAAATGGTGACTTGCAAGAAGACGTATACATGCAGCAACCTGAAGGATTTATTCCAGAAGGTAAAGAGCACATGGTCTGCAAGTTGAATAAATCGATATATGGGTTGAAACAAGCATCATGACAATGGTACCTTAAATTTGATGAAGTCGTAAAATCTGATGGCTTCCTAAAGAATCAAGTGGATCAATGCACCTATCTCAAGATCAGTGGGAGTAACTTTATTATCCTTGTTTTGTATGTGGATGATATCCTACTTGCAAGTAACAACTTGGATTTGCTACATGAGTCGAAGCGGATGCTTTCGCATAATTTCGACATGAAAGATCTCGGTGATGCCTCTTATGTTTTGGGTATCGAAATAAATCGAGACAGACGTAATGGTGTTCTAGGTCTTTCCCAAAGGGCTTATATTGACCGTATTCTAGAACGCTATAACATGCAGCACTGTACACCCACTGTGGCTCCGGTAGTTAAAGGGGACGTATTTGGACCTCATCAAACTCCGAGCACTGAAACTGAGAAGGCTGAAATGAGGATGATACCTTACTCATCTGTAGTTGGGAGCATTATGTACGCTCAGGTCTGTACTCGACCGGATATCGCTTACATCGCTGGTATGCTGGGGCGTTACTTATCTAACCCCGGATTAGCACACTGGAAAGCGGCTAAAAAGGTTCTACGATATCTGAAAGGGACCAAAGACTACAAATTAACTTATAGAAGAAGTGACAACTTGGAAGTAGTAGGTTATTCTGATTCTGACTTTGCTAAATGCAAAGAAGACCATAAATCTACTTCTGGGTATATTTTCATGTTAGCTGGCGGACCAATCTCTTGGCGGAGTCATAAACAGAAACTGGCCACAACGTCTACTATGATGGCTGAATATGTTGCCGTTTATAATGCAACCTGTCATGGGATGTTGTTAAGGAATCTGATCAGTGGACTCAAACTCGTCAACTCAATTTCTAGACCATTGAAGCTTTACTGTGATAACTCAGCTGCTGTAACTTTCTCGAACAGTAACAGTTCGACTGGCGCTGGGCTGTATCTCGACACAAAGTATCTGTTTGTACGCGAACGGGTTGAGGAAAATGTTCTTTGTGTTGAGTACATAAGTACACATGACATGCTAGCGGATCCGATGACCAAAGGTCTTCCTCCTAATATATTCGTAAGACACGTGTCGAATATGGGGCTTACAAAAGACTTAATTTAATAGCATTGTTGTACTTATTGGTCATTATTATTTATTAATGAAAATTTTCCTCCTTATTCAGATTTTGTTTGTCTATTATTTACACCTTATGCGCATAACTGTGTTGGACATTATTATAACAAAATTTGTCTTAGTTGGTCTATCATTGCTTATTCAGTTTTGAATTTGAGTCATAGTTTGACTAGTGGGGGTCCTGAGTAGATGTTCTTCTCTACGACTGTACTTATCAACTATGATTTCGGTTTTAAACAAAATGAGTATTATCTCGTACGGACTTATCAATACTCATAGATAAATGATCTACTCGGTCAAGTGGGAGAATGTTGGACCCATATTATTTGTGACCCTCATTGATCATTTATCCTTACTGATATGATGATTGACACTAACTGAAATCTGTGTCTAGTAAATATTCGATGGACGTATTTACCTTACCGACACTATAGATTTCCCATTAGGTGATCGGAACTATGAGAGCTTAAATATAAACACTTGTTAAACACCAGGGACTAAATAATAAATACTCCTAACTTGAGTATCTATATAAGGACTAACATAAACCCAAATAAGGATTGGTCAATTCCATTATCACCATAGGGTTTTCTCTCTAATTCTCCATCCTAACACGATCATCTCAATTTGGGAATCATCGATGGCTAATCTATTCAACAACATCTCCGGATCATCTACAGGAGGTATGTTAAATTTACATGAACCAATCTAATTTAATCCAACATCCTTATGTGATGTATGTGGGAAGAAAGTAAAAGGTTATCATTACAAATGTCCTTGCAATTTTATAAAACGTAATGTGCACCCACATTGTCTGAGTTACGAACCAACATTAGTAGCTTTTGATGGGCTTACATTGAACGTAAAGAAGGTGGCTACTACCAACTGTTTGCATTGTGGGAATAAAGATCTTTGCTCAAAGGTTCATGGATGGGCTTATGTTTCTCTGTGCGGGATTACTCTTATCATGTGTCATGTGTGATGAACATCATCAATGAAAATTGGAGAAAAGGTTTTATTACTGGAAATTGTGATCCTTTCGAGTGGATTAAAAAAAATATTTAATCCTGCTGATATGGATACCAAGCAGCAAGTAGCAATAGAGAAAAAAAAGAAGGTGAATGCTGCTCTTGGCGGAATATTTAATGTGATAACAGGAAACCCGAAGCGCCTTGTTGGTAATGCTAAATCATTTTTCGGTTGAAGCAAATTTAGGGTCAGTTTTCTTGGTGCTTTGTCAATTAAGTCGTGTCAAGTTCTGTCAATTGTTTTGCAAACTTATGTAATTCAATGTTGTCATTACGGTTGTTTTACTACTTCATTGTATCTCTTTATACGCGTCTTCCAACCTTTTATCAATAAAAATTATTTTGTTCGGTAAATGTTAGATGCTAAAAATCCAATAAATGAATAACTGTTGTTATCAGTTGAATTTGGTGCTGTGTTTCTCATATACTTAGCAACTATTCAATATATATTGAGAACACAATGTTAACACCAAACCATATAATAAGTCTCGCATGTGTCTCTTCTAAGAGAGACTTGAACGCACAATCATTTCGTTGGTTAGTCAATTCACATATAACTAAGATAAAACCCCTTTTGATGTGGGGATTTATCAAAGAAAATGTGTAAAATCCAATACTTTTTTGTAGTGATATGATCTTAGAACAACTCTAATCTCAATACCAGTATGTACCACCATCTTCCTAACACAATAGAAGGTTCCGATTTTCACTGTTGCGTTATACTAAGCAAAATTTTAATTTCTTACTCGATATAACGTACTCTATGTAAAAGTAATTATTATAGGATACAACAACGGCAAAACCTTATGATTTAAAAGCAAGAAAAGTATTACGATGAATTTAATGATGACAAGAATGTCATTATCATATTAAAAATGATGGTGGTATCGAGTATACTAAGATGACTTGGAGTAAGTCATGGTCGTCTCAAACTTAAGAGGGCACTCACGCAATCATGTGTATGTATTACTATATATATAACTTCATACTTTACAGCCTTTCAAGTGTCAATCACTAATTACCAAGATTTGTAGACGCGATTAAGGTATTCCTCTATGTACGCAAAGATTATTAGATGCTATTTTTATTTTATCTGAAACTTATAGTTATTTCTACTTTTTTATTATGGGCTTATTAGCTATTTAAAAGAAGAAAAAAAAATCTCATTGAAATGTGCAGAAAAACGTGTAAATCTTAGTCTTATAAGGTTATTTGAACTCTTTTTTTTACGGATTGTGAGTTTATCTAAGTTTCCCCTATCTTCTTTAAAGCTTTTGGTATAGGTAATCCAGATATTCAACATGAGTTTATTGAAGAATATGATAGAAACTCCTTAATCATTATTATTAGTGATTATATATATATATATATATATATATATATATATATATATATATATATATATATATATATATATATATATATATATATATATATATATATGTTGAGGTTCAAAAGGATATCCAATTCTCTAGAGATCCAGGGATCCATTTTCTAGCCATACATTTTTCCCTTCATATATTTTTTTTTTTCATTTTTCTTTTCGTTTTTTAATTCGTTTTTTTTTTTTTTTTTGGCTATGCTTTACTTAACTTTTTTTTTTTTTTCCAAAATTACATTTGATTTTTCTGTAAAAAATTGAAATCACATGTGATTTTCAAAAACCAAAATTTATAAATTTTAAAATCACACGTGAATTTTTTTTTGTCGAAAATCACATGTGATTTTCAAAAACCAAAATTTATAAATTTTAAAGTCACAATTGAAAATTTTGTTTCCCGAAAATCAAATGTGATTTTATAACCAAATAGTTTGTTGGTTAAAAATCACATGTGATTTTGGTAAAAAATAATCAATAATTTTTTTAAATCAAACGTGATTTTACCCATAAAAGATTTGTAGATTGAAAATCAGATGTGATTTTTAAAAGTAAGGTTGAAAATCAAATGTGATTTTCGGAAGAAAAGAAAATAAAAAGTAAATAAAAAGGTAAAAAAAAAAAGTAAAATTTTTTTTTAGAAAAAAAGTAAAAAAAAAAACCCAAAGATATAAGGAAAAATGGATGGTTAGGAAGAGATCCGTGGATCTCTAAAGAATTAGGGATCCCTTTTTAACCCCAATCTATATATATATATATATATATATATATATATATATATATATATATATATATATATATATATATATATATATATATATATATATATATATATATATATATATATATATATATATATATATATATATATATATATATATATATATATATATATATATATAGGGGAGGGTTCAATAGAGATCCTCTTTTTGCTAGAGATCCAGAGATCACATTCATAGCCACACAAATTCATTAATCCATCAAACACACGGAGGGGTAATATGGTCTTTTTACCTTTTTATTTCTTTTAACTCCACGCGCCCCTAAAAGACTCTCACACACACACACATTGTATTAATTTAGCACTCATCTCCATCACTTTCTTCATCACCAGGCTCTTAACTCCATTCTCCGCCGTCGATCGATTCGAATCCAACGGTGATCCTTTCTCCGGCGACGGCGGTGTAATACGGTGGCCTAGCCGTGGATATGGATCGTATATTGATTTTAAGATCTATGTTTACGATGAAAATGAAATTGATGGAATTAAAATGTTGTTGTATGGAAGAGACGGTAAGATCTCGCCGGAATCGTGTGTTAAAGGACAGTGGGGAACTCAGGTGAGCTGATTTTGAGTTTTTAAGCTTACGACGTCGTTTTAAGGAATTTGAATTAAATTGATTTGTTTTTGTTCTGATTTTGTTATTTGATTTGTTGCTGTTAAATTGAAATCATACTTTGATTTATGGCTTATTCACTGTTCCTCTTTGCTAAACCTTGTCTTTAGTCTGCTTATATGTTTTAGTCTAATGATTCACCTCTGTTGGTTTTCTTCAAATGCTAAAGGCGACTTCTGTTAATGCTAGAAAATTTATGTGTCAAGGGTGTGCAACTGGGATAGAATGAAATTTTTTTTCCAAAGTATCCTTGATAAGTTTTTCTTAGTGGCTTTTGTGAAATAGTAACGAATACATCTTGTCATGGGCACAGGTGCCATATTATCTATAGTAATCACCTGTGATTGTATTAATTTAGTGCCTTAAATGTCATAAAAAATGTTTAGTAATCACTTGTGATTCTAAAGTTTTTACATTAAGAACTGTTTATAATTTAGTGGCTTAGTACCTTGATGTAAAATGTCACCAAAATGTTTAGTAATCACCTAGTAATCACCTGTGATTTTATTAATAATGTGCCTTAGTATGTTGATGTAAAATGTCACAAAAATGTTTAGTAATCACCTGTGATTTTATTAATAATGTGCCTTAGTATGTTGATGTAAAATGTCACAAAAATGTTTAGTAATCACCTGTGATTTTATTAATAATGTTCCTTAGTATGTTGATGTAAAATGTCACAAAAATGTTTAGTAATCACTTGTGATTTTATTAATAATGTGCCTTAGTATGTTGATGTAAAATGTCACAAAAATGTTTAGTAATCACCTATGATTTTATTAATAATGTTCCTTAGTATGTTGATGTAAAATGTCACAAAAATGTTTAGTAATCACCTGTGATTTTTTTAATAATGTGCCTTAGTATGTTGATGTAAAATGTCACAAAAATGTTTAGTAATCACCTGTGATTTTATTAATAATGTTCCTTAGTATGTTGATGTAAAATGTCACAAAATGTTTAATAATCACTTGTGATTTTATTAATAATGTGCCTTAGATTGTTGATGTAAAATGTCACAAAAATGTTTAGTAATCACTTGTGATTTTATTAATAATGTGCCTTAGTATGTTGATGTAAAATGTCACAAAAATGTTTAGTAATCACCTATGATTTTATTAATAATGTTCCTTAGTATGTTGATGTAAAATGTCACAAAAATGTTTAGTAATCACCTGTGATTTTTTTAATAATGTGCCTTAGTATGTTGATGTAAAATATCACAAAAATGTTTAGTAATCACCTGTGATTTTATTAATAATGTTCCTTAGTATGTTGATGTAAAATGTCACAAAATGTTTAATAATCACTTGTGATTTTATTAATAATGTGCCTTAGATTGTAATATTAACAATCAATTGTAGATGATGACGCTAATTTCAAAAGAAGCTATTGAAGAAAGAGGGAATTCAACAACCAACAATAATTTAATATGTTACTTTACTAGTTGAATTTTATTTGAAATGAGTAGACAAATATTTTGTTTGAGAATACTTTCGGTTTGGTGTATTTTCTTTGAACAATAACTATGTCACATGTGATTTTATTAAATTAAGTCACTAAATATCTTAAATGTAATTTTGTAGTCAACAAATTGTAAAGGAAAATCACCTGTGATTTAGTGCCTTAATACCTTAATACATTTAAGGTTCTTAATTTAGTGTCTTAGTACCTTGATGTAGAATTTCATCAAATGTCTAGTAATCACCTGTGATTGTATTAATTTAGTGCCTTATATGGTGATGTAAAATGTCATCAAAATGTTTAGTAATCACCTGTGATTTTATTAATAATTTTCTTTAGTATGTTGATGTAAAATGTCACCAAATGCTTATTTAATCACCTGTGATTATGTAGTTTTTACATTGAGAAACTGTTTATTATTTAATGTCTTAGTATGTTGATGTAAAATGTCACCAAATGCTTATTTAATCACCTGTGATTATGTAGTTTTTACATTAAGAAACTGTTTATAATTTAGTGCCTTAGTTCTTTGATGTAAAATGTAACCAAATGTCTAGTAATCACCTGTGATTTGCTTTTTAAAATCATAAACCCTACATATTCTAATTTACAACCCAATAAAATAAATGATTTGCTTTTTAAAATATATTTCAACTTTTAAAGAGAGAGAAAGTATGAAAATGTGACATTTCAACTTTTACAGAGAGAGAAATGTCACCTTTTCATACTTTTAAAGAGAGAGAAAGTATGAAAAGGTGACACAAAAGCAAAAAGACAAAAAGACAAAAGTGAGGAAAAGCGCGTGGGAGTAAAAAAAAAAAAGGAAAAAGTTAAAAAGACCATATTACCCCTCCGTGTCTTTTCCTTATAAATTTATTAAAGTCAACTTTTAATCTCAGCCACACAATTTAGGTGATCTTGTGGCTGAGAAGGGGATCCCTGGATCTCTAGCAAAAAAGGGATCCCTATTGAACCCCAATCTATATATATATATATATATATATATATATATATATATATATATATATATATATATATATATATATATATATATATATATATATATATATAGGAGGATTACATAAACCCTAATAGATCTAAACCTACATCGTTGCTGATAAAACTCGTAGATTGGGGCGAAGCGTGACGACACATTAATGATGTGGACGCTGCTTTTTTCGGGAATTTAATTACTAATCCACAGCCGCTGACGGCGTCAGCTAATTCCAAACTGTTTGAGAGTTAATAGCAAAACGCCAAACTTTTTTTTCTTTCCAGATCTGAACCCGGTGATTGTTTCAGAGCGTGCGGGCGCGTCTAGTGGTCTTCTTTTGGGATTTCGTTATGCTTTTCTTCGGAATTTGATTTCGAAGCCACTGGCGCCGACCTCATCATCTAACTCCAAGCGGCTTAGGAGTTATGACCGAAACAGTGACCGGTGGTGTACAAATCCGATTTTTTTGAGGGGTTTTTTTTTTTTTTTTTTTTTTTTAGGGTTTGGAACCTAGTCAAGCTAGGCGGGATCAGACCCGCTCTGATACCATGAAGAATATGATATAAACCCCTTAATCATTATTATTATTGATAACATATATATATATATATATATATATATATATATATATATATATATATATAGAAGGATTGATCTAAACGCACATCTCGGGTTAGGCCAGGTTTTTTTTTTTATCATAAACTATAAGCTACTTATTACAAATAAGCTTAAACAAATACCCCTTCTAATATGATCACTTGAAACAGGATTATATATCGTTCAAGATGTCTGATGAGAACCATAACCACAAATATGTTCTAAAACCTGTCAACTGCCCTTATTACTGCACGAGATGTGGTCAATTTGGTTTCGGATTAAGTTACACATGCGAGGAAAGTAAAGAATGCAACTTCTTTCACCACAAACAGTGCGAGAACCCTCCATCTTCGGTGAAATATCCGTTTTCCACCAAGTGTATGTTAAAATTTTACAATAAATCCGAAACGAAATCCTTATGTGATGTATGTGGGAAGAAAGTAAAAGGTTATCATTACAAATGTACTTGCAAGTTTATAAAACGTAATGTGCACCCACATTGTCTGAGTTACGACCCAACATTAAAAGCTTTTGATGGGCTTACATTGAACCTATATTATCGAAGGTGGCTACTACCAACTGTTTGCATTGTGGGAATAAAGATCTTTGCTCAAAGGTTGATGGATGGGCTTATGTTTCTCCGTGCGGGGATTACTCTTATCATGTGTCATGTGTGATGAACATCATCAATGACAATTGGAGAAAAGGTGCTATTACTGGAAAATGTGATCCTTTCGAGTGTATTAAAAAAAGTTTTAATCCTGCTGATATGGATACAAAGCAGCAAGCAGCAATAGAGAAGAAAAAGAAGACACTGAAAAAGAAGAAGGTGAAGGCTGCTCTTGGCGGATTATTTAATGCGATTATAGGAAACCCGAAGGGCCTTGTTGGTAATGCTAAATCATTTTTCGGTTGAAGCAATTTTAGGGTCAGTTTTCTTGATGTTTTGTCAATTAAGTCTAAGTGTCAAGTTCTGTCAATTGTTTTGTAAACTTATGTAATTCAATGTTGTCATTACGGTTGTTTTACTACTTCATTGTATCTCTTTATACGCGTCTTCCTACCTTTTATCAATAAAAATTATTTTGTTCGGTAAATGTTAGATACTAAAAATCCAATAAATGAATAAATGTTGTTATCAGTTGAATTTGGTGCTGTGTTTCTCATATATTTAGCAACTATTCAATACATATCGAGAACACAATGTTCACACCAAACCATATAATAAGTCTCGCATGTGTCTCTTCTAAGAGACTTGAACGCACAACAATTTCGTTGGTTAGTCAATTCACATATAACTAAGATAAAACCCCTTTTGTTTATAGAAACATCTTGATTTTCAAGTTTATTTATTTTGGTCACATTTTATTAGGCCTTTTTTAAACATTTTACGGGCTTACAAAATTAAATATAGCCCAATTATAAAATAATTAAAAAAAATCTTTACTAAGAAATATCGAGGGTAACCATTTATTTAAGTGAGACTCATCCTTAAGAAGGTGTATGGGTTCACCGTGGCCTCAAACTGTTATATTTAACTTTCGAAAAAAATAATAATTGCATTATTAATAACTATATTATAATGCTTTGATTATTTGTGTTTTTCATTTGACTTGTGTTGTTTCATTAGGATTTAATTAAAAGTCCCAACTGAACAAATCGTTCATCGAATTAGGATGTCAACACCAGATGACGAGGATGGCTTCGTCTGTGACAAACTTTGTGTGAATGTAAACATTAACCCGTAAACGACTAAATTTACAATGTTGCTTCCAACCATTTGCATATGTGGGGTTTGAGAGCTAAAGTTCAAAAGATCCGAACTTAACAAGTTGGGGTAGACCTTGACTTTTTATTAGGGGAATTAGTTTAGATTTGTGACAAATTTTGTAATCAAGTAAATGAAGAATGATACAAAACCCCTTGATTATTATTATCATAATCAAACATATATATAGTAATACAATGGAAACCCTAATGGACACAAACCCACATATCGGGTTTGGGCTTATTATCTAATACTCCCCGGCAGTTCGAGCGGCGAAATCGCGAAAGCTCGAACTGGACAAAAAACTATTATTACGAAAATAAACATAAAATAAAACATAGATAATTGCTAATAAGACTCATTGTTTGCAGTGACGCATGGCGACGGGTCGAAGCTGCGTTCGTTGCTTTTTCCGGTTTTCTTTTCTTCGGAATTTAATTACGAATTCACAGCCGCTAACAACATCAGCTAACTCCAAGCGGTTTGAAAATTATAAGCAAAACATTTTTTTTTCTTCAGATCTAAACCCGACACCTTGTATCGGAGCGTGACGGCGCGTCCGGTGGTCTTCTGCTGCGATTCCTGTATGCTTTTCTTCGGAATTTAATTACGAAGCCAACGGCGCTAACCACGTCAGTTAACTCCAAACGGTTTGGGAGTTATGACCAAAACAGTGATCGACTGAACTCAAATCCGATTTTGATTTTTTTTTTTTGTTAGGGTTTGGAACCTAGTCAAGCTAGGCGGCTCATCCCTACGCATCAGACGCTCTGATACCATGAAGAATGTTAAAACCCCTTGATTATTATTATCATAATCAAACATAAATATAGTAATACAATGGAAACCCTAATGGACCCAAACCCACATATCGGGTTTGGGCTTATTATGTAATAGTAAAAGATAATGAGGAGGAGGATGCTTGGTATATATGTGGATTTGATTAAATGTACAATAAAGTTAGCAACTATAGATGTTGATTTCCTAGCAGAGTTGAAGGAGACTTTATCGTTGTAAAGTTCAATATAACTAGAACATACGCACGTATTTCTAGTTCGTAAATCATCATAGAAGGTTAAAAGGGATGTTACATTACCAACCGGAAATTAGAGATAAGGATGCATTGGCGATTTGTCTATGTACATTAAACTCCCACAAAGTTTGTCAACACAACCTTCAAATATTTACTTATTTAGGGTATCTTTGTTTCACTTTGTCACATTGGCTAACTCGACAACTATAATTAGATGACAAGTATGGTTCGGTGTGACAAACTTCGTTTGAATGTGTACTCAAACATGGGAACAATATTGTTTCTATAACCAAAATCACAATTATGGGTTATGAGAATAAAAAAGATCCAACCTTAACAAGTTGGAGTAGTATTCTCAACCTTAGCTCAGTGCCTTGTTAAATATACATTGTTGATTTGTAGACGAAAGAAAAACTGATTCGTATAGTACAACACTACGAATAAATAAATGTGAGCGACACTTAGCCCAATGCCTGCGTATTTGAGGCAAAAAAAATATACCACACACTAGATTTAAATGATATACAACTTGTATTTATGCATCAACTTGTCTAAGTTGAAGGTATGATAATGACAATAAGATGTTATTAGTTATTAGTTATTACGATGAAATGAGGTTGCTACCGCGTATGTTGAAGACTTGAAATGTCAACTGCCGAGTATTTAAGTTACTATATATCTCCTCAAGAGAATAATATAATCGGAAACTCATCGTTTGAAGTGACTAAAGTTGTTGTCCCAAAGTGCATATTCATCCTTTGAAGCGACTAAAGTTGTCGTCCCAAACTGCATCCCTAATTCCAAACGAAAAAATTCAAGGTATGCCTCTTTGGATCGATAGTTAATTTTTATCCTTTTTATTTAGTAAATTCGTCTTATATGATCTTTGGAAACAGGATACATATATGGCGAGATCTCATGACAATCATGACCATATATTTGTGCTAAAATCTGCCAAGTATCCTTATTATTGTGGGAGATGTGACCAACTAGGTTACGGATCAAGTTACTCATGCTGGAAAAGTGGGTGCAATGTTTTTCATCACAAACAATGTGAAAACCCTCAAACGTTGATGGAATACCCGTTCTCCACAAAGTGTGTTTTAAAGTTTCGTACCAGTGGATCAGGAAAGGATTGCTCATGTCAGGTTTGTGGAAAGAAAATCAATGGGTACCATTACAAATGTTTGTGCACGTTTATTAAACGTCATGTGCACCCATTTTGTTTGAGTTATGAACCAACTTTAGTAGCCGTGGATGGACTTACTTTGCATTTGAAGAAAGTGGCGACTGCAAAGTGTTTGCATTGTGGGACTAAAGATCTTTGGTCTAGCGTTCGAGGATGGGCTTATGTTTCTTCATGTGGGGAGTATTGTTATCATGTTTCATGTGTGAATAATATTATTAATAGTAACTGGAACAATGCTTTCTTTTACCGGAAAAAGTGATCCTTTTCTATGTATCAAACAAAAGTTTCCGGCAGATGTGGATAGGATGCACCAAATAGTTATGAGGAAAAAGAAGGAGAAAACAAGGAAGAAAGTTACTACGGTTCTTAGTGTGATATTTAACGTGTTAACAGGAAACCCTTCGGGTCTCATTGGTGATGCTCAATCATATTTCAGAAAATAGTGTTTACCGTGTTGATGGGGTGTTTGTTTTAGCTGATCTTTTGGGGTTTTGAGCTTATTTGTGTCGCCTTATCTTTTATAAGTATGATTTTTTCGGCTTATTTTGTAACTTATGAACTTATTATCTCTTTTAAGTCATAATAAGCCCATAAGCCACAAAATAAGCCAAAAAACAAGTTTATGAACAATAAGTTGAAGCCTAATACGCTCATAGGCATAGCTAACACAAATAAGCCCCAATGGTGGTGTTTTTCTTGTCAATCTGTTCTGTTCTCGATCAAGCGACATTGCGGTTAGAAGTTAAATTTTGTACTTTGATTTTGCCGTATATATTTTGACTATTTTGATCTCTGTTAATAATTAATGTTTTGATTGAAGTATATCATAAACAGAAATCATGTTAATTTCCTAGATTGTTAAATATATTTTATGATAAATCATCACACGTAATTTTTTTAAGAACCAAATGATACAATTTTGAACATTCACCAATATTAATCAAATGACTAAGATTAAAACCAAAACATATTTTTCTTTTCCTATTCTTTTAAAATTAATTTATCTCACAAACCGTTAATCGTTAGACGAAATAAATTACACCGTTGCGATCGTCTCGTTCTTATCTTTAATTAGAGCAATGGTGTTATATACTTTCGATGATTTTTTTTCTTTTCTTTTTATTAGGTATTGAAATTATAACGATAATATCACATGTGATGTTAGCACCAATTCATAAAACTTTTTAAAAGAGAATTACTATAAAACGTATAAATTACTCAAAATTTAGAAAAATATCGAATTTTGACGATTTTTTTTCTTCATGTTTTTGACATAAATGTGATAGTACGCATATCACATGTGATAGTATTGTATATCATATGTGACGATTTTTGTTTATATCACATGTGATAGTACGCATATCACATTTGATTGTATTGTATATAATATGTGATTTTATTAAGTATATAAAATTTCGAAAACTTATAAGCCAATAAAACACATGATTTCAACTTTAATTGTTAATTTTAAAACACAAAAATATTATATGAGGTATAATCTATATAGACTAGGAAAAAAAATAAAAAAAAATGATGATATTTTATTATTCCGTTTTCGGACAATTTTGATATTCGTAAGGTACAATCACATATGATTTGAACACTAAATATGAATTCAAAACATATATTTGTTATATTATATACATTCAACTAGAATCGAAAAGAAAAACGAAAACAAAATATGTCAAACTACTAAAATCAGGTGCTAAAATCGTGATTTTATAATATAAAATTTTAAAACTCATCAAAAAAACCCGAATTTTTTTTTTATAAAAAGTATATCAAATGGGTACTCTATATAAAGATAATTTAATTTCGTTATAATGGTGTAATTTATTCGTTTAATACATTTACGGTTTTTGAGTTATTTAATTTTTAAATAAAAAAAATTAAGTGAGTTTATGAATAAAGAGTTATGATTGGGTCTTTGGTCTCAAAATTTAATGATTTTTAATCATCTCAATCCTATATTTTATATAAAAAGTTAATTTTATTATAAGCAATCGTATTAATCTTGGAAAATGTTTGCTTTGGCTGATAAAATCTGAATTTTAAAATAGATAACTTTTTGTTCTTTCTAAATTTGGGCCTTTTTTAATGGGCTTTACAACTCATTGCTAAAAACTTTTTTTTTTTTAATAATCCAAATACAAAAAAATGTTCACAAAAAGCATGCTTATGAATTGCACGTTTGAATACATTTAGTATTATTCATGGACTTAGGTTATCCACTCCCATGCTATAAATATTGTTTATTCATCATTTCATCATTACCTAATACTAATACTAATACTAATCATAATATGATGCTCTTTTGATGTTTGGACTTTTTTTAATTTTAATATTAAGTTATGATCCAATGATAAGAGAAAGGTTAAGTATATTATAAACAAGATGGTCATAGGATCAATTATTAAAAAAAGTTTGATTATAAACTAGGTCCAAATAAGTTGAAATTCATATTACTTTAATCTCATATTTGTCTCATACTCATATTCTTTTATTTTATTTTTTTATAAAAGAAATTTATGAAATAACTCGCCCAAAAAAAATTAATGAAACAAAGAAAAGTATTTCAAGTATGAAATGTGTCTTTCATAACATGTTCCGTTGTCAAAATCAAAAATACGATTCATACAAAATATCGACATCTATTTGAATATTCAATCAATATTTATGAAAAATTCAAAATTGTTGACAT
The DNA here is from genome assembly GCA_910822075.1 of Senecio squalidus. Taxonomy (NCBI): domain Eukaryota; kingdom Viridiplantae; phylum Streptophyta; class Magnoliopsida; order Asterales; family Asteraceae; genus Senecio; species Senecio squalidus. The sequence continues at coordinate 17,793,045 of CAJVGC010000590.1, forward strand.
GGAAGAAGTCATATACCTAAAACCATAGACGGACCTTAATGGAGGTCCAGAGGGCTGCAACCCTTCCAAAGTTCGGGAAAATCGTGCGTTTTCACTACCTGAGTCCGAGTAATTATCAGTTTGCTGTATGTTGCATGGACCGTTGCATCGTTTCGGCCCTCGCTTAAAAATTTCATGTTCTGTCTGTGCCTAAACCACATTTTATAATACATTAATTCGAATTTTTTTTAACAAATTATTTATTAAAAAAATAAACTAGTTTAATTAGTGAAATTAGTTATTATCAACCATGCCCTACTCTCCTGTAAGATCAAAAATCTAAATATAATTGTAATAGTTTCTAATCAAAGGGCTATTGTTTAACATTATATGCTCATTTTTCTTTTACTTACGGATATATTACTACATAATTTATTTTCTTGTGTATTAATAAAAACCTTTAAATGTATTTGCTAAATCACATATATATTATTGAATATATATATAGCGAAAGTGATATGAGACTGTTACATATGTAAGCTCACATGCAAAACTTATAAAAAACTATGTTGTTTTCTGGTTTAAATGTTATTCAACGCTTGATTTGTAATATATTTATCAAGGGAGAGATGATCCTAAAGATGCAGGGGGTTATTGTTTATTATGAAAATGTTATTAATAATTACTTCGATAGATGCCTAGTGATAAGAAAAAAAACTTATTGTGTTGAAAGTCATAATTAATGAAGAAAAAGATGTAAATAGATAAAAATTAGTAAAGTTAGTTTAGTAAATTTGATTAAAATTATATAGATTTGAAGAATTTTTAACAAAACGACATATTTTTTGATAAATTTTTGAATGTAAATTTACATGTGTAACAAACTCATATTCATTTTTCCCGTATATATAATACAAGCAAATTATGATTTCAATAACTTTTTAATGCATTGACTAAATCACGTATTCATTATATGTTCATTCCTTTTTGGATTCAAATTGGGTTGGAATGATGATTTTCTATATAAATTATTCTGATTAGGACCCTTTTGTCCCCGCTACTGCATTGAACTAGTATTAGTAAACTCTTGATGGTAATCATAGGAAAAACATTGACGGTCATCATTCAGGGAAAAAACGGAAAAAGGGACAAAGTTTTCACACGTGTTGTAGTACTTGCTCTACTTAAAAACTTTAGGAAAAAGTTTTAACAGTACAACACTTGCTCTACTTAAAAACTTTACGAAAAAGTTTTAACAACTCTTCAATAACTCGTGGTTTAATAAAATCAAACTATCAAAGCCAATGAACCTCGTTCATTAAAAAAAAACAACAACAATATGAACCATACCTTTCATACATAGCTACATCATAAGTCTTAATCACTGTATGCTTTACGAAATTGAGCTTATTGTTGGCTTTTATGCAATCATCCAGCTGTTTCGGATAAGCTCAAAGCTAAATTATTACATTTTTATTCTTCTATTATATGGTTTAATAAATATGTGGATGAATACATATGATATGGTGTCATATCAAAACCATAAAGGTGTAGTGGATGCAAATACAATTATGTGAATTATCACATCTTGAAAAACATGGAAAAGTATATCTTTGTACAAAGTTTTGAAATAACCACTCATCTAAAAGTTGATACTTCATCTTACTCAATAAACACTTTTTATTTAATCTTTAACCCAAAATTAAGCTAAGTACTTAAGTAGTTGATTACTTCAAACATTTTGTGATTAAAAAAGAAACTAGTTGGATTATGAATATTGTTATAATGTAGGTTTCGACAGCTCGATTAAAAGAGCATTTTGGTATTTGGAGTAAAGTTAACTGTAAACAAAGTATATAACTATTGGCTAAGTATTTTACATGTTTGTTAGTGATAGTATATGTGAAAATGCTATAAATTCAAACATGAAAAATCTAGAATGTGTTATGATTTATCACAAAAGGAGTAGGAATATGAACATAAATGTATATTATTGTTTAATCGGGATAGTTTTTGACTCATATAGACGTGAACTAATACCAAAGTGTCATCGTGACCGTTTTATAAGCCTCTCGCTGACTTATTCAAGATGTTACTTAGGTAGATCTGAAACTTAGACCTTTTGTAAGAATGTCATAACGAGGTACCATTATGTCACATTGGAGTAGTTTACGAAATCAAATTCGTTTTGTGCTATTTGTTAACGGCAATGTGTTTTCATAATTCGATTCATATAGTGTAGGGAGGATGGGCATTCTTTTTGTGTACCATGTTTAATTGTTACTAGTCAGACACGTCTAGTTTAGGGAGGATCGGTATTCTTTTGTATGCGAAGTTTCAATGTTATCAGTTTTTCGTTGATTGGGAATAAAGGTCATTTGGTAATATGTGAGTTGTTACGTTAGAGTCTGTTTCGGGTTTGATAACATAAATTATATTTCGTGTTAAATCTACTGTTTTCGTCAACTCATATTCTCTCGGTTTATCAAGCTTTATTACAATATCCCCGAATGTTAACATCAAAACCAAACACTTAACTAAAAACACTAAACAATCCTCAATTATTAACAGGTTAGAAAAGAATTCTTCTAACAAATGAAAATGCATCGATTGGTTATTTCAGGAAAATGATAAATTTACCCTTATTGTATTGTATTATGAATAACGCAAGTCGTGACGTGACGGATGGTCAAATCTCAAGACATGATAAGACATAGTGAGACATAATGTTTTTCAAGGCATGACAATACCGCATAATCTTAATATATTTTATAATTTTATATATGATTTTTTATATGTTTTTACTATTTTTAAGTTATATAACTATAAAAATCGTTATTTTCACGTTTTAATATACATCTAATCTAAAATGTAGGCACCAATATACAATTAAATGATCTTTATAGTTATTTTAAACTATTTTTAGCTTTTATTTATTTATTTTTTTAAATATTTTATAACGTGTTACAAAAAACTCGTGTCGTTCTTCGGATGTCACATCTAACAAAAACATTTTCCATGTTTTTCATGAAGGCAAATAACGCTTATACACTATCGAATGATTTTTAAAACCTTGGTATCTTGTCATTACATATCTATCCATAGTATTATCAATTATGTGAACTCATATTCAAAGTCCCATTACTAAACGACAAAACCAACGCGTCGTGGTATGAGTAGTAGTACTACGTCTTCTCCGACACATGCCACGCTCTCGCTGATTAAACCACGTGGACGGTCAATATTTCTTCCTGTTCATCACTATACTCTTAACTTGTGCCCGAAGTACCTCTCCCTTATTTAACCATGGTTAGTTTACTGCCGCCACTTTTAACCCCCTCTCTCTCTCTCTCACAACATTTTTATTCTCTCTCTAAAACCCTCTCACTTTCTCTCTCTAAAAAAAAAATAACAACAGTCTCCAGTCAGAATTCGACAATTTTACATGTAATCAGCTCCGTTTTGTTATTATAATTTAGTGTGCAATACTTATGGTTGATTTTGAGAGCTCATCAACAATGGCGGTTTCGTCAACGTCAGTTGAGGAATGTTCACCATTAGTCTCTCAACCGATAAAGAAAAAACGAAATCTACCTGGAATGCCTGGTAATTTCAATTTTTAAGAAATATCAAACACTTTGTGTATCGTTAATTGATTTATGTTAGTATCTATAGATCCAGATGCTGAGGTGATCGCGTTATCACCGACTACTTTACTCGCAACGAATCGATTCGTATGCGAGATCTGCAACAAAGGATTTCAACGAGACCAAAACCTTCAGCTGCATAGACGCGGACATAACTTACCGTGGAAGCTGAAACAAAGAGACGGAAAAGAAATACGGAAACGTGTTTACGTTTGTCCGGAAAAAACATGTATACATAACGATCCATCGCGTGCACTAGGCGATCTTACTGGAATTAAAAAACACTTTTCGCGAAAACACGGTGAGAAGAAATGGAAGTGTGAAAGATGCTCGAAGAAATACGCGGTGCAATCGGATTGGAAAGCGCATATGAAAACATGTGGTTCTAAAGAGTATAGATGTGATTGTGGCACTTTATTTTCTAGGTATATCTTCAACAAACTTATCAATTAAATTTAAATAGAATCATGAACGTTATTAAATTCAATTTGTTTGTTAATGAAGGCGGGATAGCTTTATTACACATCGCGCGTTTTGTGATGCTTTAGCTCAAGAAAGCGCACGATCTCAACCTCAACCTCAACTACAAAACGGAGAAATTACGAATACTAATTTTGATCAAAAGGTTGAGATTGTTGTTCCACCTCCTGTATTATCTCCTGTCCAATCTGTTCACAGCTCAGGTTTGTTTTTAATCCGATTCACCGCACTAATTTTTCGCTTTCAAAATTGGAAATCCTCGTCCCACCACTTGCATAATTTGGTTTGTTGTAAAGTATTTGTCCTTTTGTGTATGACTAGGTAGCACCATTAAATTAAGAGCTCAAAGATCGAAATATTTAAAAAGATAGATTTTGTGTGAAAAAGGACCCCATGATTGTTCCTCCTTTTACTATCTTGTTGTAGCAAAGTCATACTCTTTGCTTTTTTAGATTCTATTAACTAGTTTGAATATCATTAACAATTACTATCAACTTTTTTAAACCCAATCATATTTATTACTCCTTTACTTTTCTTTTATCGTTTCGTATAATGTTACCGCTCCGTTTCATAATTATTGTCTCGACAAAAATTATATAATATTTTTGATTTACAGATTTGCCTGAAAAGGCTATTGGGATTTTAGATCAGACGGGTGTAGAGGTGGAGGCGGTTGAGACAACCGCGACAACGACAGTTAGTGGTGGTTCAACGACTAGTGGTAACAATAATATGAGTACTACTGCTAATAATAATAATAATACAGGAGTATTTGCGAGTATATTTGCATCATCTCCAGCTTCGTACTCGAATCTAATATGTGGTGTTACTGGAAGTGATCGAAACACTAGTATGGAACCAATGTCACTTTCTTTATCATCTTCATTATATAATTCAACCACATCCGCCCCTTCGTTATTTCCTTCGTCTCAATACGTACAAAGTCAACAACCAGCTCTTTCCGCGACTGCTTTGCTACAAAAAGCAGCTCAAATGGGTGCAACATCATCAAACACATCATTCCTCCATGCACTAGGGTTAGCACCACCTCGCCCTTCAACCACTGATCACTACCAAGAATCCAGCATTGTTCATTGGAGTAATTTTCAAAGCAAACAAGAGCGAAATGATACTTCAGGGATTGGTGATCATTTACTAATGGGTCCGCCAGGACCAACAACTCTTGATTTCCTTGGACTTGGTATGGCTGGTGGAACCGGTGGTTCTACTAGTGGGTACTCGGCGTTTTTAAGTTCAGTTGGCGCTGCGGGTGCGGGTATTTCCTTTCATAATAAGGATTGGGATGCTTCCTCCGGTGACAGGAAGCCTGAGCTTCTTTAGTTTAATTTCTCTCTCGGTTTTTAATGGTGAAAGAGAGAGGTCAGATGTATGATCAATTATAGTAAGCACATGACATTAAATTATACTTCTACTTCTCCTGTTTTTTATGATTTTGGGTTACTAGTAGTACGTACCTTAGTTGTCTACTATTATTTTTCTTTTAAAGTATCGAAAATTTATTAACTATAGTCTTAAAATTACAAAAATACTATAATTACAAGTTTTATTATAAACGTAACTTGAAACATAATTGATACCCTCTGACCTGTTCTTGGAATAAAGATGATTCAGCTTAACCTAAAAAATAAAACACTAAATTGAACAATCATATCTGAAAAATGATATTCTAGATTGAACAATCATAAATATAAATTTGATAGAATGATTGACTCATGAAGACTATTTAAGTTTATATTATTTAAACTTTAAGTATAGGACTATTCATAAAATGTATGTGAGATAAAACAATTATTGAATTATTTTTTATTTTTGAACATATATTATTATTTTTAAACATATATTATAAGATTGAAATTTGAATTATAGAGTGGATGTTGGGTATAGTGATGTGTGTGATAAAGATAGGGACTAATGTTTGGCAGTTGGCATGATGAGACCAAGATGTCACATGTTTTGGTCTAAATTCAACTCTTTTTTTTATTTATTCTTCTGGTAAGTGAAATAAACCAATTAAAAAACACTCTTACATGTACTAATTATATGCCCCTCTAATTGTTAATAAAATTAACTAAAGAAAAGGGATGTGATCAAACATTTTACGCGGTTTTAGTTAAGTTTAAGTTCTCACCGAAACTTGACTTTAAACTTAAGCTTCACACTAAGCTTCGGGTTAAGAAAAGGGATGTGATCAAACATCTTAAGAAAAGGAATGTGATCAAACATGTTTGGCAATTGGCATGATGGAGCTCTTTGTCTTTTCACATGTACGAGCACAATCTCCATTTATCTTATTGAACGTGTTTTTCATTTCCTTATATCTTAAACTTAAACTCCAGAAAAGAAAATGTTTGGTAGCTGGCATGATAAAGCTTTTATGACTTTTTAGTTTTTACACCTATAAGCACAATCTTCGGTTAATTTATCAAAATATATTTTTCATTTTTATATATAAGTTCACTATAAGAAAAATAAGCTTTAGTGACGACTACTTTTGGTTACCATGAAAAAATGTGGTCACTAAATTTGATCATTAAACAAAATTAGAGACCAAAAAATAACATTTGGTCTCTAATAAAATTAGTGACAGACCTATAGTAACGAAAAGTGACCACTCAAATTTTGTTACCAATATATTTGGTCACTAAAGATGTTAATGACGAAATATTTGGTCACTAATAATATTAGTGACCAAATTTGAGTTTTCACTAAATTCAGTTTTTCTAGTAGTGGCTACAGTCCAAATTCAAATTTAAATTCTAACTATTTATATCAAACACACCTATGATATTGCTATCTTTAAACTCATTTATTAGATCCGGATACCTTAATTTGGAAGTTATTTCCGCTCTAACTAATTACTTACATTAGTAGTTCTAACTAAAACAAAATTATGGGATTAATAGATGCAATTTAGTAGGAAGCGAAAAAGAAACTATGATTAACCTTAAGTCAGCAAAAGACCACTCAACCAGAAAATTGAACCAATGAGTTTATTTGACATTAGCTATTTCGTATGGTTACAAAAATGTTGATTATTTATATACTAACCTAGTCATTTTCATCTAGCATTACAAAAAAGACCTTTTACAGAAGAAGATAATCAATAAAATTAGCAAGTAGTTAGAGATTTTGCTTGTTGATTTGTCGATTGCTAACAACCTTATGACCCAAATCAATGGATGGAAAACATTTCATTAGGTTTATGTCTGATTAACATCAAACATTATTTTCGCGAGTCTTTTGAGAATAAACTTTTCGTTTCGTGTACTTAACACTTGCGCAAAGAATTCTATAATCAAAAGGATGTAACACTATAATAAAACATGACTACGTGATTAGAAAATGTTTACATAATATATTCATAAAAAATTTTGATTTGTGAGTTGAAACGATGTATGTTCAATAGATACGTGTTGGATATATGATCGATGGTGATTTCATGTCGTATGCTATCACGTGCTTGATTAACATATATTATAACTATATATAGATAATATCTGAAATCTGAAAAAATTAATATAAATAACGTCACTCCTCTTTAAAACTTAACAAGAAGTTACACATACATGTGGTGCATGTTTATAAATATCCTCGATCAACCATACTCATTCGTAGATGTCCCAATAATTTACCAGCTACGAGTTGTGCAAAACTTTATCATGCTTTTATTCACTTGTGAATGTTTCTTTAATATTTTTTCTAATTTTTTGATTAAGTAAAACAGCATTGTTTAATTCTTTTATAAATGACATGCTATCAAGGTTTTTGTTTTTTCAATTGTTGCTAACTTACAAAATTGTGAACAACAAGGATTTCTTAAACTCGTGCGTTGCAACAAGATTTAAATGTCGATAAAAAAGTCAATACGAAGTTAATTAAATTGATCAGGATAGCTAAATTGTACGTTTGTTTTTTGTTTTTTTATTTATTTTTTATTTTTTCTAGTTTTACTTCTGAATAAATAAAAAAATCAAACTAATATGTTACAAATATTAAAGAATTATCGGGATATATTTTTGTCACGTTTTAGACATCGATGATTTTTTTTTTTAATTTCAAACAAAAAGATACAACCCTAAACAACGACTTTTAAATTAAAACAACTTAATTTTGTGGTTTGTTTTTAATGTTGAATTTATATAAACTTGAAAAAAAGAAATTAATCTTAAAACTTTTAAATACTTATACTTAGAAATGGAAAAAGAAAAAAAAAAATTAAAAATCCCAACTATTCATTGAATATTTAAAAATATCTTGATAAATGTTAGATGTTAAATAAATGTAAAAGTTTTAAACCTTCTTTACAAGCAATTACATTTACTCTAACGAAAATCACGAAGGTATTTATATGACAAGTTGATATTTCAAATATAATAACAAAATTCGCGAAAAGTTTTCTTGATGTTTTTTGTCGTGATTATCCAATATGAAAATTTCGCGCGAGAACTATAAATGACGACCCGATAACCCTTTCAATTTAGAACTACACCTCTTTAATATATAATAAAAGATGGGTCTTAAATGTCACATGACGAAGTAAGGTCCATTGAATGAATTAACTTCTTTGATTTCAATCGTTATATTAGATTGACGATGTTATCAAAGACTTTTTTTATTTTACAACCTCTTAAAACACATAATTACATTCTCTTTTTATTTACATCTGTACTGAAATAAAAAGCATAATTTTAATTTACCTATAAAATCGTTCAATTTTGACTATGATGACCTTATTATTATTCTAAAATCTCCTAATAAAAAGTATCAAAACATGTGTATAAACGTAAAAGTGTATATATTATTATAACTACAAACAATTTGTGTATAAACATATGTTATTATACGTATATAACATGGTTTTTTCAAAATAACTTAAAATCTACATAAGCAATAAAATTTAAGATATAATTTTTATCTTTGTCCGCGCTATCGCGGGACAATAATATAGTTTTAAGCATATCTAATCCTCGCGACAAAAAAATGTCACTAAATTTTTCTCACAAATTTAATTATTATTATTTTATAAAGATATATCAGGTAGTTATTTCTATGATTTTCTTTTTTTTTTATGAAATATAATTATTTACAGTATAAATGAATAGAATCTTTTTCCAGTCGAGTTGAATGAGAAGTAAGTGTTTTTAACTCGGATTTTCACTACCTACCAAATATTTACGCAATCGTTTTTGTAACTTTTTAATGTGCTATTTTTAACCAAGAAATGAATCACTTGCGAAATTATTGATATGAAGTAATAATGAGCATCTTATACCACATCTAAGAGGATGGGCAGAGCTAAAATGCTAAATCCATTCGGGTGTGAAACAGCTCAAAGAGGATGTGCTGTGTAGGGACACCAGGCAGATGATAAATAGGACATATGTATTAAATGATAGTCAAACCTGACAATTCAGTCAACTTTTTAATAATGCATTTTCAATTCATTTTAAGAAAATATATTTAGGGTTATTTGTTTTTACTTATATAAGACTCTTTATAGTTTATTGATATTTTGATTTATATTTTATAAATTTAAATTTTTTAGTTTATGTAATTATTTGTTGGGTTATTATTATTTATTAATTAACAGTAATAAGCTAATAAACAATTATTTAAATCAAAAAAATTCAAATTTATAAAATATAAACTAAAATACTAGTAAGCTATAAAACCCTTATATATATATCCAAACAAACACGGCTTACCAAACTAAGACCTTGTCACTTTACACACTATCCATGTCACTCTTTGGTTGAAAAACTTATGTTTAACGATAATTGTTACTTTTGTTAATTGGAATAATTACTATATATACCTAACATATTATGTACAACATTGTTCTGAGCCAAAAGTGTCATTATATGATGAGTAATTAGATTGATCGTCTCTTTAGTTTCTACACAAATAATTTATGAAATAATATTTTCTTTTTCTTTATTCTATTTGTTTTTCATATTTACACAAGATAATTTATAAAATAATATTTTATTTATTCTAGATTATATACCAACTAAATTAAATTACATATATTTTGAAATATAATGTTATTTTTATCTTACAAACACAAAATTCTAATTCAAATCTATATATTATGTTTTTGAGACAAATCAAAATATAAAGTTAAGTTCCGAATTTTAAGACAAAATGAGTATCAAAGAGTTTCTAGTTTGCCACATATGAGTCGTCCATTGATCTAGATGTCACGACTTAAAGTCTTTTAAAAACATATTACCAACAGACCTATAGTCTATAGATCATAGGTTTGGTCTCCATAGTCATATTAATAAAGTTTATTGACTAGTTAAGTTCTTTCAAATTTTACTTTTTTCATGATATATATATATTGCTTTTTTAAATATAAAAAGTCAAAATAAGTACAATCATTCTTTTTATACTTAATTAAAACTTTTTTTCTTTTGACACGATCAAACTAATTAAACCAATTATAAACTGAAAATATGACTACGACGAAGATAAAACCCTTGATCTATATATCACTGAACAACTATATAAACTCATTAACATGTAGATGGATAGTGTCCATCACGTGGGAAACACATGATGAAAATCAATGAATGGATACCAACAACATCTTGTCAGATACCAAATCCATAATCAAAACTGAAAAATGGTGACAAAAGGCATTAGGCATATTATGACATAAATCATATGTAGGCAATAATAATAGTAATAATAATAATAATTATTATTATTTTTATCTATCGCCACTTTGATACGATTCAAAGCTACCCGGTGAAGTAATTAGGCAGTGAATCGGTCACATTATGCGACTCACATAGTCTAAGTCAATGTCGTAAATCTGAGTCCGTCACGTACTAGTCATATATATTGTACTTCCAAATTCTTCAATTCAAGTTTTGTTCTCAATTACAATATTCCTTTGTTTTATATTTGTAACATTTCATTTTGTGTCAAAATTTAAAGAAAAAGTAGTACACTTTTCTTGATTCTATTGGTTAATAAAAATAAGTAAGATATATTTTTATACGCACCACATTGTACAAATGATATATGGTGGAGACGTGGCAAACGATTGGCCCATAGATGAGGCCCATGTCTAGTATACAAAGCCCAATGATGATTTTGTCCATGAACAGATGACATAGAGAAACAAAGATTTGTAAATTCAAGCAATGATTCAATAAACTGAACATGTTTTAGTAATCATACTTTAATTGTCATGCATTAACTTTAGAGACTTTGTTGAGAATATTTTGTAATTTGAACTTATAAAGTGTAATGTTTTTAATCGATCTTATGTCTTATATGTAAAACGAAAATCCTAAACATAAGTCATAAAGATACTATCAATGTTCAATCGTAACTATAATTGTATTCTACAATATACCTGTCACCAAACATACCCATTGGTATGCATTTTCGGTTAATTGATATTATATATATATATATATTACGAAGACAGTGGTTTGACTGCTGGGATATATGACTTGAAAGAATGAATGTAAAAACTTGTGCTGTTAGAAATGTCTAGAAAATAAAAAAACAAACTATCTGTATCTATGGTAAGCTTAGTCACCCTTCTTTAGTTGTTTCTATTTTTTTTCATCGAGATTGGGTTGGCTAGTTCTATAACGAATTTCAAGCGCCTATGAATTAGGCTGGATTATTCGTAACTGCATATTTACAATACAGACACGACAATCTGTAAAAAAAAGAATTTTTATTTCTTCTTACTTATTTTACTTTAACTATTGTTTTATAAGAATCTCCTCTTATATATATACTTGATTATTGTCCAGCGTTAACAGGGATAAAAATAACAATTAAATTGTAAATTTTATTTTTATATAGATTTTAATTTATTATAAATACACAATGTTATATATATATATATATATATATATATATATATATATATAGGGAGAGGTTCTTATAAACCAAAATTTAAAGTAAAATAAGTAAAAAAATATGAAAAAATAATTTATTATATGTGTAATTTTGTATTATGTTTATTTATTCAATTATAACAAACTTTAAAAAAGCAAGTTTTGATATGTATCAAAATATATGTCGTTTAGGGACTGTGCATCAAATTCTTTGTTTTTGTGCAGTAAATATTCAAATTTGATGCACAACGGTAAAACTACCCATTTTATGATGTACAACAAAACTTCGTTTTTTAAAGTTTGAGATATGGTTAAAATGAACGATAATCCAAAATATCTAACGTTATAAATTATTTTTTAATTTTTTTTTACTTATTTTACCTTAATGTTTGTTTTACAAGAACCAACCTCTATATATATATATATATATATATATATATATATATATATATATATATATATATATATATATATATATATATATATATATATATATATATATATATATATATATATATATATATATATATATATATATACATATACACATACATACATCATCGTTTTGGTTAGTCACCATAGCCACAATAAACAAAGTACACTAGTCTATTTTCAACTAAACAAATCACATAAAACAAAGTAGCGTAAACACAATTGCATCTATAAAACCTAAATTACCATAGTACCAAACCAAAAGTCATCGAATCAAACCAAACAAATGAATCTAAATTTGCTATAAGAAACAACCTAAACACGAAACAAGACCTAAAACAACCTAATTTGGTATACAACAGCCAAATTTAACATAAAAAAAACACAATCAAATCACTATTACATAATACTAAACATGGACAATAAAACTTGAAATCTTGAATATAGTGATACAAATTGATTAATAAAGAATACAAAGTAAAATAAAAAAGTCACATAAATTTAAACATGTTTCAAGAGAAGATACAGAGAAAACTAATAATAAAATGATATCTTAATACCACCTGAAAAAAAAAAAAAACTCCTTGAATGAATTTTTCAGTGTCTTATAAAGTAAATGACATTTCAATTTTAATTTTAATTTTAGTTTTTTCAAAAGTACTCATTGGACATCGATTCTAATACATTTATTACTCATTAATTAAACTTTAATTTTCCTTATATATTTATCAAATATATTTAATACCCACTAATTATAATTTTTTTTTCATTTATATTCATTATATTTTTAATATTTAAGAGAATTTGAAGTTGAATTAAATATACTATCGCTATCATTTAGCAAAACTTTTTTAATTTTAATATTTATAATAAGTTTCTTAGAAAACTCCAGTCAAATCGACGTGGAAATACATGTTTGGTTTAAGATATTGACTAGACAATTGTTATTACCATAATACCCCATAGGTTTATATGATTCCGTCTCACCCCCAAAAGACCGGAGCCGCAATCTTCATCTTCTCCGATAAGGTAATCTTTTATTTTTTAATTAATTTAATTTAATTTAATTTAATTGATTCTTATTTTGTAACTCTAATCAGATAATTTGATTTTGTTAGTGTGATTTATTCATTTCACTCCGTTTGATAAATTAGTGTTTGTTGAGCAGGTTCTATAATAGTTGGTGTTGTGATTTCATTCTTAGGGTTATAGTCAATTAATGTTTGATACAAGTATGTGTATAGAAAAATAATCGTTATTATAGGACCTAACAAATTCAAATAAATCATTCTGTGTAACCAACTTTGTTTTTTCTCAAAAAAAACATTAAGTACGTTGTTGTTGTATGTAAAAGTTAACTTGAAATCTTAAGGAATTATTAATCTATCCTTATTTCATTGATAACAACTCCCAGTTTATACATATTATTTTTTAGATAACGAGTGTTTAATAGAAGGTCTATTATATCTAGCTTTATTTTTTTGGTTATATATAATTGTTTGAAAATTTCCTCGACATGAAACTAGTATGAGAATATAGATTTGTTAGTAGCGGTGAACTTAATATAATAGACATATTATATATAATCAATACGAAGAATATAAGGTAAGTGTGCTAAATAGTTGCTAACATTTCTTTGACAACTGATCATTTAAAACCTTCCTGTTTGAGATTGTTTAACGATTAGTTTGTCAAGTGTCAACAATCCAATGAAACACATCCTTCTAGGTGTATGTACTCAAACAATCATCCATCCACTCATTTCCCGTAAAACGAGTCTTCACAATCTTCATTGTTGAAAATGCCCTTTCAACTGTAGTGGTTGACGCATGTAAACCAAAACCAATTAATGAGCCAATAAAACTATGGATAAACGAGGTGTTTCTTCGTCTCTACTAGTTTTGAGTCAAGGCCTCCCCTTCTTAGTAAATTCATTACTAGATTTCAAATCTTATAAAACTGTGTAAAGTTGGCTGCCAAGAATAACACGTCTCTGAGAAAAATCTGAAGGATATAACTCAGCTAAAGGTTTGTCACTTAATGCGCTACATAATTAGATATACGCGAATCTACATATTCATCATACATCTTTGAGATACTATAGTACTTGTCAAACAAATGAAGAAACTTCACCCACCAAAGATTCCAACCATTAAAAAAAAAACACAATTCATTGTGGTTTATAATCCATCTTTTTTGTTCCTAACACTCGAACTACACACTTGAGTGCTTCAAACGAGGGAGAAATCCCACTTATATAGGAGACTCTGAGCCTTAGAAGACTTAGATATAAGAACTTTCTATGTTCTACTTACATGATTCCTAGCTTACTGCAAATATCATGAACATTGACATAATATGGGAGAGGCCGAGAGCTTAGAATATAATAATAGACTTTATACTATCTTGGAATATAATAATTCCTAGTGTCTTATTTTAGTTATTATGAATTTGTATTCATCACCTGATATCTCGCCCGATTGTGATTCTTTTTTTTGGAGCCAGGTTCTTACATATCTCTAGAGAGAATTGACTCGGTTCGACCCCACGGATAAATGTTCTTGGAGTTATGAGACCATACCTTGCATGCTTTGATATCAGTAAACTGGTGCAAAAACAAGATGCCATATAAATATATCTCAAGACTGAGAGGTTCATTTAAACAGGGGATTCTTAGAACCAATATCGCTCTAGAAGGTAGCCTTCAGGAGTCATTGGGAGTTCTACTTGACCATGGGAAGCTTTTGTTTGGTAAACCTAGGTTCTACTCTGGTCCCTTTGTAGAATCTGTCGACCTAAATATCCTGCTTCAGCGCTTTACTCCATGTGCTGCTCAATTAAACTTACTACCAGCAAGTAAAAACAAGAACCTTTCGGTTATTGGAGCTGTTTCACGAACTTTTTCAACCCCATCCGTGTCAGGACCATCTTTTCAAGTTTGTGAGTATCACGCCGATAATTTGCTCTCCGGGCCTACTCATTTTCCTAGCAGTCATAAAGCATCTATGGCTCTTTCGAGTTCTAAAGCTTTAGTTGGAGGAAGTTCTTTAAATAACTCAACTGTCATACGCGGGAATCCTCTTGCCTCAATTGATAGTTCCAATGTATCTTACAAAAGTTTTCACAGTTGTGGCAAGATTAGCATGAATTCGAGAAATAAGGAACGATCAGAGAGTTTTTCTCTTTATGGATACTTTATATACCATGTTGCCAAGACAAGTGGTAACTGCAACCAGTTTTTAGGGTTTCAATGTAAGAGCTTTCACGTATCTTTTCCAACGTTTCTAACGGCTGGAGAAGCCTCTGATGTGTTCTCAGACAACCGTGTGAGTGGTGATCAGCTTACGAATTCTTCAGATTCTTCTGACAGGTAATGCATTTTTTTTCCGAATAATAGGTAAAGAATCTGAATATAAGTGAAATGATTGGCTGTTTGTTTTTGTGATTTGCAAAAACCTCTTATGTCTGAGCGAATCAGACTTTAAGAGCTTTGAATGTTTTTTTTTTTTTTTTTTCATTTAAATGCAAAACCATTATGCTTCACAATCAGATTTAGATTTACCTCATATATCCTCTTTTTCCAAGTAAATTCACTTCTTAAATTATTGAACCTTCTTTTTTGTTTTTTAACGTCTAATATGACGAAACTTGTCATAACATTAATCAGATTTAGTCTTAAAAAGACAAACATATATGATTCAAATGCAGACTTCAGGACCCCGTCTGTTTATTCAGATGTGGTATTCACTATTCATACTCAGACGCAAAACCGCTAAAATAACACATACCTAAGATATAATTGATGGTGTTGAGTGCAGGAAGACTTTATTAGAAAGATCATTGAAGCTGCTTTCCGGATCATGTTATCTCCCCCATCCCGATAAGGAGGAAACAGGTGGTGAGGATGCTCATTTTATATGTTCTGACGAACAAGCAGTCGGTGTAGCGGATGGTGTAGGTGGTTGGGCTGATCTTGGAATCGACTCTGGGAAATATGCACGCGAACTTATGTCGAATTCAGTAAGCGCAGTACAAGATGAACCCAGAGGTTCTGTTGATCCTGCCAGAGTCTTGGAGAAAGCGTACACAAACACTAAAGCCAAAGGATCGTCAACTGCTTGCATCATCGCTCTCACAAATCAGGTACTTTTGTGTTTTGTCAATTTTTATTTTTGCTTTCAGAACTTTTTGAGTAAATTTGTGTCCTCTTTTTGCAGGGTGTTAATGCCATTAACTTGGGTGATAGTGGTTTCATGATAGTTAGAGATGGATGTACTGTTTTCCGTTCCCCTGCACAACAACATGATTTTAATTTCACGTACCAACTGGAGAACGGAAGTAATAGCGACTTGCCCAGCTCTGGTCAGGTTTGTTGAAGCTAAGCCATCTTTTTTATTTAAACACTTTATTATATTAGAGACATGTACGTCATAGAATCATATGATGTAGGTATTCTCGATTCCTGTTGCTCCGGGAGATGTGATAGTTGCAGGGACGGATGGACTGTTTGATAATTTGTATAATAATGATATCACCTCGATTGTGGTTCATGCGGTGAGAGCTGGTTTTGAGCCACGAGTAACGGCTCAAAAGATAGCAGCTTTGGCACGACAAAGAGCGTTGGAAAAGGACAGGCAGACACCTTTCTCTGCGGCAGCTCAAGAAGCTGGATTTCGTTATTATGGTGGGAAGCTTGATGATATTACCGTTGTTGTTTCTTATATAACCCCTTCCCATGACGTAAGCCTCTCTCCTTTTTGGTCATTATATCTTTTTCCTCCATAAGTGTTTTCTCCTGTAAATTGGATGAGCGTTTGATACTCTATGTTTTGTTGCCAGGACGACTCTTCATCACAGAGCTCTTCTTAGGCTTTATTTTGCTGAAGCAATTAATCAATTCAGTATCAGTCTGTGGTGCAGTATCTTCCGTTTGCTGTTTGTGTGATAAAAATGTTTTTGAAGGAGTCGAAATTGTTTTGTTATGACTTATTCCATAAAGTAGGATATAGTCTCAGTTGTATATAAAAGGACTGATTAGTGATCTACCATCTTTTGTATGTTGTTGCAAGTTGTTTTCTGCAAGAATAGACCGTCAAAATGTGAGTTTTATTTTGTTGTCGAACTAGTTAAACTAATCCCACACGAACAACGCACAACACGATAATAAGAATGTATATCAAAATATGAAAATCATCAACACATATAAGCTCGAATGTAAATTAACAACATCGAATATGAACTGTAATTACAGATTGAAATGTTTTTACTGAACATACCATTAAACGCATTCACATACGAGTGATGATTGTCTCGACTGCCAATATCGGAAGTTCAAGCTTTAATGACTTGTTATGATTTATGTCCCTATGCGAGTTGCTAAAAATCGTTTTAACATGGTGGAAGATTGTAAAGGTTTACAAAAGTCGATATGCTGGTAAATTTAAAATTGGATAAACTAAATTTGAAATTGGATAAACTCTTTTGCTAAATGTGATTGATATTAGATGATACTCATTTGTCCCAAAAGGAATGTCTGAAAATAAAAACGATCGAAATAATATAGATGCAAATAATACCCATTTTACCCTTGTATTAAATACAAAAGTTACATTTAGAATTTAAAAAATAGAAAATTTTCAAAAATAAAATATAAAATTAATACATTTTAATTATCTATATTTATAAATAAGATAATATTCTTAAAATAAACAAAAGTAAAAAGGGGTTGTAAAAGTCAAAAATGAAACAGTCAACTGATTAGAAAGTCAACGATCACACCACCAACTACAAGCATTCAGCATTTGTATACTGAACAGAACAACGTAATCACACAAAGTCAATCGATCATCGGTCGGAATGTCGGGTATTCTGAATCGCAGGGACAAGAACACAGCTCAATCTATACGAGGATCACGAATCGCCGTAGCAATTGTCACCGGAATCTTACTCGGAGGAATCTTTGCTTTTTTGTACCCTCATGGTTTCCTCACTTCGAAACATGTTCCTCATTTTCAACCTCACCGTCTCACCAAATCATTTCTCCAGGTTATTTTAAAATTTTATCTCTTTAGTTTATGCACACCATGTGTTTGACCTTTTGCCTTATAGACACCTATTATATAAATGTCCATGTTTTAACAGATTGGATCAACTTCGTGTGATTCCTCGGAGCGAGTTAACATGTTAAAGTCCGAGCGTGCGGGTTTATCGAGCAAGAACGATGAGTTAAAGAAACAAGTTGTGGATTTAACTAAAAAGTTAATGGCAGCTGAACAGAAAAACGGTAATGCTGAGAAACAACTTGTGGTGGTTGGTGAGCCACAAAAGGCCGGGCCTTTCGGTAGTGTAAAAGGTATAAGAACTAACCCTGTTGTCCTTCCGGACGAAACTGTGAATCCTAGACTTGCTAAAATATTAGAAAAGGTTGCGGTAAAAAACGAGCTTATAGTTGCACTTGCTAATTCTAATGTTAAAGAAATGTTGGAGCTAATGTTCACGAGCATTAAAAAGGTAGGTATAACGAATTATCTTGTGGTGGCGTTAGACGATGGGATTGTTGATTTTTGTAAAGAGAATGATGTTCCTTTTTATAGGAGAGATCCTGATGAAGGTATTGATTCGGTTGCTAAAACGGGAAGTAATCACGCGGTTTCAGGATTAAAATTTAGAATCTTGAGGGAGTTTCTACAGTTGGGTTATAGTGTTCTGTTATCAGATGTTGATATTGTATACTTGCAGAACCCGTTTGATCATATATATCGTGATTCAGACGTGGAGTCTATGTCTGATGGGCATGATAATATGACTGCTTATGGATATAACGATGTATCTGATGATCCTTCTATGGGTTGGGCTAGATACGCTCATACAATGCGTATATGGGTTTATAATTCCGGGTTTTTCTATTTACGACCTACTTTACCTGCAATTGAGCTTTTAGACCGTGTGGCTGATAGACTATCCCATCCACCACCAGCTTGGGATCAAGCGGTTTTTAATGAAGAGCTCTTTTTTCCTTCTCATCCTGGTTATGTTGGTCTTCATGCATCTAAGAGAACCATGGATCGCTATATGTTTATGAACAGTAAGACTCTTTTTAAAGAAGTGAGAAAAGACGGAAATTTAAAGAAGTTAAAGCCTGTGATTGTTCATGTGAATTACCATCCAGATAAGTTCCCAAGAATGAAAGCAGTCATGGAGTTTTATATCAATGGAAAGCAAGATGCATTGGAATCGTTTCCTGATGGATCTGATTGGTAACACTAACCGGGTACTTGATGTTGTATTATGACAATATGAATTAGTTTATATTCGGTCATCTATACAAGCGCTTGCAGTTTGATCCCTCTTCTTATCAACTCCTTTCTTAGATGATATTCCAGTTTGGTCTAATAAAATTTAACCATCTTTGTATTTGTTATTACCGTACATTGCTCGTTAACGAATACTTCTCGTTAATGAAGACCGAACCAAAAGAGGCTTGCAAGTTCTTGTTAATAAAAGATAAAAAAATTTTTGGAAGAGGTAATATATTTCATCTTAAATAAATAAATATGTTGCTCCTTAAAAATTAAAGGAATAAAGGCCTACACAATGAACTTATGATACAAGACATGCCATCTTTTATTCTTTGTCTATACGATTGTCATGAAACAACCACAAAACTCATAACATCGCGTCACGTGAAACATCACTGTAAGTTGGTCACGTCGTTGTTCGACTAATATCTAACTAATAACTTAAAAAAGATTGATTAAGCTTAATCTAATAGTAGGAATTTTGTATGTATATATGTATTATTTGTGGATTGGAATACAATACATATGAGGCAATTAATTGGCGCCAAGAGAAATACTACGTCTAACGACTTTCCCCTTATCCACCTGGTCCCCTGTCTTTTTTGTGGCTTTCATTTCTACTCACATTACCCTACTGTCGTTTGTTCTTTGTCCCTTTCCGTTACCACATTTCTCATTGCCAAATTTGCTCACTCTTTTCGTTTCATAACGAACTCATTTCACATTTTCAGAATGGAGAAAGTAGGACGGTCAGTGAACGTATCGTTGCGATACAGTCTATCGCAACGATCGTTTGATAACGAAGCGAGTTCTTCTGCTACGGAGAGATTGGATATGGTGAGAAATTCTGATGAGGATGTTGATTTTGATGATGTGTTTGGTGGACCTCCTACGCGGACGAGATATAGTTTTGGTGGTGGTAGAATTAAGTCGTCTGAGGAGTCGAGTAGCTCGCCGGTTGGTTTAGGTGAAAGGCCGGTTTTCGGTGAGTCGTATAGTTCCCCCAGAAAACGGACTAGTGATGATTTCTATAATGATATTTTTAGACGAAGTGATGAATCTGTTAGATCACCTTCCTCTGATTTCAGGTTCTGTTTAAATTAATAGTTTCTTCGTTTGAGATTTTATTGATTTAATCTATTTCCGTCCCATAATTATTGTCCACCTATCTATTTTCGTATGTTCCAAAATAACTGTCTATTCAAACAAAGGATTTTATTGGTTGCACGGTGTAATGATTTCAATGTTATTAAACTGTGTGATTATAATCTGATGACGGTAAGTAATTTTGGGACGGAGAGAGCATAAATTTATGTGTCCAAACTAGGTATTTTCCCTACTTTTCTATATGTAATATGATTGTATGTTATTGTTTGTTTATTAGCCTGTCTGCAAAGATGACGAAAGCTGTAGATATACCTGTATTTGGTTCAAATGTGCATTCACCAAATGCTTCTCTGTCGAGATTTTCATCTAGTCAGACATTGTTTTCGCGTGCAACGTCTAGTGTTAAGGAGTCAGAGTTGGTATACTCAACACAGACTACAGAAAATGAAGCTGACCGAAAGTCAATGAATCGAACAAGAACAGGATCTCCTACTAATGAATTTCATTTTTCGATACATAAATGGGCGAATGTAGGAGTACCGTTATTGATGTCTCTTCGTGGAGGTAAACATCCTACTTTGAAAGGAAGTAGTAAAGTTAGTTCAGTGTCTATTGACAATATGCAAGATACTGGTTTTCCGAGTGAGGATTTATCTACAGTGGAAGAAGATATGGATTTAAACACCGAGTCTGGAATTGGTGTAACGAAAGTAATTGAAAAAGAAACTTTAATTTTGAAACAAGAAGTTAAAGCGCCCGAGGTCATACCTCCAAATTCTATATTGCATGATGAGATTGAAAGACAAGGTAATCACGTAAAATTCACGAGTCATGAAAAAATTTATTAAGTGTGACAGCTGATTAAATTTTCTTGTGGGTTCAGGTTATGAAGAGGCTCGGAGAGAAGTTGAAGCGAAAGAAAATGTGGAGACAAATAAGAAAAAGGTTTCTAGTAAAAAAGCAGAAGCAAATAAGCATGTTGTTGGATCGCCTAAAAGTTCACCTAAAAGCCGAGTCAAAGGTATGGTCAAAGACTTCTTCAAGATGTCTACTCCAGGAAGTCCTCCAAAGACAAAACCAACAAAACCAGATGTTATTGGAAGAAGTTCGAGATGGAAAACTACTGCCAAAACGCAAATTCAAGAAGAAGTTGATAATATCATTGCAAATTTGGATACCACCGTTCCGGAAGACAATGTAGAAAAGAAGCCAGATGCTTCAAGCACAACAAAATCGGCCAGTCAACTATCTGCAGAAAATGTAAAAATGGCCCCGAAAGCTTCCTCTACAATCCCGTTGGCTAGTAAATTACCCGCAGAAAATGTCAAAATGGACCCAAAAGCTTCATCCACAATCCCGTTGCCTAGTAAAGTGCCTGCAGAAAAAGTAAAAATGGCCCCGAAAGCTTCAACCACAATACCGTTGGCTAGTAAAGCGCCTTCAGACAATATAAAGATAAAGCCAGATGCTTCATTCATGGTAGTTTTACTTACAGTTTATCTGTATTAACATTATATATGTTTATGTCTTTGATCTCATTACAAGACTTGTTTCTAAGGCGAAAGAGGATACGGGGAAGTCCAACAAGCAGAGATTCCCACAGAATCGTACTATTAGAAAACTCGAGGATATTAACTTTCAGAAGGGTGCTACACCAGCTTCTGGTTAGTTAACTGAATTAAAGATCACATTATCCATGTACCATAGCAACATCCTAGCATAGAGCTAATTAGATGACAAGAATAAGATGTTTAGCTTAACATTTGATCATGATATATTACGTCTGAGTGACACTTGTGCTCTTTGTTTGTGTTTCTCAGAATCGGTTCCTAATGTTTCCAAGGCTAGTGTTGATATCATAGACGATCCTTCTTTGGACAACTTCCAGGTATGATATACATCTTTTTTAAGTGTATCATTTCGTAATTACTAGTTACTTCCCATTAACTTGAGAATGGGTCGGTTAACGTAATGTTTAACCTCTTATGGGTCAAATGGGTAACATAAGAAAAGTAGTTGAAAATGAAACCGGTCAAATGGATCGAACATATTGAAAGTTGTCCAAAGTAATTTTTTTTTATTGCATACAACTTCCTTAACTAAAAAACTCAGATTATTATTATAATAATATAGTTCTGACCCGTGACTAAACCCGCCCATCTTGTTACCTAGTATGATCAGTTGTTTTTTCAAACATCCGATACACTTTTATCTTCTAACATGCTTTTATATTTGGACACTTGAACAGGTAGAAGAATTGGCTACTGTTGAGGACGAACATTTAAAAACTGAAGATGAATCCGAGGCCATTAAAGTAAATATTTTCATTACAAAATTCGTTAAGATTACGTATGTCATTTTATCCAATGCCAGATTTATACTAACATACTAAACACAGGCTTTGGACTCAAAGATCCATCTGTGGTCAAGTGGGAGAAAAGGAAACATTCGTTCACTCCTCTCGACTTTACAACTGGTTAGCTCAAATACTTGATTCGTATCGCATCAGATTCAACAAATTATAATCTGTAACATTTTGATAGTAGAAATATAAATCTTTTGGGGTGCATTTATCAGGTGCTTTGGGCTAATAGTGGATGGAAGCCGGTTGCCCTTGTCGATATAATAGAATCAAATGCAGTTAAAAAATCTTATAATCGAGCAATGTTATGTTTACACCCCGATAAGTTACAGCAAAAAGGCGCTGATTCGCATAAAAAATACGTCGCTGAAAAAGTATTCGATATACTTCAGGTAATATATTCTACATCATTCATATAACAAATAATTATAGAGAAAATCACTAAAATAATTATCTGACACAACTATATATATAAAAAATTATCATCTGATTCGATAAAAGTTTTCGCGCCACTTTTCTCGTCATTCAAACGTCACGAGAATGAGATTTGATTGAAATGAGTGGTTTTAAAGCGGACACTCATCAGTCATCGCACTCTATATATGTTGGTGCAAAGTAAAAAGCAATGTAAAATATTAAAAATAATATAAACATACTATTTTTACACGATATTAAAATTATACCGAAAACAACTGACTACTCTGTCTCGTTCCGGCACTTATATAATATATGGTTTTGTGGTACAGGAAGCATGGGATCATTTCAATACACTTGGTACTCTTCTTTGACCATATTAGACAGAGGGCCCTCCCATTATGTGACATATTATGATTACCCCCACCACACCACCCCACCCTCAATCACCAAACAAACAAGACAATCTTTGAATTCTGAATATCATCATTTTGACTCTCTGCATAAAGGAGTGTTACTTTTGGAGTTTACAATACAAATCTAGTTACATACCACAACCTTTTTTTTTTACTTTCTTTTTTTGTTCTATAGACACTTAGAAATGTACAATTACATATATGCATTGTAGGTTGGACCTTGTGTATCACATCTATCTTATATCGTTTATTCGTTATTGTATATATATAAAAATATGTGACATTCGTATAAGTTAACACGTAAGATATCAGATAATTAGGTTATGAGATATATATATACATAGTGGTATATGCTTATGATTATAGCAATATCTTTTGTATAGTTTCATTCAACATATCAAAATTCATATGAGTATGAAATAATTTATTTATGTAATAATTGTTAAATGATGTATAAGTATTTTACTCTATTTAATGCTTCGTTGAATATTCTGAGAAGGTTTCAAACCGTGGACAATTTTATTATTCTCCAGCCCAGACCCCATTAATTCCAGCATACAACTCAATTTTGATAAACCAGCTAGACTAAAATTGAAGTTAAAGATGGTGAGACTTACGTATAAACATATCATCTTAAAATTATTTTCTTATATTATATAGTTAATTATATAAAATAATTGTTATATGATTTGATCATATTGCAGTTTTATCTATTCATTTTCGAAAGTAAAAGAACAGTCTTTAAACATTTTGTGTAGATATTTTTTCTAACGGGGACGGTTTATGCAAAATGTTTAAACTTCTTATTTGCATAAACCGTCTCTAAAAAAAGCGTTACGTACAAAGATTTCTTAGAAAGACCATAATTATACTTTTCAAAACAGATGAACAAAAATCACTTTATAAGAGCATCCGGAGTGGGGGCATTCTCGGCCCGTTCTCGAGCTCACAACGAGCATTGTTGCTCGTTATCACTCCGTCGCCCTCGTTGTCAGCCTCGTTGTGAGGCGGGTCGTTTTGCAGATTTTGATTTTTTTTTTTTTTTTTTTTTTTTCCAAATTTCACCTATAAATACCCCCACAATTTAACCAAAAAATCACACCAATTCTCAATCTCTTTCTATCTCAATATTTTTCTAAAAACTATATATACAAAAAATGAGTTCGAATTCGTCAACCGATCACGATCTTTCGGATTCGTCATCTTCCGACGCCGAATTGTTACAAGTTCTAGCCATGTCGGTACAAGCTTTGGAGATGGAAGAAAATGAGGCGGAAAATTCTCGCCGTACGGTGAAAAAGAAAAGGCGTTATATCAACCGCGATCGCGCCGAAGCAAACGAAAACGTGATACGACATTACTTCTCCGGCGAAAGCGTATACCCGGATGAATATTTCCGTAGACGGTTTCGTATGAGAAGACCTTTTTTCCTCCGAATAGTCGAAGGTATATCTAATTACTCTGTAGAACATTTGCCCGACTATTTTAAATATTTCAAACAACGCCCCGATGCAACGGGTAAAATGGGTTTTAGTTGTTTACATAAATGCACGTCCGCTATTCGTATGATGGCGTATGGGATTACTCCGGACGCCTTCGACGAATATTTACAAATGTCTGAAAGAACATCAACTGAATCCTTAGATAATTTTTTAAAATGTGTAATCCATCTTTATACAAACGTTTATCTAAGAGCCCCAACACAAGATGATGTTTATCGTTTATATCAAAAACACGATGAGGTTCATGGTTTTAAGGGTATGCTTGGTAACATAGATTGTATGCATTGGAAATGGGATCAATGTCCAAATGCATACAAAGGGCAATACACACGAGGTGACCATGGTTATCCAACGGTTATGTTGGAAGCTGTTGCCTCGTACGATCTATGGATATGGCATGCTTACTTCGGTGTCGTCGGGTCGAACAACGACATCAACGTGCTTAAACAATCGTCGTTGTTTCATGATATGCTCAACGACTCATCCCCAGACTACAGATTCACCGTCAACGGCCACGAGTACAATAAAGGATATTACCTTGCAGACGGTATATATACGGAGTGGTCGACATTTTTTAAAGCTTTCTCGTACCCATTTGACGAACCTCGCCAAAAATTCAAACGTTTTCAAGAGAGTGCGAGAAAGGATATCGAACGGGCATTCGGTGTTCTTTAAGGTCGTTGGGGTATTATAAAACATGCCGCTAGATTTTACAAGATGAACAAATTAAGAAGAGTTATGTATGGGGCTATTATATTAAACAACATGATCGTTGAAGACAACAGACAGTCGATATGCGATGCCGATGAATGGTATGTTCCTCCGGTGGGTGTTCCGAGAACTTTTAACGAGAGAGTCAACGAACGTATCCGGATTAACCGAGAGATTAGAGACAGGTCCACACACAACATACTCCGGGAGGATCTCGTGGCCTACATTTCGACACTTCCGGATAACTATCGACAACGTTAGCTTTTTTTAATTATTGTGTTGTATTTTTTTTTAATTATTGTATTGTATTTTTTTTAATTATTGTATTGCATTTTTTTTTTAAGTATTGTATTGTATTTTTTTTTATTGTATGTTTTTGTATTTTTATTTTAATTATTGTAGTTTTGTTTTTTATTTTCATAAAATGTTATATTTATGTTATTTAAATCTTTTAAGAAAAAAGAAAAGAAAAATTAAACTGGGTCCCACAACTCCCACAACCTCCACAACCCTCATTATCATACCATCTAAAATCTCACAATCTTCATTCTCACTGCCACGTTATCAACTTTTTTCCCACAACCCATATTGTCACTCATTATCACTCCGGGTGCTCTAATTAAAGAGAAAATATCAATTAACAGCCATAATATCCTAAAGACCAAAATATATCATTTTGGTTCTTTATTCTATTTTAATCTAGTGTTAAAATTAAAATTAAAATTAAAATCCACTTTTCTTTTATTTTTTAAAATTAAATTATCTCATAAACCGCTAATTTTTAGACAAAACAAATTACGTTATTGCGATCGTCTCGCTTTTATCTTTAAATAGAGCAGTGATGTTATGTACTTTCGACAACTTTTTTTTCTCCTTTTTCTTGGGTATTTAAATTAGAACGATAATATCACATTTGATATTAGCACCAATACGTAAAATTTTATAAAAAAATAATTACCATAAACCGTATAAATTACCTAAATTAAAAAAAAAAAAATCAAACTTTGACGGCTTTTTCTTTTCTTCGTTTTTTGATACAAAAGTAATAGTATTAAAATCAAATGTGATAAAACTAAAATCAGATGTGATAATAGTAAAATCATATGTGATTATACTCTAAATTATATATGATATTACTATGTATGTAACTTTAAAAAACTCATAAGATAATAACACACGTGATTTTAACTTTAAATATGAAATTTAAAACACAATAATGTTATATGATGTGTAACTTATATGAGCGGAAAAAAGCTATAATTTTTACTTTTTCGTTTATGGCCAAATGTTGATATTCGTGAAGTAATATCACATGTTATTTTTATATTAAATTGAAATTTTAAAACGTAAATTCGCTATATGATGTATATTGAACTAAAATAAAAAATAAAACACAAAAAATACATGTTATATCACTTATATAAAAATGTGACTTTATAATATAAAATCACAAAACTCATAAAAAAACCGATTTTTTTTTCGTCGAAGTCATATCGAATGAATGTTCTACAGAAAGGGAATTTGATGCTCATTGTTTAATGTATTAATAGCTTTTGAGATCATTACTTCTTAAAAAAAAAATTAAAGTGAATTTTTAAAATGAATAAATATAATTAATTTGTTTAGTCTTAAATTTTTTAATAATCATAATCATTTAATTAAATTATAATCAATTATATAATTAATTTATAAGACCGGTACACCGTATACACACTTAACTCTATAATTATATGCTGAGTACAATTATTTTACAATTTATTTTATCTAAGAAAAGAGAGTGTATAAAGATGAAAAGAGGAAAAGGACAAATAATTTTTTTAACTCTACTTCAAACACACTCTTCCACCTTTTACTTTAAAATAACTCCACACTTTTATGTTATTAATTAATACTTTTTCCAATGTTTCAAAGATTAAATCATGAATTTTCCTTCCATAGAACGATAAGTATGTAATTAACTTTTGTATAAGGTTCGTGGATCGTATACTGCACAATTAGATGTCACCGTGACCCCAAATCACTAACATTGTCGTTCTAAAAAATAAAAATAAAAACGATAAATGTTTTTAACTTTTGATTCATAAAGTTTATGTGGCTTAATTTTAATTATTAGACAGATGAATAGGGAAAGAATAATATGTCACATGAACTCAAGTCACAACAAGAACTATGATACAAACTAGAATCTCATACTTTTTTTTTGTAGATGACAAAATCTCTCACTTAAATTTTTTTTTTTTTTTTCATTTAA
Organism: Senecio squalidus; assembly: GCA_910822075.1. Taxonomy (NCBI): domain Eukaryota; kingdom Viridiplantae; phylum Streptophyta; class Magnoliopsida; order Asterales; family Asteraceae; genus Senecio; species Senecio squalidus. Next base: position 17,821,533 of record CAJVGC010000590.1, read on the forward strand.
TGTTTATCTAAGGATTTTAAATAGTCGATTAATCCAAACAAATGGTTTAAATTTTAAACAATAAATATTTCTTTTGAATATTGTAACGGTTAATAAATTTATAGCTAAAACAGTAGTAGTAATAAATAACAAAAACTGAGAAATTAAGAAACATGCAGTTTCACCAAATCAATACAATTTCATTTCTTATGCAAAATAAGTTACTTTTAATTTTAGACCAGCGTTCAATTTATTCTAGAAACATAAAATTAATAAATTATAGAGTTAATTACATAAATGGTCCTTGTGTTTGTATCAATTTAACGGGTTTAATCCCTGGGTCGTAAATCGTTCGAATCCAGTGCCTCTGACATGTGTTTGGTTACACAATTAGTCCTTCGTCAACCTAAAATGACTGAAATACCATTTTCTATATTTTATTTATTATTTTTAAATTTAATTTACCTTTTCTTTTGTTTTTTATTATCTTAAAAAGAAAAAAGAAAAAAAAAAAAAAAAAGATTAAAACTACCAAACCCCCACCAACACCCCTAAATCATCCAATACTTCTTCTCTCATCACTGTCATTCCCTTTCTCCCCTAGCAACAACCATACCCTTCACCATCAGCCACCATAGGCCATCCGCCACCACGCGCCATCCGCCTACATCACCAACGCCGCCACAACCATCGTCAATCTCTTACTTTCGCGTTTATGTTTATTGTTGTCGTATGCGTTTGTGACTTTGGAAACTAACAGGTATATCTTTGAGGTATTTACCCATTTGGATTTCAATTCGGAAGGAAAAAAGGTTAAATCTTGGGTTCAATTTCTGATTTACAGGTTTAATTTAGGGTTTGGGTTTGGAAAAAGATTCAATTTTGCAAAGGGTTTCGATTGGAATTTGGTTTGTTTTTTCTGATTCCAAAGAAGGTGCAATTTTGGAACGAATTGTGTTACCAAACAGTGATAACAAATGTGAAAGAAGAAAAGGGGGAGTCATTTTAGAAAATGGAAAATACTAAGAAATGAAAAACAAAAAGGAAAACCATATTAAATTAAAAAAAAATAGAATAAAATAATGAAAAAGGGTATTTCAGTCATTTTAGGTTGACGAGGGACTAATTGTGTAACCAAACACGTGTCAGAGGGACTGGACCCGAACAATTTACGACCCAGGGACTGAACCCGTTAAATTGATACAAACACAGGGACCATTTATGTAATTAACTCTTAATTATATTACTTCTTAGTATATGTTTAGACATACATGAAAAATAAATTTGCATGTTATTTTTAAAATTACTGATGATTTTTTAAATATAAGGGTTGTTATCAAGATTGTATAACTAATTAATGCATATTTTATTTTTTAACTACAACTATTAAGGTTGTTGTTATCAAAACTCTGCTTCTTATTTATGGGTTTACTAACTTCAAGATAATTTAAAGGTAAACCATACGTGTATACAGGGACGAAGCTTCTTAGGGGCCGGAAGGGGTTCCGGCCCCCCATCGTTCAAGATTTTCGTAAAATTTGTATTATATTAGTACAATTTTGAAAAATTCGTAAGGTTTTTATATGTAATATTTCGAATCGAATGATTTTCGCCCCCTCCGCCACCTCCAAGCTCCGTCCCTGCGTGTATATTTTGAAATATTTACATTCAAACCTCCTAGATAAAACATGTTTGAGATGAAAATAGAAAAAATTAGAAAACCATAACAGAAATACCGGTTTTAATCATATACATTACATAATACGTTACCTCAATAATGACACATTATATAGATACGTGACAAAATATTGTAAATGACATACCGACCTTTAGATTCATCTATGCATCGCCCGCAAAACAAAACGAAACTACTCTTCTAGAAAAGTCGTATCTCAAAAATAATCACTATATTTACAAAAAGATATTGAGCCATTTTTTTTTGTTTTTGTGACGAGAATTAAATGTGTCTAGCGCTATATTCAACCTCCACAACATTCGTACGTCAAAAATAAGTGTTCTAGCATCATTTTATCATAAGTTTTGATAATTTTAAGGAAAAATTCAAGTTATAAGTTAAATTTAAGTTGTTGTGTGATAGCATGTGGTGGAGCAAGTTAGTAGATAAAAAGGAAGGAGAGTCTGTTTTGTTTGAATAGAGAGAAAGAGAAAGATATATAGTAGGCTGTCTTTCTCTGTAAATTGTTACCTCAATGCTTTTTTATTTGCTCATAAAATAAAAATATCCTAAGTCCCAACTGCTGATTATTATTATTTCATACAAATTTGACACTATAATTCCTATTCCTACTGCTACTGCTTATTTCTGTAAGTTTAATTACTTTTTTAATTACTTAATTGTTGTATTTTTTTACATGATTCATTGTTCTATCTGTCTATTTCATTAACTTGATCTGTTATGCTTTCGTTTCCGAGATCTGAATAAACAGTTTTCGAGATGATTTTTGTTTAATTGAAACTAGTATAGTATGGTCATTTGTGTTGAGACCAGAATTTGTGGTTACATGTTTTTTCTGTGTTTCTTATTCATAGTCACAAGCAGTGTGTGAGTAGGTTTTTTCGCCTTTTTCCGGCTTATGTTGAGTATTAAGTAGTTAATTCATCAAGTATTCATAAGGTTTTATGTTCAAATTGTAGTATTTGATACTAAAATCGACATTTTCCATTAGTGCGTAGACTTGTTTGATACCAAAAAGCTTATACATTTTTAACTCACTAACGTAGAGGTTGTGGGTTCACGTCCTCTAAGTAACGAAAGTGAGAATTATTGTCCTGTAAGTAACAAAAGTTTGATTAATTGTCGATATTAAAAAAAATGAATAGCCCTTCATTTGACTGCCCTCTTCAACTTTTGTTGAATCTGGGTTTTTATAATTTTTGTTTTTCGCTCAGTTACTGCATTTGAAATACTTGTTTTTTTTTTCATTTAAATACCTTTGTTAATCTAACAGACTTTATATATTGAAAATGTCACGACCTCGGTGCACATTGGAAATTCTATATTATCAATTACCTACCTAATTCCTTTGCTTGATTTTTCTCTTTTTTGAAAAGGACTTATGTGTGAATATGGTGTTGAATCATAAAAATAAGCTGCTGTAAAAGGCAGCGTTTACAAATGTCATTAAGCAAAGCACGTATTTATTGTCAAAGGATTAATAAAAACGAAAGACCAAGTTTAAAAGTTAAATAAACCTACAAATTCAGATACCGGATCATATTCAATATCTGATATAATACCTATTAACACTACTAATCTTATCGAATTTCTTACCATTTCTTCGGTCCCCTACGTCCTCGTGCTCCATGTACGATACTGTACCGAGGCTAGTTATAACTTGACATCAAAAAAGGAAAAACCATTTATTTACTTTCAGTTTATCATTTGAGGTTCTATTGTTTTTTGTTTAATATATGTGGGCATTCAAATTTCATCAAAGTCTTGAAGTCAAAAGTAGTAATGAAGACTCATTACTTCTTTGTTGATATGTCTTTCACATATCATAAATTAAGAGGCTAAGTTGAGTTAACTTTACTACTAGTTGCTGAACTAAAAGGATCATAAACTAGTAGCGTAATTAATATCGGTTTGAGGTTTTCTTGTAATCAATAGATTTTGTTAGCAAGCTTTAAATACCGAATCTTTAGCGTTACTAAAATGTGAAATTTGTGTCCATATATCTATGATAGGATCCATTTCCGTTTTGGGTATTTTTGTATTTTGATTATATTATTAATGTTGTATATATATATATATATGTATAGAATGGCTTATGCCGTATGACTCCAGTATACGCGGTGGTGCAAAATGAAATTTGTAACAAAGAAGGGATTGACATCTATTGGTTTAAAAGGAAAATCAAGCACCCCTTGTTTTTGTTTATTTCCGAAAGCAAAATCTGGATATGGTCCAGGCAATTCACCGGTTTATCTCAATGTGTATGACTTAACACCCATGAATGGATATGCTTATTGGGCTGGCTTCGGCATCTTTCATTCTGGTGTTGAAGGTAACGTGTCACGGTTTTATCAACTTAAACCATATATGTAATCATCTCTTTTTGTTTTTTGCCCCTTCTTTAATTCGGCTTCCACAATTCATATAATTTAATATACTTTTCTTATGCAGTTCATGGTGTAGAATATGCGTTTGGAGCTCATGACTATCCAACTAGTGGTGTCTTTGAGGTTGAACCTCGGCAATGCCCAGGTTTCAAATTTAGAAGATCCATATTAATCGGGACCACATGTCTGGACCCGATGCAAGTCCGAGAGTTCATGGAGCATCATGCTGCCAACTACTACGGTGACACATATCACCTAATCGTCAAAAACTGCAACCATTTCTGTAACGACATATGTTACAATTTAACCGGGAAACAAATCCCGGGATGGGTCAACCGGCTTGCTAAACTCGGTAACATTCTTGTCTGCATATAGTTTTTACCATAGCAATTAAAGCGATAGTTAGTTGATTTATTGATTGATGTATATATTATCAGGTTCTGTATTTAGCTGTGTTTTACCAGAAGCTCTACGTGTTTCAGCAGTAAAACATGATCCTCAATTTATACCATACGAGAACGAGAAGCAGAAGCTAAGAAGTAGTAGTTTTAGTTTCTTATCGTCAAGACAGAGACAATTATCCGTTTCTTCATTGCTTCTGCAGTCTCCGTTAAAAGGTTGTTTACGACCATGGGAGTTGAGACGATCCAGAACTGTCGTGTTAAATGACAGGTAAGAAAATAACGGGAGAAATTTCGATACTTAATTAAAGTTCCTTTGTTTGCCTTTTTATTTTTCCTTGGTTCCTCTAAAATTTAGTAAATAAGCAAATTGGGTTTGATTGTATTTTAGCATATGAGTAGTTTTAATTAAATTAAGTAAAGCAAGATTTAGGAATACAAATTATTGTTTGGCTTGTGCAGTATAAAACCGGTAAACGGTTGATCCTTGTTCAGGTTACTATTGATTGGTTTGTCATATAAAACCGGTAAACGGATAATGATCCTTGTTCAGGTTACTCGTATGACCGAGCCCTTTTTAGCTATGATTTACTCGACCTAACCGGTATTAGAAGAATAAAATTCTTTTTCTGTTATTTTATACTCCAGAAGACAGATGTATTGTATCAATATCAATTATAGATGGATGAGTTGGTGATTATTAAACAGGTATAGATATTAGTGACATTTGGCTTGATATTTATTTTGTCAACGAGATTAAGATTCATAAATTTAATAAAATAAAAAAAAATGTATATATAAAAATATCTATATCATGGAATGATCATGTGGCTTGTCCACAAGAAACCAATCATGTGAATCAAGAATAAAAATGTATTATAAAATATATATATTTCAAATATAAATTTTGGTTTAAAATAGGTTAAACAAATATATTGTTTATGCTCGAGCTGGAACTTAATAAAGGTTCAACTAGGTTGACGATATAGCCGTGTGTTAGGTGCACGAATATCAATATTTAGCGATGTTGAAGCATAACCGTCGTTGTTTGTAGTTTGTATTTAGTCTAGGAATGTGTCGTGAAATACCACATGTATATAGATCGAGTTATAAAGCTTTCAACGATGTTACGATGGTGTTACGCAGGTAACACAACAATGGCGCAACACCACTGTTGCGTTGCGTAACACCCGTTTCAGGTGTTGCGGTTGCGGGTACGGTTAGGTGAGGACTATAAATACATCACCAATCTGCCATAAATGCATCCGTTTTTAGAGTGAGAAAGTCTTGTTGCGCTAGAAAGAAAGAGTTGTGTTCCAGTCTAGTAAACGGTTCAAAGTCTTTGTAATCGATTGTAATTGATATTATTTGCATTGATTATTATTACCTAAGTCTAATAATATCAATCTTTTGGCTATTTAGTGAGTTTCACAATTACATATTCTCCGTTTTGTTATTCCGCAACAATTAGGAGTTTGGGTCCAAATCAAGGTTTGAGAAAGACGACCAACAAGCGAGTATCATTTTGTAAGGTGCAATACCATTTTATGTCATAGTTACTTGTCTAACTACCACAAAGGTACTGCTAGTGAGCTCTTTCGGTATAATTCATCACCATACATGTAACAATGCAAGTAAACGAAAGGTAAAAGTTATAAGATGAAACAAAACAGACGCTTGTTACAATTTGTCACTGTCAATCAAAACTACTTAACAGCATAACTCTAACAACTTCATATATAAGTAAATTATCGAAACACATTAACCTACTACCGACAGAGGTTTGTGCAAGTCATGTTTTATGTTCATGTTGGGAAAACTACCTCTGGTTTTAAGTTACTTTCTGAAGCGATCAGTTGGAAATAGGATCATCGTATATTCAACTATCCATTTCAGAAATCTCAGATCTCTGCTTTCATTCATACATACATTTTTCAAAGAATAGAAAGAATGTTATTTTTCCTTTTCTCTTTCTTACGGGCTAAAAGAATACTGTACACTTTCTGAGTTTATCTTTGAGAACACAAACCTGCATAAACACAAAAGAGAATGCTTAGAATGCTTCAGATCACGATGATGATGATTATGATGCCATTTTATGTCACTAACTAAAACAAATAGGCGTACCATGGATAGCTGCATGATATACTCGTTTCTCTGCCAACCCAATATCTGACATTTTTAGATTCCCCTAAACACATCAAACCAACCATAGTCAGACAACATCAAAAAAAAATTTACAACTAACATGAATTTGAATATATGAGAACTAAAGTTTGCTAAAAACATATAGAAACATCTTAAAATTTTGTTAAAAATATGATGTGGCAAGGAAGACAATATGTAATCGTTGCTGGTTACAGAAATGAATAAATAAGTATACCTCACGTGCCATTAATCTTCGAACATTTTCAGCATATAATTTTGGATCGTCCTTTTCTTCTTGTGAAGGGTAATAAAGCGGTAATCTCATTACTGTAATATTATTTACAAATTGACACAGGAGCAAAACCACATGTCGTGTCTGCAAGTGGATTATAAATTAAGTAAAGGTACGCCTTATAAGAAACCTTTCAAATCTTTAGCATTATTTAGATCTTAACGTCTTATGTAAGTTGATATATCAAAGATAAGAGCAACAATATTATCAAAATAAGATATTTACTTTGATTATCCTTTTTTTCATAATCAACAACAGTTAGGACTCACCCCGGATATAGTATCCCATGCTGGGCTAAATTTCTGGTACGGATATCTCAAGATAACAGGAAGAACAGGAGCTTTCGACAAAAATGCACCAGTTTTAAACGGAAGTATATAGTCCCCATTTGTAGTTGTCCCCTCTACATAAAAACAATAAAATAAATTAAACAACCGCATAATAATAGTGAACAAATTACAAGGGCCAGTGCGAAGACAAATAACAACCAGGAAAAAGCAACATCACGGGTGCAGATTTATCCTGCAGAGATTCTTGAATTCTATCATTCACAACACCTGCAAGTAATAAATTCAATATGAAACAAGAATTGCATTATAAAAATATGCAGTTTAACAAATCATGAAGAAGATATGCATGTTTGTTTAAGCATGTAAATATACACAAGTGTATTATGTCTTTTAAGAAAACCGACAAGACAGATGACATCTTTATTGTTCACAAACTACCAAAAAGAACAAGTCCAATAACAATAAGTCTAACTTAATAAATAAATTCAGATTCAATGGCTATTAGTATATGAATGCAAATAATAAAAAAGTATCGATAGAACGCTCCAAATGTGTACTTATAAACAAGTTTCCGCCAACATAGCACATAAGTGCTTACATAAAAATACCTGAAACACCCTTGAAATCTGATGTTTTTGACTCCCGCTGAACATATACACAACCGAGACACTTGCTGAAACACAAAAAAGGTAAAATGCAGGTTAAAATTACAAACTAAAAAGGATAAAGAAGACGACTTTAAAAAAAAAATTATGTACTCCCTCCGTCCCATTATGATTGTCATGTTTGACTTTTTAAAGTCTTACTTTTTCAATATTGACCTTAAATATTTTTGTTTGTGTTATATATTACTAGATAAGGATTATACCAACGACAATACATATTAAAATTCGATCCATTCATATATTATACATCAAGTAATATATATAACACAAACAAAAATATGTAAGATCAAAGTTGAACAATTAAGACTTGCAAAAGTCAAACAGGACAATCATAATGGGACGGAGGGAGCATGTCATTTTGCGTAAATTACAAACACCGCCCATTAACTGGAAAAATAACTTTTTTTTGGTATAAAGTGCATTTTTTTCACATAAGACGGTCTAAACTCAAATTGAAACATGAAAATATCCGCAACTCAAAACCAACCTGATAATGCCAACAAGAGGAAGTTTGCCAACTGATCTCTTCAGCAACGACATCAAACAGTACAACATGTCAGAGTGATGCATACAATTATAATCTCAATTCTTGTTATTCAAACAATCGACAAACCTTGGCTACAAAGCTCGGAAATGAAGAAGCCATATGATATAAAATATCCAAATGTGAAACATGATTCGATATAATCACTCCAGGTCTTTCTATTTCCGCAGACTCATTGTTCGCATTCCCCTAAAACCAATCAAACCACTAATCACTACACCAATACAACAAAACCACATTACAACATAAAAGTCAGTTAAAAAGCTACCTCGTTATCGAATTTGCTTTCGATATCATGATTCTGATGATAAGTAACTCTAATCCAATAAAACCCGAAAACAAAAAGCAAAGCTCTTGAAAAAACTCTACCAACCCAATAAATAACTTTTCTCCTACACCCACCCATATGAGCATAATCCTCTTGCTCATCTTCTCCCTTCTTCGGCACCGAACACAAAGTACACGCCTTACAAATCAAGTAATAAAACACAACAACCAACGTAGCGAAAACGACACGTAATGGGAAAAGAGTAATGAGTGCAATTCCTAGGAGGAGTTTTTGTGTCCAAGGTAATTTACCACGTCCCATTGTACCGTATAGATCATGTCGGGCATATGGGGCGTATCTGTTGTCGAGGTCTTCGATGTCGTCTGGTTTGGATGTGGATGCGACGGATGTGTAGTTTTGTGGGGATTGAGGTTGTGAGGACATGCCATTGAGTTCTGATTCCATTGTTGGATTATGTTATATGATGATTTCAAACCCTAATGATAATTATGGTTGTGTTTGATGATTAGGGGGTTGTATGCCATGTGTTTGATGAAATGCGTTAACGAACAAGTATGGAGATTTGGTTTTTGGTGTCGGAGATGATGCGGGGTTGCGTAGGGTGGGACGGGATGGGGTGGCGTGGGGGAAATATTTTTAAATGCCTCACACGATAAACAAACACTTTATTTTAATCAATTTTGATTTGAAATACATTTTTTGATAAATCGCTAATTTTGATTTAGTAAATGTACTCGTCATTCATATGAATGACGTTGATGTAAATTGAAACTTAGATCTCTCGTTTTTTAGAGTTTATCAAATTTTCAAAATGTCATTAGGATTTGTAATTTTATCTCGTGAGGGTTCGGGTTTTCTATTGTTGTCTTGCTTATTTATGACGCTCATTGAGTAGCATTCATCGTTTTAGCTATTTCGAATACAAACTACGAATATGGGCTACAAGGTTCAGTTAGCATATAGGAAAATAAAATGCTGGTAAACAAAACAATGGTGATGGAGTGTTTGTGTATGTATACTCACAAATACTTCACATTTTAGTGCATGATATACTTATTCCCGACAATAATGTTGATGCATAGTCCGTAGGAAAACTTCCGATTCACTTCTTGTTGATGACTATATGTCTTGATTTGTGTTTTGGACCATGGACTAAACTATGTTCGAACCAAGGTTACACCGTCATTAATCAAGTAAACTGAACAACAAAGAGATTGATACGACAACAAAAATGTATTGACAATAGTTTTATAAAAAATAAAAGTCACAATCAAACTCGCCGTGGCACTATCAACATAGTCACTTTCGTAATAAGCTCAATATTATCATCGGGCTGTGCATCTATCATCTTCACCACCAAGTAGGTCAATTGCCAAACATATCTAAAACCTTGTCTTCCTCTTCTTTTTATCAATATAGCTAGTTCGTTGTATGTATAAACATATTCATTGTCATACTTAAATATGGATATCAATTTCGATTTATAGCAGAGTTCGTTGAACCGGAGACCTAACAATAAGATCTACCAAATTTGATGACTATGAGATCGAACCTCCTTGGTACATAATCATGAATCATCGTTCATAGTTATGATTTAATCTCTGTTCACGAATCAAGTGCCTATCAAATTGGACAATATAAGTATATATACACAACTAAAAAATAGAGATGCTCGCATAAGAAAGTTATATTACGCAAATGTGATTAAGAAAATGGCAAACGTAAGGCTACTATGATAAGAGTCGAGCCATGTCAACATAAAACATTCTCACTGTATCTACTTAGTATCATGAGGTTACATGATCATATCATCTTGCTACATTAATAATTTAATTTGATGTATACTAATATACTATGGTGACAACTACAAAGAATCCCAATTTATTATAGGGATTAATAGATTGATGTATAATCAACAAACAAACAAGTAACGAAACTCCATAAGATCAGCATTACCTTTTATCACCGTCAATTGATCAACAAGACAACCAATTCTTATGACTACTAATAACCGCAGACACCATTCCGGCAGACGCCATCAACAACGGCCCCGACAAGCGTCCTTTTCCGTCTCTAATATCCGCAACCGCCATCAACGCATCCGCCACATCTTGCACAACCGACAACTTCTTCATCAACTTCTTCTCCCTCAATTTAGCCAACTTCTCATCTTCAACTCCAACTCCCACTCCCTCACTCCCCTCTCTCAAAACCCGAATCTCACCACTCGATACCAAACACACTTCTTGTTTACTAATCAAATCCAAATCCCTGATTTTCAAACTAATACTCCCTATATAACCAAACAATTCCGCCCACGCGCTAACTAACTGCAAACTCCGCGCGTGTGCGGAATTGATTTCAACTAGTCCTGATTTCATTAACCAAACAAATTGTTCTATGAAATAATACACACCTTCGCCGCCGTAAGCTGCGATAGCCAGAATGAAGTCTAGTTTGGTTTGTGGTTTAGTTGATCGTAATGAGTTGATGTTTTGGATGAATTTGCCGAGACGGAAGGCTTTACGGCTGATACCGACGTTTGATTCGAAGGTTTTGAGACGGCGGTGAAACGGGTGGGCGGTGGAGATGACGGCGGAGGAGAGGATGATCTTGGTGGCGTAACGGGTGATTTTAAGGAGCTTGTCTACGCCGTCGCGTTTTGATAGGTATGATTCCAGGTGGAGTAAGAAATCTCGGTTGGGTTTGGGTTTGGGATCCATTTTGGAATTGAATCGGGAATCGTTGACGGTGTTTTTTTTAAATGTTGAAATGGATTCAAGGATCTGTCTTGATACGTGTGCCGATTGCCTAATTGTTTTATGAGTTAATCGAATGGTTCCTATGGTTTGCACGAATTTCATTAGTTATTCCTATAACTTTTCTATTATACCGGTAGTTCATATTTTAAAATTTGTTTCGTGAGTGCTTCTTATAATGGATGGAGCGCTACATTCCCGTTAGGTCTGTCTCATGTGCGTTGCACATTAGGATCTCTTTGTAATAACTTTTTAAATTGTTGAAAAAGTTGACATTTTTATGTTTTCAACCAATAGTTTCTTAATTATTTCAAAAACAATTTTTAACATAAACCAAATATATTAATAAAACAAAGATGTTTATTCGCCTTTTTAAATCTTGATTAATATATCATTTTGTTTTCAACCGATCAACAAAAGTAACTTACTCCGGCCATAGATATAGGTGAAAACAAAGAAGAAACAAATCTATGTACATATTTTATTTTACTTTTTTATTTATTTTTTTGGGGTGGGGGTGTGGTAGTTTTGGATATCAAATAAACAACCTTCAATCATTTTTAGAACTTCCAAACGGAAAATGAATTTCAAAAAATTGATATAAAAGAAATTTTGAATAAAAAATGAAAACTCAAACCCGAGATCTTTTCTTCGATATTCAAAGTTGAGGGTGAGTAGATATGAGTTTAACTTAAACTCTCAAAAATACGTTTTAAAAATTGCTAATTCAGTTTGTTGTGGGTTTGTATTTATCCATGGAAGAAGAACGGGTGATGGAGAAGAAAGAGGTTAGGTAAAAGAGTTTTAGAGATTTTGTAAAGTGGGATGGTTTAAATATACTTTTAACATAATTAGCAAAGTAAAATATAAAAATGTCAACTTTTTCAACAATTCAAAAAATTATTACAAAGAGATCCTCATATGCAACGCACATGGGGGGACCTAACGGAAATGTAACGATCCATCCATTATAGGGAGCACCCACGTAACAAATTTTAAAAGTAGGGACTACCCGTGTAATAAAAAAGTTATAGGGATGACCGATGAAATTCGTGCATACCATAGGGACCATCCATGTAATTAACTCTTGTTTTATTGAGTTTTCTTAAACATAGTTCGGAACAAACTATTAAAAATATAGCGACACTTATTTGATTTGAGGAGAAATGATAGAGAAACCTAATTGTTAGACCTAAAATCAATCTAATGCATTAGAGCATTCGCAACAGTGCGTTATACCATATGCGTTATGGCTCCATGACTTGAGTTATGGCTGGACAGTCGCGTTATGAAGGTCGGTGCTACACACGTAATGCGTGTTATGTGTTATGTGTTTTTTTTTTTTTAACTAATATTAAGAAAGTTTAATATAAATAGGTGGGTCCAGAGTTTGATGTTATAGTTGTGGGTATTTTCGGTGTTATGTTATGAGTTGAGTTATGCTGACGTGGTAATAACACCGATTGTTTCAGTGCTATGACCATGAATACTTTTATATAGTTGTTCATTGTGTATTGCATTTGAAAAGAGGAAAAATATGTTACACTTTCAATACATAAGGTACTAAACATTCAATACATTAGTTTCATTTATAGGCAGGGGCGGATCCAATGTATCAAATGGGAGGGCAGTTGCCCCCATTGAATGTAGGATGGATTCCGGCTTTAATTTATTTAGGCTTTTATATATTTGCCCCCACCCAATTGGTCAAAAAATAATTATGCCCCCCTTAACATATATTTCTGGATCCGTCACTGTTTATAGGTCTACGAATTATGTCTATTAATCATTCGTCTTATTTAAATTCACAATCATTTCATATATGTCTGAATATATTAAATATAACATATGACTACGTTTTTCAAAAATTTTATTTTAAAAAGATGATGATTATAAATTTCGCATCACAAGTACTTGAACATACTGTTAGATGAATGGAAAAAGGGTGTTAATGGGCCAATATAATGTTAAGATGATTAGGTAAGTTGGGCTGTTTGAGTAATGTAGCCGTTGTTATTTGTTTTGCACTTTATTTGGTGGGCTTTCCATACTTTATCGTAACGGTAAAAGGATACCATACTCCACTACCCACCAAATACCGAATGGAACCCATCGCCTAACTTTGCACAATTACATCTTTACCCTTTTTCAAATCACTTTCTTTTCTAATTATTATTTAGATTCTACATAAGTTTACTACTAGTATTTCAGTTTAAAGTAAATGCGATATTTATATATGAAACATTGGACTTCATTGCTCACCAAATTCTGATTGTTACCGGACCCCTAACTTTTGAAATTAATGAATCATTTTATAGCAATTAGTTCTAAGTTTATATTTAACTATAACTAATGTGTTTTAATTTTTCTATATAATATATGTAACGTTGAGGGATAGTGTTCGAAAATGGTCATAAAAATACTTCGGTTAGAACCCATACATCTACATTAAAATATTCATTATTTTCGAATAATATGAATAGGATAAATCTTATATGTAGTTTAGTTTTACATATGACTTGATGCTTAAATAATGTTTAAAAACCTTTGATTACATAATGGTTTTTTTCTTTTTGAAATGAAATTTGAAAATGATGATAGGTGAGATATCATTTTAATGAAGTCTGATTATACATTTGTGTTGTACGTAGTAATTGGAGTAAATGGGGATAAATATTTATTTTAAATGGGAAAATTCTCAATAGTCTTGGAGTTATGTTTAAAAGCGATTAAACGATTATGGTAAAATTAATAAAGTATGGTGTGTTGCATTTTTCGTTTACGATTTTTAGACAGTCATTGTTTTAATTATGGTATAATCTATAAAAATAAAAAATTGACCATTTTTTATTTTTCCATTTTTGGACAAATGTTGATATTCGTAAGATACAATCACATATGACTGGAACACTAAATAAGAATTTCAAAACATATATTTGTTATATTATATATACATTCAACAAAAATAAAAAAGAAAAAACGCAAAAATAATATGTCAAACTACTGAAATCAAATGGGATAAAATTGTGAGTTTATAATGTAAAATTTTAATACGCATAACAAAAAACTCTGAATTTTTTTTATCAAAAGTATATCGAATGGTTAGTTTATAGAAATGTAATTTAATGCTCGTTACAATAATGTAATTTTTTCGTTTAATACATTTACGGTTTTAATGATTGATTGATTTGATTTTTTTTAATGATATTTGTTGATGTCATCCCAAACATCCGGAATATAATAGTATTTGAAAAGAGAAATGGTAGCCCGCCCATATAACACATCCGTTCGGATTTCAAGTCATTTTCAAAATTCTGTTTCATTCAATTCCCCAATTTAAAACCCTAATTCACTTACAAATTACTCATCATTATCTCACTAACTTGCCCCTCAATTCTTCATAATCAGGGCTCTGTGCAATCTGCTAATGTCTCCATCTGGTGAGCTTCCATCAATGGAGATCACTTCCGAATCGCGGAGAATACTCGGACCGTCTGGAAACAATGTGAAGGTTAAAGAAGACGAGAAGAAGAGCTTGAAGAAGAAGAAAGATGTTGTGGAAAAGAAGGCGAGATTGCCGCAAGTTGTTGTTAGGAAGAATGATGAATCTGTAAACAGTTCGTGTTCTTCCAAATCTTCGAATGGTGCTTCGGTGAAAAAAGCGAGCTCAAATAGGAGAGACAAACATGATGGCAAAAGGTTGAATGTAGCTCCGATGATGAAGTTAAGTATTTCATTCAAACGCTGCGAATGGATCACCCAATTCTCAGGTATCATACTAGTATACTACCTTGAATGATTGGAAATTTTTATTTATTCATATTTAAGCTACTTAAATAGTTTAAGATATCATATTTAGTACTGAATTTGTTCAAAGGATTTAGTTATCACGAGCATCACGTTTTGAAATACTTTAACTATATGTTTTGTTAAAACTAGTTTATTAAACATTTTGTTGAATATTTAACATTTGACAACTATGTGAAGATATGATGCTCTGGTGTAATTTGGCAAAACGATTAGTATTAAACGAAATTTTGTGATTTTGTCGGAGACACTTTGATTTGATGTAGTTACTATACTTTGTTGCATTATATTTCATGATATTTGTTATGCTTATTTCAATTTCTTTTATGTTAATTGAAAGTTGTATCATTTTCAAACAGATTTTATGTTAAAAGTATCAACTTTTCCTCTACCTTTTTCTGTTAGATATGATTTTAAGTTAGGACTCGTAAGGGCATTTAACCTACATGACAAATCAGTTGCTGCAGTTTCTAGGAACCAGAACAATTCATGTTTGGTTAAAAGTATAAATAATCGTGTGTTTGATAATTGAATATAACGAGTAACAAGTGTGCCCTGGTTATAGGCATCTATGATTTTAATAAAATTAAACTGTTTTAAAAATTAATCTATAGACAGATACATGTTACAAGTTTTTAAATTTCTGATGTAAAATAAAATTTCACCAAGACTGTCTATAACAGTATACAAATTTATAGTCAAGCTACGGAAAGGAACCGACTCTCTTCACATTATTTCTGCATAAAGACCTATGATGGTTTATTTAATGAATCCAAAAGAATTTATGCTTGCAGCAGAGTGTATATTATGAAATATGTACTGACAGTTGCAAATTGTTGTGAATTGGATTATTTTAGCTTCAGAATATAGAACAGACCATTTTAATCCAACCGTTCTCCTTTTTTCTTACTGTATTGTTCTTTGCAGATCCACTTCATGTTTCTTTCCATGATGAAGAATGGGGAGTTCCAGTTTACGAAGATGGAAAACTATTTGAGCTACTTGTTTTGTCACAAGCATCCGCAGAACTCACTTGGCCAGAAATTCTTTATAAGAGAGATAAATTCAGGTAAAAGATGTTCCCACATGTAGTGTGAGTTATGAGAATGATCAAAAACACTTTTTGACAATTTGGACCGCTATTAACTCCGTTTATTACAGAAAGCGTTTTGAAAACCTCAATCCATCATCGGTTGCAAAGTTCCCTGAGGATAGGTTATTGTCGGCCAGTCAAAATGGTAGCATGTTACTATCAGAACAAAAGTTGCGTGCAATCGTGGGAAATGCTATTGCGTTTCTTAAGGTAATTATAGTATGAAGTTATGTATTAATAGACTTGATGACTGAGTGTGATGGGCTACCTATGTCACTTCAAACCGAAATGAGTTGGTTCAAAATTTTCTCAATTTAGTTTAAAGGCCCGAATGGGTTGGATTAAAAATGACCCAATTTATTTCCGTCTCATATGTTGCAGATCCAGCAAGACTTTGGTTCTTTCAGCAGCTACTGTTGGCGCTTTTTAAACAACAAGCCAATAAAGAACAAATTTCGTTATGCTCGTAAAGTTCCAGCTAAAACACCAAAGTCAGAACTCATAAGCAAGGATTTAATGCAAAGAGGCTTTCGTTGTGTGGGTCCTACCGTCATATATTCATTCATGCAAATCTCTGGTATGGTCAACGATCATCTTATATCATGTTTTAGACACAACGAGTGCAATAGCATTATCAAAATGGATCTAAAGCCCGAGGCTAAAGAAACAAAAAATGAAACCAAAAACTTAGATGACACTAAACTTCTCACCAAGTGAACGAGTCATATAATTCAAGATTACCAAGGGCTAACGGTATGTAGCTAATCTAACAGTCTATAGTTCGTTAAGTATTGTGTGACATATAACATGATCAAGATTAAGAATGTTCATATTAGATATAATAGGTGTGTTTTGTGGGTTCCTTATGTAATGACATACTTTACAATAATACATTTCGGCTTGTGTTGTTTGTTGATGTTTAGTGTTCTTAAGAAGGTTCTTAGGTTTATTTTATGATCTGTTGTTGGACAAATGAGACATGCTCAGCTGTTTTGCCTGATTAGGCAACATGTTTGTGTCTCATGTATTGTTAACATTAGGGTCTAGTTATACTCTCTCATACACACACTCTCTCTCTCCCTATTTATATATTAGGGTCTACTTGCGCCGGTGGCAAATTTAAATTGGAAAAAACTCTCATCAAATGTGAGAGGTACCAAATTCGATTCCCACCAACATTTTACCAGGCATTTATGGATGATCATGGGTCGAGGTGCGTGCATTGAAATATGTACGGTGGTCACTAGTTGTCATCCAATAAAACTTTTTCATATATATATATATATATATATATATATATATATATATATATATATATATATATATATATATATATATATATATATATATATATATATATATATATATATATATATATATATAATTATTTAAAATTCATATATATATGTTAGTTGAGGTATAATAAAAGGGAATGTTTTGGTCCCAAAAACATGCCATGTTACTTTTGGTAAATGCAAACACGATGGCCAAGTGTAGTGTAGCATTATACTATTATTGATGGATTAGATATAAATGATTGTGATATAGTTGTGTCGTATAGCAACGAGGCATCATTTTACGCGTTTATACTCTTATCGTTGGACTAAATAACTACTCCGTACTTGATAATAAGTGTCTATCAAGACAAACAAGTCTTGTGATGAAGTTATAGGCAGTGTAGGGGCGAACTTGGTAAAGTGAATGCATGTAAACCTGAGCCGACTCTTGTGCCTATATTAACTATTAACCTTAATATCTTGGAAGTTTTAGTTACATATACATATATACATCATACATACATATTACTGAAGTAAAACTTAGACTATGCGGTGTGAGGCGTGAATACGCTCAATAACGCCTCCACGTAGGCGTTATAACGCCCAAAAACGCCGCCCCCCACACCGGTGGGGGCGTTATCGACCAAAAAAACACCACGGCGTGTGCAGAATAACGCCGTGGTGGGAGGAAAAAGTCTGAGCAACGGTCGAATAAGGTCTGAGCAACGGTCGAAAAAAACACCAACGGCTAACTTTTAACCAAAACCAAAACAATCCTCTATAAAAACCAACTCATTTTTATAAAAATAACCACAAACAATCTCTCTTTCTCTCTCAATTTTTATAACATTCTCTCCATTTTTATACATTCTCTCAATTCTCTCAAATGGATCCCAACAACAACAACAACAATCAAAACAACCCCAACCAATGGAACCAATGGTTCAACCCTAACCAATATCAAAACCCAAACCAATATCAACACCCAAACCAATATCCACAATTTCAAAACCCTAACCAATATCAACACCCAAACCAATTTCAAAACTTTACCCAACTTCCAAACCCTAACCAATTTCCCCAATTTTACCAACAAACTCCACCACCACAACGACCATCCCAAGACCCGCTATACCAAGGCGGGTCGTTCCAACAATTGCTTAACCAAGACAATTTCCCCAATTTTCCGCAAGTGCCTCCATTTGACGTTGACGATTCTGAAGACGATGAGGTTGTTCCGGAAACTCAACCTCAAAGAATGCCGGCCCGTGGGAAGAGGAAACATAAGAAGAAAGAAACCGAATCCCAAAGAGGCAAAACCGAAAAGAAGAGGTGGACCGAACAGGAGGAGGTCGCACTTGCTTCAGCGTGGTCGTCGACATCCGAGGACCCCATTTTGGGAAATGATCAACATTCACCACTTTACTGGGATAGTGTTCGTGAAAAATTCTTCGCCAAGATGCTTAAAGATGATCCCTCTTACTTTCGTACCAACGACTCTCTTTCGAGCAAGTGGGCCGACTTACGAAGAAAGGTCAAAAAATTCAACGGGATATTTCGACAAGCCCAACAAACTAGACCAAGCGGTCATAGTGATCAACAAGTGCTCGAACATGCTCTGGAGTTATACCGCACCATAATGCAAACGGGTTTCCTACATTTAGCGTCTTGGGAAATATTGAGAAGAAGCCCGATTTGTCAAAATGTCCCAACATTTGGAGGGTCCTTAAAAGCGCGTAGAACATCGGAGTCTAGTAACCCCTCCACTCCCGCCACTCCCGCCACTCCCGCCACTCCGGTATCGCCTTTTGCTGGAATCGATCTCAACGATGATGATGATGATCTTCACTTGGAGGAAGAGCTTCCAAGACCGATTGGTAGAGATCAAGCAAAGACAAAAGCGTTCAAAGGAAAGGGCAAAGCCGCTGCTTCTTCTTCGGGGGCCGAAGAATCACTCCAGTATATTGGGAAAAAGTTCGGGGAATTTACTGAAACTGCTCAAGAAAAAATGCGAGCAAAAGCGTTAAAGACGATCATGCAGGACACCAGTAATCTCGGGGAGCCTTACAAAAGAATAGCGGAAGAAGAAAAGAAAAGGCTTATCGAGAAATTTTTTCCTCAATATATGTAGTATTTTTTTATTGTAGTATGTTTTTTTTTTTTAATAAATTGTAGTATTTTTTTTTTTAAATAAATTGTAGTGTGTTTTTTTTTTATTTTTAATAAAAATATAACTTTTTAAATAAAATTATATAATAAAATAACAAAATAAACTCAATCACTCCACATCATCATCACTTACACACAACCACACCACCCATTTTTATCACTCCACATCATCACACTCTCTTTCCTACAAATCACACTCTCTTTCCTACAAATCACCTCTATCACTCCACATCATCACTCCAAATCACTTACCACACCGCATAGTCTTATAAAATAGTAATCAATCTCTAAATACAGTACCATTTTGTTTGATCCTGACTTTTGGTGTCGATTTAA
The DNA here is from genome assembly GCA_910822075.1 of Senecio squalidus. Taxonomy (NCBI): domain Eukaryota; kingdom Viridiplantae; phylum Streptophyta; class Magnoliopsida; order Asterales; family Asteraceae; genus Senecio; species Senecio squalidus. The sequence goes on from CAJVGC010000590.1 coordinate 17,841,665, forward strand.
GGCCTTTTAATAAAGTTGTTTTTTGAAAGAGACATTTTTGTCAATATATTTGTTTCTCACTTTTTCATTTATGAGATAGGGATAATTGTTCATAATTCACAAGACTTTTGGACTTTTATAGATAAAAAGTTCAGGAGATTGGTTGTTTAATTAGGGGGAAAAAAATGATGTTTATTTGATTTATAAAATCTTTGATTTATAGAACGACATCTTTAATTATTAATCATTTCGGTTTTTCATGCGTTTGTGTACTCGTAATGTTCATTTAAAATAACTATTTTTATCACACACTTTAATACATTTTTAAATCATCACGAATGAAGTCTAGTGGTAAGACGTTAACGGAAAACTCAAACAAGGGAAAACTGCTCTGTTTACTTTAATTCAACAAATTTTTAGGTATAAGGTTATGATAAGTCTATCTATATAAGACCATTAGAGTTTGTCCAAGTGGTTATAGACTCTCTCAGTATGAGTAATTTACAGACATATGCCTTTTATATGATGAAATTAATGGATATATAAATATGTATCAGGAACTAAGAGACACTCTCAATAAACCCGAAGTCTACCTACATAACATTAAGACAAAACCATATTGTGTTGTCTTATGTTATAGGTTATGTTATAGGGTAGTTGATGAAAACATGAAATTGAAAAGGTGGTAAGGTTACATCAAACTATTGGACCTAACATTATGTCCTTTTAAGGAATAGTTTTACCAATGATAAAATGACATTTCACATGTTTCTGTATGCAAATGTACTTACTTCAATTTTTTATTTTATCTATTTTTAAATTGTTATATTAATTTATTAATTAAAAAGTAAATTGTAGGTAATCAATTATTTGTTATCATTGCCATGACAAAATAATATAAGACATAATAGTTTCAAACTAAAATTAAATAATATAAAGATTCATTTTTTATAAAATAATAAATGTATAATAATAATGTACAAATAACTTGTTTGATTTGTATAACTTAGTTTTAGACGTATATAACAACAACTAGTTATCATGTACCAAATATGATTCTAAGTATAATTTAATTGAAAGTTTTTCTAGTATATTTCCTCCGGGCATATTGTTTATGTCATTTATTAAACAAATTTTCTATTTTGTGATAACGCGACACATGTTTATGACACAAATTTTATTTTTTGTCGACATAATCAAATTTTGTTATGTATACGACGATTTAAACACTTATTACTATCACTGAATATAATGTTGTCAAAAAATATATAAAAAAAACATGAAAATTCAATCCCCTTTTGGACACCTTTATAACAATGGAGATCGATGACAGTTTATCAAATGGATCAAGTTTGACAGTTTCTTTTATATAAAGTTATGTTTCGAGATAACATGTCCAGATCGCCGCACAACTAGAATTAAATTTGATTTCAAAGGCGAATTTGAAACTCCGGTCAACAAAGTGTCTACAAATTTAATCGAAGCCAAATTTTGTTTCCCAGTGGCCCAAAAACATATAAATACCCCCAATTAAGACAAATGAATCAACCAAACATATTACTTGAGCCTGGAATGAATCAAACCTTCATGAACCAAGCTCAACAGCCGGCTCGTTAACAACAAGGTTCTAAAACAAGCCAATTAACGAAACAAATTCTCAATATGATTCAAAGCTTGCATCTTTTAAACAACAAACTAAAAGAGAATAAACTTTAACAAGAAAGCAACAACACAACATTCATCGATGAACTTTATGATCAAACTGCTAAAAAAGATCCAATCTTTCTCACATATATAAAATGGGTTTGCAATCAATGGATGAAACTCCAAATAAAATCTCATAGTTTTAACTAGTTCAATGTGCATCTTAAATAAAATTCACCGCTATATTACTAACTTCTAAAAAATCTTATAAAAAAAAACGCAGAATGATCATAAGATTCGAAACACACATTACATTTTAGCAGTGCCGCTTCCAAGAGTAAGCTCGAGATCATCCAATCCAACGTCATGAATCCTTTCGCCTTCCCACGCTTTCACTTTCACTCCACCGTTCTCAAACTCAAACTCCATTCCTTTCCCTTTTCCTTTGTCAGAACCAGTATCTTTTGCAGCAGTAACTTGAGCCACTGGTTTAACCAGGTTAAACGTTGGCGAATTAGGGTTTGTTATCATTGGTTCATAGTTCTTAAACCGCAGCCATTGACACGAATCAATAGTAGAGCAATCAGACTCATCACATTCAGGTATAGTCGCAGGAGTAAACCGTTGGTACTTTGTAGGACTAGTAGGAGCAGAAGACGCGAAAAACGGCAAATTAAAAGACGAAATCGACTGTTTACTAAACGATTCCCAAGTAAAGTTATTTGGTTTAGGACACTTGGAAGTCGGAGACGAAAGTGGTGGAGTAACAGGCGCACTATTCGAGATACGCAAAGGAGGAAGCGACGATGGTATCGCAGTACGAAGATAAGCAAACGGGTTTTGATTCATATCAAAAGACGAAGAAGACGGACTACATTGATACGAAGGAATCGGACTAGGAAACGACGAAGACGGTGGACTCGGTTTCTGCGAAGAACTTGGTGTTGTAGTAGTAGATGTCCCTCCAATTTCAATAGCAGGTAACGGTGGCCTAGAACCCTGCAATCCAAATCAAAAAAATTGCAAATTTTTCACATTTTTAACCTTAAATTATTCAACAATTTGGGGAATTTAATCCAAAAACCCCCAATTTACAGAGCAAATCATTAGATCTAGAGCTCAAATTACACAAATCAAAACAAAACAGATCTAAAATTAAACAAATTAATGAATTTAGAAACTAATAAACTAAATTATGAAAATTGAAAGATAAAAATGTGACCTTTCGAAATGTGGTACCATCAGGAAGAACAACCCAGCCAGCTTCTTTACACAAAGCTTTCAAAACCTCATTATTATCACAATGTTTTGGTAAATCATAATTCCCCTGAGCTCGCAATCCGTTATAAATATTCGCCGCAATTGCTCGCCGGCGTCTCTCTCTCCGGCGATTATTCTCTTTCTCTCTCCATGACGGCTTCCTCCTTCCTCCGCCGTCACCTCCAGTTGATCCTCCTTCTCTCATCATTTCCATTTCTCAATTACACACAGCTCTGTATCTATATATAATATATATAGATATAGATATATTATATATACGTATATGTTTGTTTGTGTGTGTAATTAGTTGTTTTTACACACAATGAATAGTCACAAGAAATTTGCTTCTCCCCAACTAATTTTTTTAATTTGTATCTCGAAGAATCTTTTTTCTGTGTGTGTGTTCTTGAGTGTGTGTTTGTGTGTGAGTGTGTGTTTGACGTAAAAGTAGTGAAAATGTGAAAGTAGGGGAGGAATCATGTGTGGTAAGGAACATGAAGAATACCATGTGCTAGCATTAAGCAATCATTTCAAACAAGGCTGGCCATTGGATGTGTCTTTCAGGGCTTATCATTAATTTTGTGTGTTGTGTTTTGTTTTTGTATTTGTTTACTCACATTAAAAATGATGTAAAATTGATGATTAATGTAAATTATTGTTTGAAAAATCTTATTATACACTATAAACTAGAGGGTACTCACATAATTTATCGATATAAAATAATTTATGTATGATAAAATTACTTTAAAATCCATAAGATTAATTTTAAACATGATATTGATGTCTACGTTACAAGCTATCATTGTTTGAGAAAATCTTACTATACATTAAACTTAACAATATATAAACATGAGTTGATTAATTAAAAGCAGTTTTTATAAATACTTAGGTTATATATTTAAATATTTTTTTGAATATCTTAACATATATAAAAATAAAGAATAAGTGTTATATATAGTTTAAATTGTATTTAAATTTAAATTGCATAAATGAAAATTATTGTATTTTTGGAATTATATGATGGCAAATTTATGACAAGTTAAGGAATGAAAGATTATAATAATTTTGCTACTTAAAATTTAATTTAAGCTAAAATACTTTATATATATTATAGATATATATAATGGTAATGATTATATATGTCTATGACTGTTTTGTAAACTAATTTAAAGTTTCTAACATATTTGGTAAAAAAATTAAGATATGTTTTCTTATGGTAATAAATTAAAATTTATGTTTCCTAATCATAATCTTTAACTTATCAAAATATTAAAATAATATAAAATTTGACGTAAATTATCCACAATCAAAATGTCAAAGCAATATATAATTATGACCAAATATTATATTTATACTAAATTAGGTGTAATACTTTTTATCAAACCAGATTTTTACTACTTACCTCTTTTATAAATATCTTATATAAAATTAAACAATTATTCATAACAGACTTACAATTAAAAACTTTTTATATTTTTTAAAATTAATTTGAATGCATAAAATTTGATTAAAGTAATAAGCTTTTTAGAAGCTCGAGCTAATCTTAAATTCTCTTCAAACCTAGTTCGAACATGAATCTTTAAAGCTCATCAAATTATAAAGCTCAAGCTCGACTCATTTGCACCTCTATTTTATTAAATCTATAAGAACATGTAACATAATAGTTATAGTTGTTGCCAAAAACGTTAAAACTATTTAAAAAGACAATAAAACACTTAATTATAACAGGGTATATGCCTATATATGGAATTGACAAATTTTTTATTTTTTTATTCAAAACAAAAGTTAAAATCTCTATATTATACGAGTATTTTTTTAAATAATAACTTAAGAATATGTTTGTAATTGTATAACCCTGATATTTGTATGGCTTTGTTATCATAGAACCCACATCCAAATAATTATTTGAATATTACAAAATCACGATAAAGACAATTTTATTACAACTCATAAAACTTGTTATTTAATGAGATACTATGAACTTGATGATGAATGATAATTAATGTTTTTATTTTGCCATCTTATCTAATCAAATAATCATGAGCATTAGTATATATACCATATATGTTTCATGTGTCAAAAACCACCATTAATCATAAATAATCTTATCTAATAAAAACTATCACCTTATGTTTCTTTTGACATATAATTCAATATATATAATTAGTTATTTTTATCTATAAGATTAAATAAATGTTCATTATTACAAATTTATAATGAAATGCAATACCAACCAATTATAGGGAAACTTGATAATTATAATAAAGTTCTTTTATTACAAAAAATCATCAAATTATAAAAACCTTCAAAACATGTCATTAGATGTATAATAAATAAATAGATTAACTTTAAAGTACAAAGTTACCTTATGATATAAATTAGGGGCGTAATCGAGTTGAGTCGAGTCGAGTTTGCCAAGCTCGAGCTCGATTACTAAAACTCGACTCGAACTCGACCGAACTTTAATTTTCATGCTTGAGCTTGACTCGGTTATTAAAACTCGAGCTCGATTGGTTATACATTTCCTGCTCGAGCTCGATTGGTTTTACATTTCCTGCTCGAGCTCGGTAAATATTCGTTATATAAACTCGACTCGACTCGCTTTATATACATAATACCTTATATAGTATGTATTTAAAAGGGTAAAAGTGTAATTTAACATAAGCTCGATAAGGCTCGCAAGTCTCACGAGCTGAGTATCTTTGAGCTCGAACTCGACTCGAAAATTTTCTCGAGTAACTAGAGCTCGAGCTCGACTCACTTAAAATCGAATCGATTTCAAATAATTTACGAGTCAATTTCAAATAGCTTACGAGTTATCCTCACTCGTTTACACCCCTGATATAAACGTATAAAAGTTGTACAAAACTACAACCCAATAACAACTCTAGCGAAAAGTAAAAGATTAAATTGAAAAATAATTTAGTCAATAAAGATTTAATTTTAGGAATATATGATTTGATTATGTGTGAATCAAAGTGTCAGTTGCAGGTGCAGTGGGTGTGGGGACACGGTATTGTTGAGTAATGCAACAATTATGACTTCCTCCCCGACATTATAAAAAATAAATGATAGGAGCCAGGATTCGAACCCCCGCCACTTTGATAATAACCTCATTTACCAGATAATAACCTCATTTACCAACTACTCTGGCAGAGAGTTGTTTATTTATAAATATTGAAATAAAGTGTATTTAATCTCAAACTATCCTTCATTTTAATATTATATAATGCACAAACTCATAAGTAATGATAGAAATTAAACCAAGGAGTAATTTGTATATTTTCTTTAACTTTTTTACAACATTTTTTTACGGAACAACTTTTACATGAATTAAGTAAAATTACAAATTGTAAGTCTTCTAAATCATTAGAGTAATTTTCAAACATCATGTTACCAACATGAGGATAACGAAAAAGAATCAAATGTATTATCAAGATGTAATCTAGTCAAGTGACGGAAGTTCAAATCTCGTATGTATCTAAATATGTAAAGTAGGTTATATGTGTATCCTGGTAGTTAAAAAAACTAGTCATATAGTACAAACTAAAAACATCCATTTATTCTTAGCGTTAATTACGTTACTATTTATATGATTTGACCAGATTGAAAATTTGTTACAATGCTTGTATTTTATGTTAAGACTCAACGGAGTGGGGCTTTATTACCTCGAATCACGCCGCCACATAGGACGATAACGCCGGATAACGCCCCACCTCCACTCCGGTGGGGGCGTTATCGAAGGAATTTCGGCCACGGCGTGAGCAGAAACACGCCGTGGTTGAGGGAGAAAAGCAGCAACGGTCATTAATTTTTAAACCACAACGGGCAAAAAAACCAATTCTCTATATAAACAAACTCAAACACACACAAAATATATATACAAATTACAAAAAACACACAAAAAACACACAAAAAACTCACACAAAGTTTTATAAAATGTCAAGTTCGGATGAAGATGCAATTGTAGCCGAAACGATTATGGCCGTTGTTAACTATGCATCACAACAAATCCAAAGACCAATCACCACAAGAAGAACCGCAATGGAACGTAACCGTGAAGCAGCTCAAACACTACTAATGGAATCTTACTTTTCTCCGGGTTGCACCTACACCGACGAACAATTTACCCGTCGTTTTCGAATGAGGAGGGAGCTATTTCTCAGGATATGCCACGATTTTGAAAACCATTTTGATTATTTTAGGCAAAAATTTGATTGTAGAGGAAGGCCTGGGTTTACACCGATTCAGAAATGCACCTCCGCAATACGACAACTTGCTTTTGGCACTTGTAGTGACATATGGGACGACTATTTAAAAATGTCCGAAAGAGTTTCACGTGAATCCCTTGCCAACTTTTGCGAAGGTAAATTTTTAACCTTTACTTTTTTAATTAGTTTACTTTAAAACTTATTTTTACTTAAAATGTAATAATATCTGAAATAGGTGTGGTTTCTTTATACGGCAAGAGATATTTACGCCGTCCTAGTTGGAGTGACATACGTCAGATTACTTCGGTTCATGATGAAAAACACAATTTTCCCGATATGCTAGGCAGTTTGGATTGTATGCATTGGGAGTGGGAAAATTGTCCTGTGGCTTGGCATGGTCAATACCATAGGGGTGATCACAATCACCCTTCCATTATGTTAGAGGCTACGGCCTCTACTGATTTGTGGATATGCCATGCATTTTTTGGGGTTGCTGGAGCGAATAATGACATCAACGTCTTGGATCAGTCACCGCTTTTCAACAACATTGAGAATGGGACGGCTCCCGATCAGTCGTTTATTGTTAACGACACAACCTACAAATACGGGTATTACCTCGCTGATGGTATTTATCCAAAATGGCCGGTGTTAATAAAGTCTTTCAGGGAAAGAGACGAATTAAACGAGAAGCGTAACTATTTTAAAAAAGCCCAGGAATCTTCAAGAAAGGACATCGAACGGGCATTTGGAGTGTTAAAAAAAAGGTGGCATATAATTAAAACCCCCGCAAGAGCTTGGAGTTTAGAAAAAATTAGAAACGCGATGTACGCCGCTATAATTCTTCATAACATGATTTTGGAAGACAAAGGTCCCGCGTATTGTCAAGCTTATGATGAGAATGCCACAGAACCAGAAGTCCAGATTAGCTTTGAAGAGAAACAACAGAACATACGTGACATGCGTGACGAAGATACCCATCACAGTCTGGTAGCCGATTTGATCGAACATGTCTGGTATTACCGCCCCCGAGGAAACAACGCTGAAGATTGAAGTGTTTTTTTTTTTAAATTGTATTTTTTTAACCTATTTTAGTTTAATCGTAGTATGTTTTTTAATAAATTGTAGTGTGTGTTTTTTTTTAATAAAAATACAACTTTTTAAATTTCATTTATATAAAAAAAATAATAAATATACAACTTTTTAAAATCACACTCTCTTTCCTCTATCACTCCACATCATCATCACTTACACACAACCACTTCACCCATTTTTATCACTCCACATCATCACACTCTCTTTCCTACAAATCACACTCTCTTTCCTACAAATCACATCTATCACTCCAAATCATCATCACTTATCACTTACAACTCCGCATAGTCTAAGGACGAAACCACTAGACGAAGCTAGAAGAGGGTTAGAAGATGTTTAATCCTCTCTCACTAGACCAAATTTTTATATAAACTTTAGTTAATATTTCAAATTTATAAAAAACTTTTTTTCAATCTGTCCCTCAATGGAGTTGACACTCAAGTTTAAATCTTAGTTCATCCACCAATGTGGTTCAACCACATGACGGATTTCATAATTAACTCTTTATTTAATTTGAAAAATTATTGAAATGCCTAATTGATATATATTTAAAGATCGTAATTAATGGATTAAAAAATTAAGAAGAGAAAAAGTATTTATATTATTCAACACATATAAACAACTTATAGATATATTAGAGATATTTGTAGGCACATCAATTATACATAACAATCATTTTTCTTAAAATATTTAAACTATATAATGTTTAATGTTGATTTAATGAAAGTATTTAATGAATAAATCTAAATCTAAAAAGAGTGTAACTGATAATGAATCATAATCATTGCACCACTAAAACTCAGGGGAAAATGGGCTACTGATACCTACTGTGATTATTTAGTTATATCAATCATAAATTAACACTTTTTGTTAAAATTCACATATGTTCAAATTCATAAAATAAAATAAAAACATATCTTCTAGCTTGAAAAATAGCTTCATTTACAAAAGGTTGCTTCATTTATTAAAAGTTATGCTTATTTCTTTTAATCGTCCCTAGCCTGCAAACAAGTAGAGTTTTTTCTCTAGTAACTCGAGTTCGAGGATTAAAACCAAGCTCATAATTTATAAGGAGTCAGAAAATTGAGTTTATTATTGTCTAGTTTTTTGAGTGGTATGTTAAAAAAAAAAAATACAAAAGATATCGCATAATTGGTTAGCTTGTGATTCCGAACGAGTAAAACAACATCAGATACAAAAGATATCGCATAATTGGTTAACGAATGTATTTTTGAAATGTGAAGGACTAATAGAGCATATTTACCATAATTATATGGACAATATATGCAACTCACTCTAAGTTAATAAAGTAACAAAACGACGTCGGTGTGAATGTTTTAAATAATATGACCGATCGAAAGTCAAACCAAAAAATGGCTCCAAAACGTCTTCCCAACTCTTCACCGGAATCTTCATCAACCAATTACTCACCATCCATTCATCAACAAATCACCGGCGAGCTCACCTCAATCGTGTTCTTCACCTCGAGTAGACACGCCTTCTAGCTTTGATACTTTGTTGCGGAGGCTGATGGTACCTTTTGACCAACTCCGCAACATGATGGAGTACGGTTATATTTTGTGCCTACAACTAGTGATGGTGCCCTCAATTGTATAATTGGTAGGGGGTTCCATGGATGAATTCCATGCTACTGTTACTATCATAGATTATTGTAAACCTTTACGTGTAGTCCATGCATTATCCGTTAACATGTTTAGTTCCAAAAAATCCTAAACCTAATCTAAAAATATGATACCTGGAACCAATAAGCATATCTGCTTTGAGCACCTTTGATCCAAACGAGTGTGAAGAGAGCCATAGAGATTCGTTGGAATCAGGCTACTACCAAATATAGTTAACTATACAAAACTCACAATCTTTACTACAATATAAAGAATCTCCTTCAACATCTTAATATCTTAAATTTTAAGTAATTGAAATTACTAATCTACCCCTATTATACCTTTCACAAAATTTATCATTTAAAACAACTTACAAATAGTGACATTTCCTTAATTACAACAATAACTAATAAATAATAATAACTATCTTTATCTTTATCTTTATTAATATATAACACATTTTCACTTTTTATTAAAATTTTAAATTTTTAAATAAAGTATAATTAGTAATATATCCCTTAATGAATATAACATATAAACTAATCTTAATTACCTTTAAAAAATTCGATTACTAATTTCATAAAAAAATATGCACCAATATGAAATAAAGGCAATTCAAATTAATTAATATAAAATTTGTATTCATATAACAATTATTTTTTTTAACTTTAAACGTTATTTGATGGAGTAAATTTTCAAATATTTGATTTATAATCTAAATTTTATAAAGTTAGTTGACAGTTGTGTGGTTCGTGTTGCTCTATAATTCTAGGAAGATGGTTATCATCAAAAGTTTATATATTCTTCTATTGGTCACCGATAAGTCTTAATACCAATAAGCTGAATAGTATTACATTTGATACTTCTAAGGTTAATAAATCTTCTTACCATATTGATTATCCTTCATTACAACATTCGAAAGTATGTGTTACCATATTGGATTCATGAAAACAGACTGAATTTGAATGTCTTGAATAAAAATATTTTTTTCGGGTTGAAAACCATAACGATAAACGATTAGAAAGCGTAGTGTCTGAATGGATTTTTAATTGTTGTTGCATCGTTGAAGGAAAATTAGTTTTTATTTATGGAAAAATGGGTTTATACGGGAATACTATTCAAAAAATATATTTAATTCTCTTTTTGACCGAACGAGAAATTATTAGACGTCACTATTAAAAAAACAAAATGAACTGAAAATTAGACTTTTGTTATGTTCGTAAATGAGCTTAATCTTCAAATGAGTCGAATTACCCCAATGGGTTGAATGATCCGAACGGAAAATATTCTGTGAGGGTGTTTGTTTCACGAAATCTATAAAAAATGAGTGAATTTGAATTGGATTCCTTTTCCATAAAATGTTTGTTTGAAGTTTATGACGGAATTTAAATCCGTTGGAATCTAAATTTTTATTTACTTACAAATTTGAGATTCCTTATGGTAGTGGAGAAAAATTGAAAAAATGATCACATGACATAATAATTATTATCGTTGAATGGTCGAACCATAAATTGTTACCACAACATTCTTTTTATATTGTCCGAATGGCCGGACTTTAAACTATTAAAATCTACATATATGTAACGAGATAAATGATAAATTACCATAAATCATTACCCCAATGTAAATTGTTGAATATAATTTTTTTTACCCGCTACATCGTGCGGGTACCATACTAGTGGCAAATAAAACGTATCGCATTTTATAGCAAGAAATACCAAGTTGTTTTGACAATTTGGTTAGCCTATGATTTTCCGAACAAGTAAACAACATCAGATACATCGTCTTTTCTTACAAACACATAGTTTTACATAACAAGTGACCCAAATTAATGGCATTCAACAGAGTTACACTTAGACCATACAAACAGAGGAAATGTCCCCAATTTGCAAAAAGACCCTTGGGGATACAGTTTTCGATTCAGACTTACGCCACAACCACAACACACCATCGCTTATTGCTGACGTGGCACAACACTTTATATGCACCTGGTGAAGAATGTCTGTCCAACATACCCACCTGCCATTGCTCTCCTCACATTCGACTCAAACATCTTTGGGTTGTCTCTCAACACTGCAGCTGCTTCTCTGTTCAGGGGATCCTCGTGATTTGGCTCCTGCAGGAAAAAAGCTACAGTTGATTAACATGAATCCGACAAGGGGTAATTTCGATCCATTTACTTATAAACGTGTCGATTCAGGTTATTTTTATCGGGAACACATCAACCAGATAAAATAATAATAAATAACTTAAATGAAACAGGTCGAACAGTTCAAAGTTGTTCAAAGTGTTATTTTGGGCAAAAATTATCATTTTATTATACAAAAAAAAATCAGATATTTTCACCTTAACAACTCTATACAAAAAATCAACGACTTATAGATGAAAATTTACCGTGAATAAATGATACAAGCCATAAATAATGGTGTTTATGTTTAGAACTGGTTTCCAGTCTTCACGAAGAATGTTAAGGCACACGTTTCCATCCAAGTCGATGTTGGGATGATAAACCTACACATGCAATAATTATATGTTGAATAAGCAAAATTTTATTAAAAAGATCAAACATCAACAATTATGACGTGTTTCCTACCTTTGTTTTGCATTTGACCTTTGGTGCCTCGTGGGGATAGATAGATGAAATCTGGAAGGTAAATGTAAATGTGCCACCTCTGGAAGCAGATAGTATGTCAGATAAAATGACAAAATATTAGATGCACAACTACGTCTCGTTTCAAAGAGGGATAATTGTAATACTATTTCAAAAGTTATAAACCATTTTTTAGTAAAGTTAGGACTAAAAGTAGCACTGAAGGGTGGGGAATACATTCGTAACACAAATACTTTATACAGAAGAATCAAGGATGTTAGCGTCACGTCAGTAACAGTTAAATTAATCACTTTTTATCATTTTTTGTAATTAGCTATACAAGAAAAATATTTTTCGGAAAAACTATACAAGAAAAATAAGGTAGAGTATAAAGTACAACTTTGGTTTAACAAAACAAGAGGTAGAAAAGTATTAAGAATTTAAAATAATTGTAGCTCGGCTCATGATAACGTTTACCATGTAGTGCATTCTTGTTAGCAAATAAAACTTTCCAAACAGTATAAAACTTAATTAGGAAATTTGAAGAAAAAAAAAGCCTGAAATAAAAAAAACAAAGAAAATTGAAAAGGTAAACTTACAAGTAATAACCATCATCAGGCCTAATGGTTACTTCAAAGTTCATGAGATCGTCTTTTCCATTTGGGAATGCTATGCTACATGTCTTAGGTAGGTTGAGTTCGCTTATATCTGCAAGTAACAACACAAATAAACAAAGCAAAAGAAAAACCAAAGAAAGTTAGAATTAGCAATATAAACATATTTAATCTTTGCTAGTTCTCTACGATGAGAGGGAATCTCCAGTTAGCAACAAGTTATTGATTCCGATGGAGTACTATATTATTAATGGGATGAAAAAAACATTAAATACTGCCAAGAGATTGTAATCTACCTTTGTGAAGACGTAATTCGCCTGCACTTTGCTTCTTAACCGGAGGCTTCCCGTTAGAATTTTCTGCAAGTTCACGCTGTTTCTCCTTGACTTTGAACAATTTAATCATTATAACCAACAACAAAAATACAACCTGTAATTAACACCAATTCAGTTTACATTAGTAACTATCTATAACAACTTAAAAACACAATATTTGCTTGGTTCACTAACAAAGAATGAACGCTCATTCGGGTCAGCAAATTGTCAAACCCAAATCAGGATCTACACACAGTGATGTTAAAAAGAATATATATATATATATATAGTTGGGATAATTATGTGACCTAAATACTTAAGCTTTCACAATTGAGCAAAATTAGCAAATCACAGAGTAAATAAAAATAACCCAAATGAAAAATATGAAATTTTAAACTGAATCAATCATGAAAAGTCAAACTATAATTTGTCAAAATTAGGGCACCAAAACAGTAACCGAGTCAAAGAACAACAACAGCTAGCTAAAACCTGAACAAATTAAATAAAGTGAAAACAAATACTTAGATCACACAAGAAAAGATATTAATCAGCTTAGAAATTAGTCAAAATCAGAAAATAAGCTAAAAAAAATGTAATTTTTAAGCTACCCATGATGCGATCTGATATAAATTAAGGATCTTTATTGAATAGTTGAATATAGATATATGAGATTTGTATGTATAATTGATATGAAGATAACCTGTTTGATGAAAAGGCGCTTAGAAAGAAATGAAAGATGAAAGAGAAGATATTTGGGGGGTTCTTATCGAAACAGATGGTGATAGAGAGAGAGAGAGAGAGAGAGAGAGAGAGAGAGAGAGAGAGAGAATCTACTACACGAAATGGATGCTCAAAGCAAGTCCACCTCTTTTCTATTTATATTATTCTTGCATTTCATACCACTATTTTTCTAATCAAACTCTACCATTTGTTTTTTTAATCGTATGTTCGTAAGTGAACCGTAATATTTTTGTGAACGTTTCTAAACTCTTTCTATATTAAGATGTTTGTTTAAGGAGATTCGAATATAAAATCTTTATAAGAATGTCAGGATTGTAACTATACTCGATGGCCTTGTTGATACTTTAAAAATAAATGTTGTTTAGGTTTACCATCAAGTAGGCAAGGTACCACCATCGACAACTCGGGTAAACATACCAAGTTAGGAACCATAAGTCTCATGTAAACTAATTCTTAACCAACTTTAAAGTATTATCATGAATGTTCAAAGTAGTTCGTTGTTGCGACACCGGAATATCACAAGTACAAGGGGTAGAAGGTTCGGATCCGGAAGAGCTGATCCGAAGAAGACCTTCAGCCTGGTCCTTATCTTCAATCTTAGAACTATCTGCACAAGCAAGCAACACACGAGTAAACGGAGCGGGGATGGTCCCCTGGTTTACCTCGGGCGTGAGAGTAAGATATAGAAGAGTAAGGGTAAAATATAAAGTAAGAGTGTATAATGTATGTGAACGTTACCCTTGAAGTGAAGTGTGAGCTTGGTATTTATAGACCTTGAGTTTCGGATAATGGAGTGTTCTTAGTACAACACCTTGCTTATCCTGAAGGTATTCCGAGGTGTTGTACTCTTTGTCGAGAAGTCATCCTTCGGCCTCCTGGTCCTTAGGATGTTCTTCGGATAATAGATGTTGTTTAGATTCCTTTATCAAAGATTGTGCCCAGCTTATTAGATCATTCGGTGTACCATCGGCTGGCCGATAGACTTCTATCGGTCAGCCGATGGTACATCATCATTCGTAGTTCTAAAACTATGTCATCTCTAATTGTATTAAAAAGACAAGTCACAACTGCATTCGGGTCCAAAAACTTTGTAGACATTTTGTGAGCTACATCAAGGAACATCTTATTTGTCAAAACAATATACATCCCACATCGACTCTTTTATATATAAACTAGAGGTACAATTCGGTATCTATCACATGCTTGAATTTTTATGGTGCTCACTTGTAATATACTTTCAACTACCTACAATTGCGTTCAGGTCTCTTAGCTGTATACTACCCCTTTAGTCAAGTATCTTAAAGTATTTCAAGCGGTCTCATCTTGCCATTACATTAAAATCAAGAGGATGAAAAAATCTGATTATTAGGTTTAATTAATAAAGTTAAGAGTAAAATTCGTATAGGATTAAATAATCTTTTGACAATTGTCATTGATAAATACACTCATAATATAAATACAACAGAAAATGGAAAGAGACAAAGTTGCCACTATTATTTATTTTTAGAAATAAAAAATCGGAAAATAAACTA
This sequence comes from Senecio squalidus, assembly GCA_910822075.1. Taxonomy (NCBI): domain Eukaryota; kingdom Viridiplantae; phylum Streptophyta; class Magnoliopsida; order Asterales; family Asteraceae; genus Senecio; species Senecio squalidus. The sequence continues at coordinate 17,857,264 of CAJVGC010000590.1, forward strand.
TGAGTAACTAAAAAGAACTAACTAGGAAAAAATAATACATAAACCCTTATTACTTTATAAACCAAGTAAATACGAAACTGGAGATGAAAGAACGAGAAAATATAACACTAAGCACTTGACGATATACGTTGTCGTCCACATGATTGAGGACACCCAAACAACTAAGAAATCTACCTCGATTGTACGAAACTTGTCTTTGCTTCTGCGAGTGAACGGTAGCCTTGCCTGTCCCAAAGGCATTACCGATTCTCCCGAGAATCCTATGAGTGGGTGAATTATTCTTTCAACTTGTCTTAAATTTGTGCATTTAGCTTTAGGAAATAGTGTTCAAAGAGGATCTCCGAAGCACTCCCATTATCTACATATATCCGATGTTCAATCTGGTTATCTGTATCTCCCACGATGATCATTGGGTCCATGGTTCTTTCATTTCCTTCTATGGGTTCCTCGTCCACGATTCCATCTTTCTTTCCGTAGCCTGATTGCATTCTCCTTCGTAACACACCATTTGAATCTCTTTTCCTTTCCCTCGTCCTTGACTTGGGCCTCCTTGTTTCTTCTGACTTCCTTGTTTGATTCCTTCAATCAAGTGTTCTAATTGTTTTGTTCGTACCTCCTATTCTATCTGTGTCTTCAGTTGGAAACAATCGTTCGTGTAATGCCCTTTGTCTCTATGGAATTCACACCACCGATCAAGGAACGTTTTGTCCGGTGTTCCCACCAACGGTGCTGTAATAGAGAAATTGACTTTTCTTTCTCAGTGGCAAATATCTCGTTTGGGGATTTGGTCAACTCCGTGAAGTTGATGTGCCTTCGGGATTCTCCTGCTCCCGGCAATGGTGAGGCTCGAACAAGACCCCTCCCACACCTTCTTTCATGGCTAGTGGGGGAGAAGCTTTTTCAGTTAGGCGACGATATCCATTGAGGACTGGTGGGTAAAGACGACAGTTTCGGCTCTCTTTTGGAAGACGCAACCGAATTTGATTCAATTTACTGTCTCGGCACTTCTTTCCCATCTAAAAATCGTTTGATACGATCCATCATCTCGTCTACTGTAGTAGGAACACAGGAATTTAGCTTAGCTATGAGCGGGGGAACACGAATTTCGGCAATGAAGCTCGAGAATTCGAGAGTGCCATCTCCCCCCTTAACTTGGAGGAGCTCTTGCTTCCATCTTTCTACATAGTCTCTCAGATTCTCGTTTTCCCTTTGCTTAATCTTAGCTATATCCGTTGGCCCTCAGGGTGTATCTTCATTGTTGCACGAAGTACACTTCAAACTTCCTTCTCAGATCTTTGAAGCTATCTTCTTCCGACAATTCTCTGAACCACACTCTGCCCAGACCAATGAAAGGTTTAGCGAACATTCTACACCATATCGGCAAAGGCCATCCTTCGGTATTTGCTGCTCCAGAGAATATAGCTAGGTGGTCATCCGGATCACCACTTCCGTCATACGTCTTGACGATATCGGGCATTTTAGCTTTCCTCGGCATTGCGAACGTTGCTATTCTCTTGGTGAATTTAGAAATGTACTCAAACTGATACGGTAGGTTCAGATCAACATCTTCATCACTTTCATCTTTCTCATATTCACCTGAGTAACTGATCATTCTTACCAAGGTGTGCCTCTTCTTGGGTTGGTCTTTCTTCATCCGCTTCTCATGTTCGTCTAACATGGCTCTAAACGAGTCACAGTTCTTTTCAAGGAAATCACTCAAGATTCCTTGGAACGTCTCTTGTCTCGGTCTCTCATTAGCGGGTGTTTCTTCGGTGATGACTTCTTTGTTACTTCCAGACGTGTTTTCGATCGATGCCATGTCCCACGGATGGCGCCAGATGTTGCGACACCGTAATGTAGCTAACACAAGGGGGTTGAAGGTTCGGATCCGATACTCCCGATCCGAAGAAGACCTTCAGCCTGCTTCCTATCCCGATCTCACTCTACTGCTGCAATATGAAAACGAACCGAGTAAATAGGGTGGGGAAAGTTCCCCTGATTTACCTCAGGTATGAGAGTAATTATACGAGGAGTAGGAGGATAAAATATAAATGTAAAAGAGAGAGTTTATGACAAATCTTGATTATCTTGCAAATGAGTTGTGAATTTAGTATTTATAGTGGATGAGATTCGGATAATAGCATGTCTCCTAAATGAGAATGATTTTATCCGTTGGTCTGTCAGTTGCTCTGACCGAAAGTTATCTTTTGGTCCATCAAATAAAAAGGTCATCTTTGGATAATAAGTTTCCATCCGATTCCTTTTTAAGTACGAGTTATAGACTTGTGGTTTTTATTAAGTACCATCGGTGAGATTTGGAAGAGCTGTTCCGATCTTGCCGATGGTACGTCATCAGCCGTATAATAAACTTAATTTATTTAAAAAAAATAAAATATACATTTAATATGTATTAATTGTATTATATTATTATATTATTTAATACATTTTCAATATACCAAAAGAGTTTAAATTGGTTTAAACGGGACCAATTTAAATCAAGTATGATGTGTGTAATCACAAATAACCTAGATGATGTCCAATAAATGAGGCATTTCTATAAAGAAAAAATGTTGAACATGCCATATGAAATATAAGATCGTCCTTTTCATTTAATGATCTAAACATATATTAGACACATTTTAATAAAACTCTATAAATTAACAAAATCCATAAACCAAATTATAATAGACAATAATAAATGTTTAGTAAAACTTAAAACAAAACCATACGCAATTAAGTTCCCCTATCTAGTTTCCGTACTTTTTTGTACTCCGAGTAGAAAATACGTATTTAATGAATCAGCCCACACACAAACCGCGGTTAGTCTAATTAACTGAGGGACTGGACTTACATAACAAAACAAACCTATCTCTAAACCCTAGTTAACCTCACCCTCAGTCTCTCTCTCTCTCTATATAATCACTCTCCATTCTTCACTTGATTAAGAAAACCTCATCGCCGGAGTCAAACGAGCAGACGCCGGAGTCGTCGCCGTCGCCGGAGTCGTCTCCTCCGAAGGTAATCCAGATCGCCGGCGACGGTGTATCTACACCTTAACTTACGGAAAAACCCTAGGGTTGACCTGGTCAACTGTTTTGAGGTTTTTAGTGAATTCATCTCAAATTAATAATCGATGTGGAAATTGTTGTATTAAGTGATTATATATTGTTGTATTTGGTGTTGAGTTTGTTGTATTGAATGATTATGTGATTAAATTTGTTGATTTAGGGTTTTTTTGTTGTGTCCTCGTGACCGTTTTCGAATTCGAACATCGGAACGTCTTACCACTAGGCTACCTTGGCGATTTGTTGACTAGTATACTTAAAATTTATAAATTACAAAATAGAGAAAAATTGTTAAACTTTAGTGATATTTATCACTTGCTTAGATTCTCTTATATTGTCTCAGTTAAATCCTTTGGGTTAAATTAAGTAAACATCTGTTGTTTCCATTTATTGAGCTTCAGTTTTGAATTTAAGTTTAGACCGAAACGATTCAATAAAGAATCTAAAGATGTGATTGATAGATCTACATTAAAAGTTGAGTGACCCTAGATTGCTCGTTTTACCATTGAGGCTAATGTAGGAATTTCCTCTCTTTCCATCTTGCTTATAGAACCGTCACATCCTAGTAACCTTGTAGCCTTACTTTAGCTTCATCTTATTCGTGAAACAGTATTAACAATTTGGAGTGAATTTTTGTGACGTACTTGTATGTCATGCACACAAACATTATGTAGATGCATATTTTTTGCACAATATGTTAAACTGCGATATTCTTTACAATGTTTTGTTTTCTTGCAAATTGGAAGTTAATATTGATCTAGTAATTATTGTCAATATCAGTTTATCTAACATCACGTTTATTATGTAGTAATCGTTATCTGGTCAAGTTGAACTTTAGCTCGCTTCCACGTAAGTTCTGTACGCGATGTGTCCTCCAGCATTCTTTCCTTTTGTAGCCGAACTTGATGAGTACCCGACGGATGATGACATCTTTAAGTCTTTGCTGCAATTAAAAAGTGGATGCTCTCTGCCTAAGAACATACTCTCGGATGTGAATCCTTACCAATTCAAACCCTCAAATCTCCCTGGTTGGTATCCATGTCATGTATTCTGATTATTTTCTACTTTATCATGAATTGTTTGTTAATAAAAATGATAATGTCTTTCAGCCGATATGTGGTACTTTTCGAAAGTGACAAAAACGGATGCGGAAAACGGATTCTGGAGGTCAACAGGGGAGGCTTGTGAGATATATTCCACATCCGCAGTTATTGGTTTGAGAAAGACTCTTTGTTTCTATGAAGGCGGAGCGCCTGATGGTCAAAAGACTAATTGGATGATGCAGGAGTATACAACAACTGAGAAGTGTAGCAGTAATCTGGTATGCACACTGTTTTATAAACCCAATGCACCTATTGTAAAACATATTCCTTCTTTATATATATTTAATCCGACCTGCTAGTCAATTGCCGGTTTGGTTGGAAAACATGCAGGATCTTAGAGCACTATACAGGGTATTTTTGGTAGATGACGGTTGTAGTGGTCGAGTCTCTGAAAGCGTACTTCTGGTGAGTCAAGTCATATTCTCTCCACCTCTATTTCTTTCCTAACATCGAATATAATATTATCTGATAATGTCTTGTAGGAAAAGAATATTGATGATGTGGCGGTGGCGGTGGCAGTGGCAGGGCCATCAGCCAAGTCAAATCAGTCTCCAGAGACTCCATTAGTCGTAGCGAATCAATCTCCAGATCTATCTGTTGGAGATTATGTTTTGAGGGGTGATTACTTGGAGTTGGATGATCTTGATATTCCTCTATCACCTACTTCTAGTTCTGCTGATTCAAGTTGTATGACCTTGAGTATGACATCAGAAGAATATTTCGACTCGGATGCACTATTGCGTGAGCTAGAAGATGACGCTGGCAAGCAGAAAAATCAAGATTCTAAAGTCAAGTTGAATCTCTCTGCCCCTGCAAAGTTAAAACAAGTGGTCGTTCCTGCAGCCACTTTAGGTATGCCATATTATCTTTTCTGATCTCTCTTTGCTTCCGGCCTTTGTAGAACATAATATGAACTTCTGTAATTACATGCCTTGTAGACATAAAAATAGAGGTATCTTTGCTTGTTTAAATAACAACATAACTGTATTAGAATCCTGCAAGTGGGAACGGCGTTCATATTTTAGCTGCAAAATTCTGTGATATCTGAGTAATACTAGGTTTGAACAAAAGCAAATGCTGTAAAATGTAGGTTGAAGCAAGTAAATACAACAGTGAAAGATTATGCCACAATAAACCATGTTTGTCATTGAAGGTTATATTAAGATATCAATGGAACATAACCATTTCACCTCAGGGGCATCCAAAATGGAGTTCTCGCTGCAATGTGTCATGCAATGATACTGTGGGGCTCGTTTTTTTTTTCTTTAAAGTTTTTCTCCATGCAACTCTAACTTCATCTGATAATCCTTCTAGTCGGTAAAATTTTAGAAATTTCTGAAGAACTCTTATTTAAGAAAAGGGAAAACTCCATAGAATAGTAACCAAGTTTCACTTTTGTTCCACTAAAGTCACTCTAACTTTTTTTCCCTATCAAAAACCACTCAACTTTTGATATTGTTCCATTCCTATGTAATTAACCTGCTATAGTAGGTTAGCAGGTAATCGTTAATAAAAAAGATTTTTTCATTAAAATAAATTTTAAATAATACACTCTAATAATTATTATTAGATAATAAAACTAATTCCAATTAACTCGAGGACCCCTATTCCCACTAAATCATTTTTTACACACCAAATTTACATATACCACCTGCACCAAATATACATATACCACCTGCATATTTATGTACCTGCATATCAATTTTTTTCTTTCACCAAACTACATGCATATTTTATTTAGAAAATCAACATACCTAATAATTTTACATCAAAAATAGAGAGGAAAGAAACTACTTGAATAAGCATCCATAATCAATATTTTTAACATAGTTTTAAGCACCAATATCACTTAAATACATATCCATGTGATGAAAACAAAAAATCTCAAACATCTAACAAAAGTTAATGTTCTAACAAACTAAACGCCCAAAAGATATTTTCTTGTGCAAAAGCTCATAAATTCTGGACCAATATCACTTAAATACCTCAATCACGCTTATTATTTAAAAGTTATTTTAATAAGAAAATCTTTATTTATTAAAGTTTACCTGCTAACCTACTATAGCAGGTTAATTACATAGGAATGGAACAATTTCAAAAGTTGAGTGGTTTTTGAAAGAAAAAAAAAGTTAGAGTGACTTTAGTAGAACAAAAGTGAAAATTGGTTACTATTTTATGGAGTTTTCCCTTTAGAGAACCCCTTCACCGCCCTTCTTTTTATGTCGCTCTGTTTTCTTCAGCTTACATCAGTTCGTGTTGTGATGTTCTCAACCATCAACCATCTATACTTCACTCAGTCTCTAATCATCGTTTCCGTTTGGGCTGTTAGCTTTTACCTGCTCATAAAAGATAACAATGGATTAGCATTTTAAAAAAACTACTGAATGGCATAATTGATCATGAAGCAGAAGAGAACAAACTAAAAAAGAAGAACCCAGAAAAGAATATTTGAATATTTATGAAGGGGTAAAAAGTGTGAGAAATCATTTTTTAACCGTAGGGGCGGGGGGAAGTTAAAAAGATCGAACCTTTAAAAAAATTCAAGCTTCATGAGCTTCACACCTAGAAATTACTCTCAAATATTTCAACCCAGCATCCAAAAAGCAAACTCCTAACATGTTACTTATTTTGTCGCGGAATTCATACTGACATGAGAATCAGCGTGCTAGCAATCTTTGGTTGAACCATGTTCATATTGTTTTTTCCGCCCTGATCATTGAGTCTTATGTTGGTAGTTTGGGCATGACAGCTATTCAACTTCATTCATTTTCCTAATAGTTTATAGCCTACCGTTAAACGTATATGCTTATAATATTATTGCAATCCATACTTTCATAGTAATAGGTTTTGCATAGTTCAATTACATATTATGGTTCTCTTTACCTTCTCAACACTTGATTAGTAGCATTTTTATTGCTTAACCAATAAATCCTTCATTAGTAGTTTTATTTTGGACGTGGCTTCAAAGTTCTGTTCGTATCAGTTTAACTAGGGATTTACATAGTATCGGAGAGCCTGGTTTGTGTGGCTTGTAGAAACAGAGGAGATGCATGAGGCTTATAGAAAAACCAAATAATCTTACGCTTGTAATCAAACAATCCAGAAACCCCGTACCAGATTGTATCATCTAATATTATAATACATGTTGAAAAGCTTACATTATTGTTTTCATTAGAATTTATATCTCGATTATCTGTCTTATGTTCTTGTATGATTTTATATACACAGAATCTCTTGACGGTGGCGAGGAGTCCAAACTTTCTACAGGTCAAACCTCCAAAACAGACCTCACTCCCAAAAACGAACAAGAAGATGGTAACAATGCAAGTACTTCAAATAGGGTCAAGTCACCATCATCATCATCATCGTCGTCGAGTAGTTCTGAAGGTTCATCTAGAGAGGAAAAGAAAGATCGTGCTAATCGAACCAAGAAGCGCAAGATGATGAAGTATCTGTGCTTCTTAGCATTCTGAATCCACAAGTAAGTAAAACTTGTTATTATTCCATTGAGGACCAATATTGCACCTGTTAAGGAAGGGTGTATTATTTCTAAGTTTATGGTAAGGTAATCATTTTCAGAACCTGTACGGAAAAGCAGCTACTAAATGAGCCGGTCTTTAGACATAGTCTATAGGTATATATATATTATATATGTAGAGATTTGCGTATTAATTATGTAAATATCTATTGTGGGGATGATTTAGACGGGTTTCTATCATCATCATATGTAAATGAAATGAAAATTGATGATGTGGACCCTCATATTTATGTATGCCTCATTAAGACTGGGGATTATGGATTACTTTGTTGGTCAATTGTTTGTGTTTTATAGTTTGTTTATTCAGCATTTGTAAGTTGCGACCTTGTTTTTATATCTTGGAAATGTTGAATTAGTGTCATTACGTTCGTTTGGTTCGTATAGTTTTGTTGTTATAATATTTTACACTTTTACAGTCAGTTAATTTTATTGGACCTTTTGTGCTTTGGGTTTGTCGGATATGGATATTCAACTTATATGGGTATATGGGTTATCAATTGATCTTTGGCTTACCGAGTTACCGGTTTATGGTATCAGTAGTTTCGTACGACGTTTTAGTGACGAATTAAGTCTCTTTAAACATTAGTTTGTTCGTTATGTATATAACACGCCTACGGAGAATTATGTGAGTTGAATTTCAGAAAAGATAAATCAAATGCAGATCAAGACGGCTGGCAAACATTTGAGACGTATAATATTTAATCCGAACTTGTTTTGACCTGTTACATTTTTATGTTCGCTGAACTATTTATCAAACTTTAAAGTTAAAAAGAAAAATGATATTTGAAAATTGAAGTTATAGAGATTTTAATTTAACATTAGAAGATGTGTCTGAAAGAAATACTATTGCGTGCTCTTCAATTTGGCTGAATAAAGTCAAAAGTACAATTAATTGAGGAAACCGCTACGAAAATCGAGACTAGAAATTGAGAAAAACAGCTATATACAAGTTAATGGGCTTTCTTCTTTTGGTGAATCATAAGTGATAATTAAACAACCACGTTAAGGGACTGATACAAACCGATTATTTGGACTCGACGAGTTTTGGTTCGACCATGAACATTATCACCCAAAAGAGGTTAATTTCGTTTGAGTAACTCCGATCTTATAGTTCTTTAAGCTTGACCAAACATTTTATCAAAAACTAGACTACATTCAATGTTTATTGATATTAGCGTCACTGACCAACGAGCGAGCCCAAATTCAAACTTGTGACCATTTTATTAACGAAAGTACTTATTGAGAATGTCAAGTTGTCAACTAAACATTTGTTGAGTGAATATATCTTTTGATCAAAAAGCACTATACAAAACTTGAGACCTGTAATATACGATTTAGAGCTTATCTCATTTTAGAATACCACATAGACTCATTGTTAACCATAATCGTTAAGTTTAACAAATGAGAGACTAAAATCGTAAGATAATAGTGAAATAAATGACGATATTCGTAAAAGATTATTAAATTAGAAACGAATTTTACAATTATACAAACTACAGGGGCTGTTTTGTAAATTAGTTTAAAATAAAAATAAAAAGGAAACAACTTGACAACTTATAATGAGGGAATAAAATAGTTCGATGGTCTAGAAGAGACAAAACACAAAGTACATAAGGGTTATAGACAATTAACCCCTTTAAATTTGATTTTGAAAAAGAATGTGATCCATCCTCTATTGTCCTTACCAATATGTGTGGAATACGTGAACCGGGTAAACGACTTATATGAGACACAAGATTATGATTAACATCGTCAACGTGAGTTTATGCTGCATTATCTCGACTTTAGAATCCCATCAAAAGTACAAACTTTGATGTTGCGTAACATAATTTTCCTAATACACGTTTAAGAGTAGATTATAGTGTACTAAAAACGATTGAGGTTTTCAATGTTCATATTATCCATGGAGGGCGACTCTTTTGGACTCGGATCTACGCGGTTTAACCGGGATTTTAATAGCGACCGTTTTCGACCCCTTTCCATGTCTCACCGCCAAGATAATGTGTTATGAGGAGTTCGAATTTGAAACATTTTATAAAAATAACAAGAGGTTTTTTTATTAAGCTACCAACCATTTTTCTTTTAGTTATAAATATAATAAATTCAAAATTTTCTTTTCTTTTATTTACAACTATGTCTTTGCCCTTTTATTATAAACAGACAGGTATAAAGGAAGATGCATATCCATTTTTGATTTTGTTGGTAGTAAAAATAAACAACATATAAAACCGGTTCCAAAAACCAATTGAACCGGGTTTATAGCCTATTCAGAACGGCTCACATATCCTGATTTACTCACCTTTCATCCGAGTTGAATATCCATCAGTTCCATGTCTAGGTAAAACTTACGCTCCCGATTCTGGTTTAACAAACTTAAGTATATATACCAAACTTTTTTCTATTCAAAATGAAATTTCAATAATATACTAAAATTATCAATCTATATATTTTGGTCCTACCAGGCCATCAACCAATTTTAGGTTGTCACTTGTAAGGATAATTAAATTATATAGCCCCACACAAATATTTGTTTATCCAACCACAATATCTTCAAAATATTCTATAAATATCATATATCATATACTAGTTGACTTGCATTTTATTATAATGTGGTAACTATATTTTATGTAATATGTATTATTTAGACTTGTAACTTCAAGAAGCTAAAATATTAAAGATATAAAAACATTCATTAATACTAAATTGAGGAGTCCTTGTAGCCTTGCTTGGTTGGTAAGACACAGACCTTCCATTTGGGAGGTTCTGTGTTCGAACCCCGACAACTACCAGTGACATTCCCAGTCTTCCGATGAAGGTTGGAACCCAGATTCAAATCCAAGGGGGCACAGGTTTTACCCCAAATGGTGGGGGTTTTCCCTGTGAACCACCGTGATGGCATCCTGCCCGTATTAAGGGTTGAACAGGCTCTGACCAAACCGAACGTTCAAAAAAAAAATACTAAATTGAGGATAGACTAAAGAGCTTAAAATTTGACCGCTATTTGATGGTATATACTTGTTAATATGATTTATGGGAAATTTAAATTTGATTATCTAAAGATGACATGTTAAATACAAACCTTAATCGAGCCCGATCCCTTTCTTCACCGTTCCTTTAGTAATAATAAATAATGAAGTGTTGATAACCAAAATCTTGTTAAGAATTGAAGGATGAATAAAGTGGTTAAATTTAATTAATGAATTGTTGATTCTTGAAAAATGAAAATGTATGAGTTATTGTTGACAACTTTTTCCTTCGACTACCAATACCATCGACCATCTTCCGCAACATAGCATAGATAGTATACTAGTATTATTGAAAAGAAAAAGTGTAACAAACAGTTAAAATAGATCGAATCATATATGAATCAGAAAAATGTATCTAAACCCTGTTTATAAACCAACCCTTGCCCATCTTTCGGGTCTATAAAACGAAATTCTAACAATGCTAATTAAAATGCTTTATTAGTCGATCGATTTTTTTTATTTGTTCCAGTTTAAACGGTTTGATTTGTTTAACATTTAAAATTTGTCTCAGGTCACTTTTTATCCTCCACGGTTTCGTATCGGCATCATACCGCTTAAGTCGGCATAACTAAAAGTTTGTTTCTAGCGATTTGTCATTTTGTGAACTAAGGTGTCTATGAGGAGAAAATTAGCAAACATGGTGAGGTTTAAAGTGGCATTATCCTAAATTTGGAGGACTTATATGCAATTACTGTGGATGAAAAGTACCTATGATGTTAATAAGGAGACAGTCGCACGCGCCGACACAGGGCCCACGTTTTCGCTTGTTGATGTATACCCCTCATACTACACTAATTTACGAAAATACCATTGTTTCTGTTCTCTGTGAAAACTAAAAGGGAAGAAGACAAACTCCTACTCCTTTCTTGCCAATTAATTTATTTCTATAATATATATGAAAAAAATGATTTGAATATTCAATTAATATATTTAATAATTAACCTAATTTATAAAATATTTATACATTATGTATTGAATGTTAGGATATTCGAACATTTGCGCGATGTATTAGTGTCAAATACTTACATTCAATAAAATTATATCACAGTGTTTTTACGATAAATATTGAATTTAAATGTATATATATAATATTGTTAATTTAGTTAGATAAATATGCTATTTTATAAGTTTAAAATAAATATATATTAAATTCAATTCAAAATTAAACTTTTTATTTAAATATTAGTAAATAAATATGAATGAATTGTTTTTAGACATTAAATATAAATGATATATGGATTTGAAAATTAGTAACTATTAATAAGATTATTAAGAGTAGTTAAGACATTTTGCTATTTAATTTTTCAACTTTAAAACTTTTAACACAAATAATTTATAGTGTATATAGATGACACTTTTTTAAGTCTATCAATTATATCTCTCTATCATCTTTCTATATATATTTTACAAATTAAATAAAATTTTGATCTAAATAAATGAAATTGTGTATGTTAATAAAATTGACATTTTTCTTTTTTGAACAAAAGATCAAACCCTATTAATTTTATACAAAACTTTTGATTAATATATCAACATAAATTTCTAAGGTCTATTTTAAATTGAATGAAATCATTAATAATTTGCCTATCAATAAGTATTGTTTCCAATTAAATTGTGGTGATTCAATTAAATCATGTGTATGATAAACATAATTATATAATTTGCTTTTATATTAACAACTTTTATATAGTTCTTTTCTTAAAAAAGAATATCTGAAAATAAAAACGATCGAATAATATAGATACAATTAATAAAATATTTTTCAATATATAAGTATAGTACTAAATTAAATCGAAACCTTTTGATAACCTTTCTTCATGTAGAACAAAGAAAGGTTAGTCGGACTAAGGGCGGAAAGAAGTATTTTTTTGTTTTCTTACATAAGCTTTTGCGATGCGTACTCGATACAGAGAAATCTTTGCCGCAACACGAAGTCGTAGTTCATCCAAAAACTACAATTCCATTCGTAAACATACACCATCCCCGACCCAATCTTCATTCCAAAAGGACATTCGTCTCCATCTCCAACTTTGAGAATAAAAAAAGAACTAAAAGGAATGCACAGGTTATTGAGTGCAACTCGTTGCTAATTATATTATTCCAAACACCCGAGCTAAGGTGCACACTTGAATTTGAAGACAAACCTCCATCAGACCCATATACTTCTTTAATTATTATGGCTCATAAAGCTTTCAGTTCCATTTAAAATCTCCAAATCCATTTCCTGATTAAGCTTAAGTTTTTAGCCTTAAAAATTGCAATGCCGAGGCCGCCAACATCAAGATTAGAGAGAGAATACTCTCCCATTTTACACATGAGATACCTTTGTTTACAAAAAAAAAAACATTCGACGGATATTCTTTATTGATGGTAGCGGCCACATACTCCACTTCTGATTGATCCACATCAATACCGTATAAAGTGCTATTTGAGAAGTTAATGCGAAGCACTGACGCCTCTTGAAAACAACGAAGAACATATGTCAAAATTTGAGCATTTGAGAGTGACCATTCTACAAAAAACAATGCGTCGCCTGCATATTGATGGATAGAGAGGCTTGATCCATCACTCGCAAGCAAAAGTCCTTTGAAAATACCTTGTGACGATGCCTCTAAAATTGTCACTTGCAAGGCTTCAACAACCATCGAGAATAAAGTTGGGAAAGGTAGTTATGAAGTCAATAGAGATGCGCCCACTTTGTTCTTGCATTAAGAGTTAGTATATTTTAACTATTCATATTTATAAACAGGATAATAGGGGTGACAATTATCTACATGACACGAAACCCGACCTAAGGCCGATACGAAACCCAACCTGAGACCGACCCGAAAATTAACGGGTTGGGTCCTATAATATCGACCCGCCAACCTGATAACCCAAATTATTTTCAGGTTAGGTCTTATAATCTCGACCCGACAATCTGATAACCCAAATTATTTTCATGTTAGGTTCGGGTTGGTCATTTGGTTAATGAGTCGACTTGACAACCCGAAAACTTGTATTAAGTATTTTCTATAAACAATAATTATTAAATTTAATATATATTGAACCATATTTAACTATAATAACCCTTCATTTTAATTTTAATGATAGTAATTTATCTTTTTCTATAATTTTTTTTTTTTTTGTAGAAACCTCTATATTATCTTTTTCAAAGTTAGTGGTTACGAAAATAAAATATAAACAAGTTAAATTATTCATAAATTAAACCATTTTAAACTTATTAACTCGAAACTAACTCGTTTCACTAAAACTAGTTAGTGAATCCACTAACATATACAATAAACGGGCTACATGGGTTAGGTTCGGGCTAAACCTCATAACCTGTTAACCCGAACCCAAAAACTTAATTATGTTAATGGGTTAGGTTTGGGTTGACCAATTTCAACCCGTCAACCTGTTAATCCAAACCCAACCTGAATTGCCACCCTTACCGAATAATAATTTTAAAATAAATATAAATAAAAAGGTGGACAATTTTATTGAACGAAAAAATTATATGTTTTAACATTTACATACTTCATTTCAAAACATATTTTTTTAACTCTAAATAAAACTCACAAACAAACTTAAGTTATTATCCAATTTCCTCTAAATCAAAGGTACATATAACTCATCACTATTGTTAATTCCAAAAGAATGAAAACAAAAAATATAGTCACACAAAGATATTGTGTCATGTTCCTTAAAATTTCCAAGAAAATGAAAGATAAATAAAATATGTAATTTGTAATGAAAGAAGGGGCAATATAGTAATTAATCAAAGACCCCACTCCTTTCCTTTAAAACCAACAGTAGTCAAAGAGTCAAAAGTTTATCGATATATTTACACACAACCCATTCAAAACCGGTAATGGTATTGCATTATTGTACCACGCCACCGTAAAACCACCCTCTCTCTTCCCACGTGGCATTCCCTCATTCGTCTCTCTCTCATCACTCTTTTTTTCCCTCTCTAAAACCCCCCAAAAAAAATTTGTAATCATATTTTGTAGCTTCCTTCAAATAATCAAATGTCATCAATTTCCAATTCCCCATATTTTTATATTTCCGTTACTTATTATACTTATATTATTTCATTTCATAGATATTATTTGATTTGATTTGATTGATAATGCTGTAAAAAAAATTAAAAAAGCTTAGGAAATATGGAGGGTATTTTGGTAAATAATGAAGGTGGGTTTGGACTGAGCTGTGGTGGTGGTGGTGATAGTAGTGAGGAAGAATTGGCGGTACTGCCACGTCATACTAAGGTTGTTGTCACTGGAAACAACCGGACAAAATCTGTTCTTGTTGGGTTACAAGGTGTTGTTAAGAAAGCTGTCGGACTAGGAGGTTGGCATTGGCTGGTAATTTTTTTTGTTTTTTTTTGTGAATTTATTAAAGTTTTGGTTTTTTGAATTGGGTTTTTTATTTTAGGAATTGGGTTGTTTTTAATTTTATAATTTGATTATGATCGTTTATTTTGGGATTAAATGATGGTTTTTTTAGATTAAATGATGGAATTACGTCAATGGATCTAATTATATTTTTTTAACATTGGTTTGTTAATTGAATAATTCTGTTATTGACTTTTAATGTCATTTTATGGGGTTTCTTGCATGTGATTAAACTTGAAATTTTATGGATTTTTATAAATATTTAATTTTTTAAATTAAGGTTTTTTTATTCCTCATGATTATTCTATGAACATTGGGTGATTTTTTCTAATTATTTTGATATAATTTTGTATTTTAAATAATGATATATAAGCTTTTCTTTATAATTATTTTTTTTTAATTTTCTGTTAACATAATTGTTGGCTTGTTGCATTAAAGGTTGTTTTGTAACTTATGGACATTATTAAATAACATTTCCTGGTCTTGAATTTATTTTTCATGTTGGTATTTAAGATAAGTTTGATTAATGGTTCTATATTATTTGCATTTATTGTTTATATTTATCATCCCATTTCACATATATGATAATGATATTCCATTTTTATTTGAAGATTGAAACATATTAGTATCTGCAATTGCAAGAAATTTGATCGAAAATCATACTAATTTTGTTTCAAGACATACATTTTCGGGTGTTATATTTGCTTTTTCGCGATAGAGTAATCATCTTTTTGCTGGACTATGATAGTAGCTTTTATTTTTGTACACAAGTTAGGGGGTCTACAACATACGCTTACTTTCACGCACTTTCTATGGTCATTCGTCATCCTTTGATAAGCGATGCTGTTATATCCATAACATGTAATATCTAAGAGTTTAACCTTTCTGTTCCGCAAACACTAGGCAGTGAAATTCCCAAAATCTTGAAATTTTGTTGCTTATATTATATAAATATAGGTGCTCACGAATGGTATAGAGGTAAAGCTACAAAGGAATGCACTAAGTGTGATTGAAGCTCCTACTGGCAATGAAGATGACGACGATCTTGAATTTGAAAACGGCCAGTGGACCGTCTCTGATCTGGGTTAGTGATGCTTTTTCAATTTACCCACAAATTATTATCCTGATCTTAAATTGGAGTAACATCTTTTGCAACCCGAAGGCTGCAAATTGGTTAATTTGGTAAAATTTCCAAATAAAAAGTGTCTTTTTTGTAACATAAATTTGATGTTGATGAATCTTTTTGCAGTTTTATTATTACATTGGATACCTTAGCCACATGGTTGTTGTACTTTAACTTTTTTTTACTTCTACTAGAAACTCTATAATGCATTCCATTGAGGTTATTCATATGGACCCACCCGCCTCCGGAAAATAATTGTGTTATGTAATTTGATGTTTTCAGCATCCGATGATACTCAAAAGTCTCATCGATCAAGGCACCGTCCACATAAATCAACAGGGTCGTCTCATAATAAGACTGTTAGCCGGTCTCAATCTTGTGACTCACAATCTAAGACTCCCTTTACTACTTCTCGTGGGCCAGTGGTACGTAAACTTTTAAACCTTCTATTTTGTGACATTTATATCGTCTTTTAAAAGTTTGATAAGTCTTACGTGTAATGGTTTGGAAAGGTTGATTTGAGCAAGCTTGAGATGGCTGCCTTGAGGAGATATTGGCGACATTTCAATCTTGTGAGTAGCATAATGATATCAAAAACTACGTTATGTGCATATAAATGAATGTTTATATAAAATGTGTGATTTGTAGGCGGATGCATTCCCCAACCCGTCAAAGGAGCAGCTTGTTGACATTGTTCAAAGGCATTTCATGTCTCAGGTATTTTGCTAGAAATTGACTTACGTATTTTGTATTTTCTTTTGTTATTTTGTGAAGATATACCTAATGAAGAGTTGTGTTGTGTTTTCGTATGAAGACTTTGGATGAGTTGCAGGTGATTGTGGGGTTTGCGCAGGCTGCCAAGAAGCTGAAGACAGTATGCAAATGATTCATCCATCTCTTAACATAAAGAGAAAGAGATAAAGAAATCGATGCTTGTTAACTTGACGTGACTTTTGACTCTCAACTTTGACTTTGACTAACAGATACTTGTCTAAGTTAATCCCGCCTCATCTCTCCTCCTCTTGTAAAATGTTGGTTAACGATTCTGTCTTTCTCTTTTTATGATGGTTTAGTTGCTTTTGTAGATATATTTAGAGTCGGTCTCATAACAATAGACCTGCAACAACATTGCCATTTTTGGCGTTTAAATGCAAGGCATTGCCGCTGTCTTTTGGCCATTCATTTTCCAGTTTTCACAAGCTATTGTTATGTTTTGGCAACCTCCATCTTTATCTTATTGTACGATACAATTTGGAATGCAATGTGTCGTTGTCTTGTGATTCAAAAAGGATAACGGTTCTGTCTTGGCACATTACCAACTTGAACCTACAAAATTTTATGAAAGATATATGTATGAATTTCGCCAACTGTATATGCATAAATTTCGTCAAAAGGTATATGGATGAATTTCGCCAAGTGTATATGCATCAAAGGTCGTAGCTATTACCTATTTTTCGTTGAAAAGTGCATTTTATTACAAATCGTGCACATCACCAAATCCACTTGGTGTAATATGCGACTATTTTGTTTCAATCTTGAAAAGGGGACATAATTAGGTACGTCTTATGTCAAATCGGGTTGTTTTTTTAGTAATTGCAATTCTTAAAGCAACTCTTCCTCAAAAAAGGTACAAATTATGCCGAAAGAAAATTGATTTATTTACAAAAAAGTTATAACATTGCATAACTTGTTAAAAATTTTGATTTTTTTTTTCTCCGATCTTGCCCTTGTGGTTTCAAATTGTTATGGATTCTGTCTTTCTATCGTAGTGATGTTCCTAGGTTAAAAAAAAGTATTATACGCAGGGATTGGGAAATTAATCACGTAGACTAATAATGTAAGTAACTTTTTCTAACGGAAATCACATGTTACGTGAGTACAAAATTTTTAAATAAAAAACATCACAAACCGATTCGTTATGGATCATATATAACCGTAATCTTGTGTTTG
The DNA here is from genome assembly GCA_910822075.1 of Senecio squalidus. Classification (NCBI taxonomy): domain Eukaryota; kingdom Viridiplantae; phylum Streptophyta; class Magnoliopsida; order Asterales; family Asteraceae; genus Senecio; species Senecio squalidus. The sequence goes on from CAJVGC010000590.1 coordinate 17,875,448, forward strand.
AGATCTGTAAAATGGAGGAGACGATGGCGGTGTGTGTATGTGTTTGCAAGAATATGGGTTTGGATTTCACAATATTTTTTCTTAAGTTAGTTTTTTTCGATAATGACTTTTTGAGCCTGTAAATGTCCCCAACAGGATTTGAACTTGGTACCTCCCACATTTGGTGTGAGTTTTATCCAATTTCAAATTGTCATTTTGGCCACTCGAGGACTTCTTAAGTTAGTTAGATAAAGGGTTTTTGTGATTTATCATTCATTACAAATTTTGTCCTATGTATTTAACAAAAACTAAGGGACTTAAGTATAGATGAGTATAGATGAACCGGATCCATAACATTTGAAACCATAAGAACGAGATCCAGAAAAAGAAGCACATAAACTGAATCGGTAATACCCGACAAAACACATGGATCACTTAGGTAAATATTATGTAAAAGCATTGAAGTTTTATGATATACGCTTTATTGGACTATAGATTGATACCGGACTTAATATACACAAGATGGGCTTCTTTAAATATTCAGCCCAAAGTAAAAGATTTCGTTGTTGGCAAAACGTACTTTATAGTTTGTTTTTTCGTTTTTTTTTTTTGTTTTTTTTTTTTTTGGCTAAAGGCTCTATGAGCCGGTAAATGTCCCCAACAGGATTCGAACTTGGTACCTCCCACATTTGGAGTGAGTTTTATCCAACTTCAATTTGCCACTTTGGAAAACTTCTAAATCAAGATAAGGTTATTTAGCCATTTTTATCATGACAGCAAAACAAAAGCTTTGAGTTTCTTCTTAAAATCCTCATAAACTTGTTATCTGTCAGTTTTGTTTTCTACAACTTCTTTTGGTACTCTTGCTATAATCAATACGTTGTTTATCATAGCATTATCGTGTTATAATAAGTCTTTGGCAACGAAATTTGGCAATATGGTTTGATGTCAATGTCCTTTTCATCCCTCTACTTCGGAACTTTTGACATCATATTCCAGTGCACAAAGTAGTTCGCCTGTCAATCGCTTTGCCCTAATCTACACCTATAATCACATTTGTTTAATACTAACTGTAATGCATCATATGCTAATTAACTGTTAATATAATCATAATGGTGCAATAGTAATCTTAGTGCATAACTACGTGGAACGATTTTATTGACCGTGACACAACATCATATAACTTAATAAAACATTATGAAACCAATCTATGATCAAAGTATTAAACTGAGCAAACCATTCTTGATCGTTCACCAATCAAACAACGATACATTATAATCACTAATCCGACATTTGATGGTGAAAAGTATTGTGCTTAATTTTTGCTTTTCAGCAATATAAACTTATACAATCAATAATGTCTTTTCTAAATCAATGTATGACTTAGATCTGTCAATTATGTCTTCAACTTTACAATCAATTCATTGTTTTTATACGCCTACTATCATTTGGGTTTTAATTGGTCACTATAAATTAAATTGTTATGATCAAGATCACCTATCGAAACTTTCTTTTAAGCTAGAAAGTAAGCAGGGCGATACTGAGAATTCGAGTGTCCTGAACGAAAAATAAAAATTGACCCCTTCATACAATAAACAAAATTATTTTGTAGCAAAGACATAAACTTGAGACCAACGAAACCTAATTAACAGTTAAGCATTACCATTTAACGTAGATATGATTTATGTTTTAGAATCAATTGTTTACTATATATTTAAATATATAGTTGCAAAAGTGTTTAAATTTGGGTTTCCTTTTCGAACATGGACCATGTGAGACCACACCTCCTCCACACCCTCTGTAACGACCCTGGAAGTAAGTACGTATCTCGTGTTATGCTTTGTTACACCCAACTAGATTGTCACAAATTTCTCCGTATTCCGATTTCTGTCAATCAAACATGTTACAAGTTTCTTCATAAGCCGAATTTCTGTCAATCAAACATGTTAAAAGACCTTTTTAAGTTTATTAACAATTATTCAAAAAAGAGAATATATCATTAACAAAGGACTTCTGGTTCGATATAGGGGTGTTCGTCGGTTCGGTTCTCGGTTTATTCCGGGTTTTTTTTTAAAGTTCAAACCGAGAACCGAATTCATATTAAAAAACCGAGCAAAACAAAACCGAAAACCGAACTTGAATTCGGTTCGGTTTTCGGTTTTAACCAAAATAACCGAATGGTATCAAAAAACGATTTTCCTAATAGTTTGAAATATGCGTATTAGATATAAATCAAATTTGAATGATATAATTTTAATCATAAACTAGAAAAGAACGACTAAACAAAGAACAATACAAAAATATTCGTGGGGTATCAAACGAAAATAATTATTATGTTAACAATTAAGAAATCAATCAATTTATCTAATCAAACGAAGGATCAAGATATCAACTCATATTTCACTTCGGTCACAATTGACGAAATTTTGAGTCATAATGTAACGACCCGATTTTTAAAAGGATTAGTATTGTAACAAGTTTTGGTCTAGGATCATTTTTGTAATGAAATAGACACTTTGGGTTAAAAGTGTTATTATGGCTAAGTATAAGGTTTATTTTATAAGTTGGTAAAACATCTTTTAAAAACCTTATAAAGGTTTCTTAGTAATCAGGAAAGCAAAAAAGTCAGATATAAGTGTGTATGCGCGCGCGTTGAAAGAATCCACAAACAGAAAAAGGAAGAAATCAAGTCGGTTTTACCTTTTCGAGAACCGAATTCTAGTTTGGTTTCGGTTAAAAACCGAACCGAGAACCAAATTCTAGTTCGGTTCAGTTTAAATCGATCGATTCGGTTTGATTTTCGGTTTATTCGTTTAAAAACCAAATCGTGAACATCCCTAGTCCGATACTATGTGTCTTGCCCCACAAGTCTCGTAAAAGGCAAAAAAGAAAGAAATATAATAAGTGAATATGTTGCATATGAGTTTCTAAAAAAACTTATTATGGTTGATATATTTTTTTTGTCACTCTTTAAACATGAAAAGATTTATTTTTTTGCTTTTTTTAGAAATTTAATTAATTGCCAAAATATATCATTTGATTAACATTATGTATTGTAGATAAACCGGGGAATATTTCTTAACTAAAGTGTGTAAAAAAAATATATCAGAAGTGTTTACTTTGGGTTGTTATAATTAGTAAAATCGAATTCTTATTTGTTAAATAAACACAAACTTTTGGATTGTGATAAGATTTGAGCAATGTAACTCAAACATGGAATGTGTGTAGATTCGTATATAACCTCAAACCATATTCTCCATTTATAATCTCAGTTGCTGCTTAATATTCCATCGAATATTTTAGTCCAAAATCGCATCATGCGATTCTTGAAAGATATTGCATTTTTGTGCTATGACGATTGACGAATCTATCATTTTTTTTTTTATCGATATTGAATATATGATTAAGAAGTTACAAAAGTAAAAGTTAGAAACCGAAATATTACAAATATATGTATGTAAATAGATTAGCATTTGAGCAAGTGTGGCCACACAAGGTCGCTACTTTTCTAAAACCTTAATGTTGTTCGTATATTTTAACAACTCTTAATTTTATTAAGGAGCCTTATAATTTACCGTCAATGTTTTTGTTAACAATTTAAGAATTTTAAGCGGACTTGTACATATTAGATGATAAGATAGTTAGCCTAAGTCCGACATATGGACTTAGGGACCGTTAGGATTTGGGTTTTGTATACCCTATAAATACTGATTAATAATATATCATAATCTAAGGAGAATGAAATTGCAAAAGAAAACATAATTATGAAAAATAAACAAAAAAAATTAAAAGATAGATAAACATAGATAGGTGCTAATAAAACTCGTTGCTTGGGGCAGAGCATGACGACGCGTTAAGGATGTGGACGCTACTTTTTCGAATGCATTTTCTTAGGAGTTTAATTAAGAATCCACTGTCGCTGAAGACGCCAACTAACTCCAAACGATCGCAGAGTTATAAGCAAAACACTAAGCACATTTTTTTAAGGTTTGGAACCTAGTCAAGATAGGCGGCTCATCCTTACGCCGATTAGGGTTTGACGGATACCCGCTCTGATACCATATTAGAATGATGATAAACCCCTTAGGTTATGATATATTATTGATGTGTAAAATTCAGTCTTAAAATTAACCTACTATTTAACGTATTTACACACTTCTAGGCAGTGAACCTATCCGTATATAATATAGTTTAAAGTAAGTATAGGTTCGTTCGCAGGGACTGATTTGTTTTAATATTCCGAATAAATAATACTGAGTATTTTTGGGGGTTTTTATCGTAACAAAAGATTGCAAGTAATTAGTAAAAAGAGTGATTAATTAAAATCGAACGAAAAGTAATTGATTAAATCAAATAATAAAGAGAATACATTTGTTTGACACTTCACCTATTTTCCGTTAATTTTACGAGATCGATTGTTTTTCCAACTTCTAAGATATAATAAAAGTCCTTCCGAATCTTTTACTAACTTTAATTATCGCTAGTTACACCGTTCCTTCCGAATACAGTTATAAATATTAATAATCAAGCAATAAGTATCAAGCCTGTTTTTAGTGATTTAACCTTATAGAGTTTCCTTCCGAATAACTCCTCTAATTATCAAGTCCTTCCGAATCTTAATACTTAGACCTACTCACTTAAATTTAATTACCTAAATTGTTATTACTAAGTCCTTCCGAATCTTAATAATTTTAAATCGATTATAGACCGACCGATTACTTCATAAAACTTATCTAATCTATCTAGATTCCTTCCGAATACCTAGAATGTTGATTAAACAAATTATATATAAACAACTAGGATAATATATTAAAATTTAAGCAAATAAGGATCGACGGTTAAACACAAAAACATAAAACAATCGAAAACGTTAAATAAACATCAAATAGGATCCGTTGTTCAAACAAGCATAAAGAGAATTTAGCTACTCATAACGTGGTCTGAAAAAGCAATTAAGTTGTTAGAAAACATGCTGGAAAAATAATGCAAAACAAGAAAAGAACAAACGAGGAAAATCGCCGAACGTGTCGTGATCGCCGATTGCCGAAAATATGATCTTCCTTGCCTTAAACCTTGCTTCTAAACGTAATAACAGCTCCAGAGACGTGAGAATAGTAATGAATGAATTTCTGGACGGATTTGGTGTTGTATTTATAGGCAAAATCAAGGTGGAAATCGTCTTCGACTCAAACACGATTTTCTTGTAATTATCCAACTGGTGCGCCGCACCCTATCACTTGGTGCGCAGCACCGGGCTAATCTCCGTGTCCAAAACCAATTCAAACTCTCGGTGCGCAGCACCCATACCCCTGGTGCGCAGCACCTCTTCACTTCTCGTCTTTAGTTTGTCATTTAAGCTCATTTCTTCACTCCTTTCCGCTTCCCGATCATGTAAACCTGTAAAATAGATAAAAACACTTTTCCACACGATTAAATGTAAAAACCTATCCTATCCATCATGTTTACTATGAAATACGACCAAATATCGCATAGAAATATCTATATAAATATGTGATATCAAATCCCCCCAAACTTGCCTTTTTGCTTGCCCTCAAGCAAAAACTGTTTTCAAATTAGTTATCAAAGCCAAAAATAAACATAACCAAACTCCTCACGATTTTTATTGGAAGTAAAATCACACAATCTCTCAAACTAATCTAAAAGGGTGTGTAAAATATATCTGTAGAATCGCTCAATTGCTCAGTCATGGTGAATATTCTATCATAGGCTTGATAATTTATCACTTCTCCACCACTAGAGTCTAGGTACAACTAAACGGAGACTTTTATTCGGGTTATAATATACAGGTAAAGGCATGTGAAAATATATATAATGGAGTGTAAATGGGTTAAATAAAATAATACAAACTTAGATTAAATCCGAACTAAATATAATCTCTAACGAACTAAATATTTCTCTTCAACTTATACTTTTTCTCCGAATACACAAATTTCGTATATAATACACGACTCATAATACACTATTTCTCTTAAAATCTACAACTAATTTTTTTTCGCTTTTCTGTTTTTCCGATTTTTTTTCTTTTTCACTTTTTTTCTTCTTTCAGCCTAGTACATGCCTTACAAAATAATTTTTTTTTCGTGGTAAGTACACATGCTCAAAAGGCTAATAATCACTATATATTTTTTTTCTACTATTTCTCCAAATACAATAATAATACAAGGCAATAATAATTGGTACTTTTCTTTTATGCCTTAATAACTCTAACTTTACTTCATATATAGCAATCAAATAACTTAGTTCGGAACTAATCTAAAAAGAAACGAAAATAAGGCGAGTGTACAAAATATATAGTAGTGTTTAGAAACGAAACGGTTTAGGCGCAAATTGGTTTAACTAGAGTTTCTAACACTAAAAATAAGTGTTACAAGGGTTAGGCGGAAAATATATAAAAATATAAAAAGAAACGAAAAATGGCTAACAAATGGGTTAATCCTAAGTGCCCCTATCATTGTACCAAATCACACTAAGTTACCCTAATGCAATTGCTCATATGTGGTCTCGAAATGTATAACAATGTCAAGTTCTAAAGTCATCCCCATCGGTACACTCAAAGAAACGAAAAAAAGTAGCATTAAAAATAAATGCTATCAATAGGCTCAAATTCTCACTATTTTTCTGAGTGGGGTAAAAATTGCGTCTGGTTATGCTTACAGTTTAAGGTATTTACCGACTAGACACGTTATTTTTTTTTATTTTTTTTTTTTCAATTTTTTTTTTGGATTTTCTATTTTTTTCTGACTCAAAAATGTACAAAAATAACACAATTCAACATGATGGAAACTAAGCTAAGGGTCGAAAAATAAAAGGTAAAATTTCCCGATGACCCCCCCAAACTTAAGTAACACATTGTCCCTAATGTGTTTACGACTCAAAACTAAGGGAAATTATACAAAAACTATCCTAAAAAATAAAAATAAAAAATAAAAGAAAGTTAGAAAGTATAGAACCCGTTGGTGGAATGTGTAAATATGGCGGTGGAATGCGGTTTGCTGAACTGAATGCCAGACTTATGAGCGGGTGCTGAACTTACTGCCAGTCTTAGAAAAAACCGGGATATGGCTCCGGATAGTAGTAGGCTGGTGGAGCAAAAGGAGGGTATGGAGCTGGATGCTGCTGCTGGTATATATACTCCCAGGATGACTGGTATCTATCTTGAAAGTACTGCTCTCGCTGCTGGTAGTGATCCCATCGCCGATCCGACTGCTCATCATTGAACTGAAGCCTGTGTAACCCAGCTAGCACCTGATCCTGAAAGTCCAACTGTGGTAAAGCCCGTCGCCTCGGTGCCGGAGCTGGAGCTAGAACATCCTCAACTCGACCGAATGGTGCCAAACGCTCTCCGGATGGGTGAAGAATCACAACTCGGATCAAATCAGCCTCCCCATAAACCTTGCAGTGAACCGGTGGTGAGCACATCTGGATGTTGGCATGAGTAGCCAACCCTAAAGACCGGGCAATGCGGGTGATGAAGTGCCCGCAAAGCAACTTGCTCTGGTCGGTTTGCCCTTTCCCCTTGTCCGCCATGTACCTAGCTAACGTCCATGGGACGTTAGCATACCGAGATGGATCACTAAAACTGAAAATCCGCAGCAACCACAAGTCCTCCATGTAACATTTATCGTGGTGGGTGTCACGATGGAGAAATGAATACGAGAGCGACTTGTGTAAAAGTCGCAGCATGGGATCCCGAATATCCTTGGCTCGGCTAGAGTTGGAGTGATGCTCCATCCGTCCTGACAACTCATACCAGGCCTCATTGGCCCCAAACCCCACAAAATCTCTCTCAGCATCCGAGAGATATGCCCTCATCAAATCCTCATGACCTGCCTCAGCATTGGTAAACAAACCCGTTAGTCTACCAAATTCAACAACAGATACCTGATGGTCCTGGCCGCCTAAGCGGAAAGATATCAGCGGAGCGGTCAAGAAAGTCTGGTCAGTAAACTCCCGTGTGACCTCCAGGGAGCAATAAAACTCGAGCATCCATTCCCTGAATGACGGCTCATCGGTCTTCCAGGCTCTGCCCCAGACTGGTATGCTACGCTGGGCAGTCTCGCTACGGGTAGTCATGAACCCGCGCAAATCTACATGAATACCGGACAGGAAATCCCAGTCCGGTCGTCCCCGTAGTGAGGCAAGCTTGTTATTGAACTTGATCTTCCTATCTGCTGAGCAACCCGGCCAATGTAACCAAGGGTGGCTCTCGGGCGCCATAATCGCCGCATTGAGTGTAGCTTGGGGTTGTGCACGAGCACGACTTCCTTCACCCTCTTCTCTTGCCACGGCTGCCCGCTTTCCCTGCACACACAAGATCAACAAAAACAGCAACAAACACGTTAAACACACGAAAGAGACGACCAGCGGCCGGAAAACAGGCCGGTGCCGCGCACCTAGGCGGCGGTGCCGCGCACCGGCGACTTTTTCCGGCCAAAAATCCGGCATAAACTGGTCGTTATCCATAAACAATACCTCAAATCTGTTTAATTCAACAATCCTAACCCTATTATGCAATCAATTTCATGTTTTAGGACGATTTAAAGAAAACCTAGAAATTTCCCCAAATCAATTTAACCTAATTAAAACGAAAATTGAAAGGAATTAAAGAGATTAGGATACCCGTCGACTCATTCTCAGTAGATTAAACGAAAAAAACAAGTAATGTTTGACGATTTAAGGTGTGTGTGTGATGTTCTCGGCGCTGCTGTTTTTATGTATGTGTGTGTGTGCTGTGAATAATGAAATAAAACAAGTGATATAACCTGAGCAGACCCGCGGTGCGCAGCACCAAGAGGGGGGTGTTGCGCACCGAAACTTTTCTTTTTGGATTTTTTTCGTTTTTCGATTTTTTTGTATTTTCTGGTGTTTTCTTGGTACCTAACTAGATAAATCTGCAAAACAAAGACGTTAAAAAGTTCTAAAAATAAAAATAAAAACTAAGAAGAGAAAAGAAACAAACTCGGGTTGCCTCCCGAGAAGCGCTAATTTTTCGACCGAGTCGTTAGCTTGACTCGATATGCCTCTTTATTAGGTGTTGATGGAATAGAATCCATCCTCAATCATCATTCCGTTTTCATTATCTTCTTCGTGGTATAATTTGACTCGTTGCCCCGAAACGATGAATGGTTTTCCGCCTTCTCTCCACAACTCGACATATCCGGAAGCATAAGCCTGTTTGACGGTGTACGGTCCTGTCCACTTTGAGCGTAATTTAGGAGCCTTGAATTTGTACTTTGATTGAAATAGAAGTACTTTATCGCCCTCCTTGAATTCTTTACGACGAATTTTTCGATCGTGGAATTCCTTAGTTCTCTCCTTGTAAAGGCGGGAACTTTCGTAAGCCTGTAACCGTAATTCATCCATCTCGTGAAGTTGTAAGAACCGCAAATCTTTTGCTAAATCAATGTCAATGTCGCAGAGCTTCAATGCCCAGTACGCCTTATGCTCGATTTCCACCGGAAGATGACACGTTTTCCCGTAGAGTAGTCGATACGGGGTGGTTCCAATTGGTGTTTTATACGCCGTCCTGAATGCCCACAATGCGTCCTCCAGCTTCCTTGACCATATATTGGGGTTATTGTTGACCGTCTTTTCCAAAATTCTTTTGATTGCGCGGTTTGTATTTTCCACTTGCCCGCTAGTTTGAGGATGATACGAAGTCGCAAACCGGTGATTTACTCCATATCTTTTCAAAGCTTTTGCAAGCTGAGCGTTGGCGAAGTGGCTTCCTCGATCACTGATTAATGCCTTTGGCACTCTAAACCTGCAAAATAAACTTTTAAGAAAATCAACAACCACGTTAGCGTTGTTAGTCGGTAATGTTTTAGCTTCAACCCATTTAGAAACATAATCTACAGCAACTAGAATGTAAATATTTCTGTTTGAGGGTTTGAAAGGGCCCATAAAGTCGATTCCCCAGATATCGAAAACTTCGCAAACTTGGATCCCTTGTTGTGGCATTTCGTCCCGCTTCGTGATATTCCCTTGGCGTTGGCATGCGTCACAAGTGTTTACGAGAGTATAGGCCTCCTTGAAAATTGTTGGCCAATAAAATCCTGCATCATAAACCTTTTTCACAGTTACCGTTGGTCCGTAATGTCCTCCGGTGGGTCCATGATGGCATTCGTTCAAAATTTTGCGAGTTTCTTCTCCGTATACACATCTGCGCACCATTCCATCAACACATCTACGGAACAAGTATGGCGAGTCCCAGTAGTAGTACTTTGCATCCGAAATAAGTTTCTTCCTCTGTTGATAGGTTAGGTCTTTGTTGATGACTTTTCCGACTATATAGTTCGCAATGTCCGCGAACCATGGGGTGTAACTGTCTGTGTTACTGATATAGGCCAGCATTTCCCCCGGAAAAGCGTCATCTATGTCCTCTTCCTTCAACTCCCCCAAACTTGGGTTCTCCAATCGGCTCAAATGATCCGCAGCGACATTTTCAGCCCCTTTCTTGTCCTTGATCTCGATGTCAAATTCCTGCAACAATAAAATCCAACGAATTAATCTAGGTTTAGTATCTAATTTAGAAAATAAGAATTTTAAAGCAGAGTGATCCGTGAAAACAATTGTCTTGCTCATCACTAAATATGAGCGGAATTTATCAAAGGCAAATACAACAGCCAAAAGTTCCTTTTCCGTAGTGGTATAATTCTGTTGGGCTTCGTTCAGTGTTTTGCTGGCGAAGTAGATAGGTCGAAAATGTTTATCGATCCGTTGCCCCAAAACAGCTCCCACTGCGAAATTACTGGCGTCACACATTAGCTCGAAAGGTTGAGACCAGTCCGGTGCTACCAAAATAGGTGTATTGGTGATCCGGTCCTTGAGTATCTCGAAAGCTCGTAAACAGTCCTCCGAAAAATTGAAAGCTACCTCCTTCTCTAAGAGTTTCGTCATAGGACGAGTAATCTTCGAGAAATCCTTGATAAATCTTCGGTAAAATCCTGCATGTCCCAAAAAACTCCGAATTGCCTTCTCGTTCGTCGGTGGTGGTAGTTTGGCAATGACCTCGATCTTCGCTTTGTCTACCTCTATCCCAGCTTTTGAGATTTTGTGTCCCAATACGATTCCCTCTCGAACCATGAAGTGGCATTTCTCCCAGTTGAGGACCAAGTGTGCTTCCTCGCATCTTCCCAACATCTGATCTAAATTCTTCAAACAGTTGTCGAAAGAATCTCCGAAAACTGAAAAGTCGTCCATAAACACTTCCATTGTCTTCTCCACCATATCCTGAAAAATGGCTAGCATACACCGCTGAAAAGTGGCGGGTGCGTTGCATAGACCAAATGGCATCCTCCGATATGCGTAAGTTCCGAACGGGCATGTGAATGTGGTCTTTTCTTGATCTTCGGGATCGATGGGGATCTGAAAGTATCCTGAAAATCCATCCAAGAAGCAGTAGAACTCATTTCCTGCTAGTCTCTCGATCATCTGGTCCATGAACGGTAGTGGAAAATGGTCCTTCCTGGTGGCTTCATTCAGTTTGCGGTAGTCAATGCAAACTCTCCATCTGGTGACTGTCCTTGTTGGCACGAGCTCGTTCTTCTCGTTCATCACCACGGTCATACCTCCCTTTTTTGGCACGCAATGGATGGGGCTCACCCATGGGCTATCTGAAATAGGGTAGATAATACCTGCATCCAACAACTTCACAACTTACTTCTTAACGACATCTGTCATATTCGGATTTAGCCGCCGTTGTCTTTGAACAACGGGTTTTACATTATCATTAAAATTTATTTTATGTTTGCAAAAATCGGGGCTAATTCCGGGTATGTCAGATATACGCCAAGCAAAGGCCTTTTTATGACCTTTAAGGACTGTCAATAATCGAGCTTTTTCGTCACCCGAAAGTGATGACGAAATAACAACCGGTAATAAAGTAGTACCTTCAAGAAAAGCATATTCTAAATGTACCGGTAATTGTTTTAGCTCCAAGTCGGTTGGTGGTGACTCGATTGAAGATTTTATCCTCATGCTTTGGTCCAACTTCAGTTCTTCCTTAACTTCAACCTCCACTTCCTCGATCTTCTCGTCTTTCAACTCCTCCTCCAAGCTAGTTTCTATCTCGAGAATTTCCTGCCAATCTAATTCATCAAACACATCAATCCGAAAACAGGTTTCATCAGTAGAATAGGAATGAGTCATAGCTCTATCTAAATTAAAAACAATTCGTTCATTCCCAACCCCTAATGAAATTTGCTCGTTTTTCACCCGAATAATTGCGTCAGCGGTGTTTAGGAATGGTCGTCCAAGGATTAGTGGAACAGAGACATCCTCATCCATCTCTAAAATCACGAAGTCAACCGGAAAGGTGAATTTTCCTACGTTCACTAGCATGTTCTCAGCAATTCCTAACGGGTACTGAAATGATCTGTCTGCTAGTCGAATACTCATCCTGGTGGGTTTTAACTCTCCAATGGCGAGTTTAGCATATAGTGAATACGGCATCAGGTTTATGCTAGCTCCTAAGTCTGCCAAAGCACTGCAACTGTAAGTATTACTGAAGTTGCACTGGATCAGAAAACTCCCTGGATCATCCAACTTGGGTGGTATCGTGTTTTTCACCAAGGCTGAACATTCTGTGTTTAGGAATGCGGCTTGCTCCTCCGATGGCTTTCCTTTGTTTGTGACCAATTCCTTGATGAATTTAGCGTAGTTTGGCATCCCTGCAATCAAGTCTACAAGAGGAACATTAATATTAACCGATTTAATCATGTCACAAAATTTACCGTACTGCTCCCTCATTCTTGCTTTTCGTAATCTTTGAGGATATGGAACATGAGGCTTGTAAGCTTTGATTGGAACTTCCTCTTCTGGTTCAGGTGTTTTGGTCTTGGTCTGAACTGGTGGTGCCTCGTCCTCATCGTCATCGATCTCGAAATCATCAATAACGGGTTCAGCAGACAGGTGCTGCGCACCCCTAGGGTGGTGCTGCGCACCTACGTGATCAGAGGCCCGGTGCTGCGCACCTGGAGATGGGTGCTGCGCACCTGTCTGGTCAGAACCTGGGTGCTGCGCACCTGTAGGGTGGTGCTGCGCACCTGCGGTCTGTTTTGCTCCATTTTCGGCTTGATCTCCTCCATAAGTATGTCCCGAGCGTGTATTGATTGCATTTACATGTTCATCTCTGTGTTTTGGACAGGGTGGCATTCCGTCTCATGTTCCGGGATGTTGATATTTTGGTGCTTGATTATTGGAAGTGTTTCCTTGGTTCTGTGGGCGTGGATTCGGTTGAGTATTGCTTGGTATTTGGCCCGGTGGTCGATTTGAGTTCCGTTCGTTCATCCTATCGAACCTTCTCTCTAAATCTTGATGTGCTGCCTGCTGATTTCTCTGTCCTTGCTCGATTTGATCAGTCAAAATTTTAAATTGTTTACGGACATCGTCATTGGTTGATTTTTGGGTGTTGATGAACAATTTCAAAAGATCTTTCATGCTTGGATCTTCATCTTCGTTTTTCGGTGGATCGTATCTTTGTCGTGGTGGGGAACGTGTGTTGTTTCTTTGCCATCCGTTGTCTCGATTGTCATCGCGGTTGTAGTTACCTCCGCGGTTTTGCCAATTTGACCCCCGATTAGGATAACCAAACTGTGCGTAGCTGGCATCCTCCACTTGATTACACTCACTAGCATAGTGAGGTCCTCCGCATCCTTCACATCCATTCTTCACCAAGTGCATGTCCTTCTCCATCCGTCCCATGCGCTTATCAATTCCATCCGCTAATGTCTTGACCTCTTGAACTACCGAGGATATTTCATGGCTACTCTCAGCTTGAGCAACTTGTCCCCTGTTTCTTCGGCTACTCCCTTGATAGGCTAATGACCAGCTTGTCTTCCATTAGGTTGTATGCTTCGTTGGTGGTTTTGTACATGAAATCTCCTCCTCCAGCTAGATCCAATTCGTTTTGAGACTCCTTGGTTAACCCGTAGAAGAAAATTTCAATGATATGGTCCTTGCCCAGTCCGTGACCATAACAACTCCGCAGCAACTCTTTAAGTCTGGCCCATGCTTCAGTGGAAGTCTCTCCATCTTCCTGTCGGAATCCTCTGATATCTCTGAGTAATTTCCTACCCAAGGCGGGTAGGAAAAATCTTTTGATGAAAGCCTCGCGCATTTGCGTCCATGTGGTTATTGAATTTTCATTAAGCTCCTCGAACCAAACCTTCGCATCCCCGGTGAGAGACGAAGGGAATAACCTCAGTTTGACAGGATCGCCCTTGCCTTGGCCATATTTGAACATCTCACACAGTTCGTTGAATTTTGCTATGTGTTTATGCGGATCTGAATTGTAACACCCATCGAACGTGTTGTCTTGGATCATCTTGAGATGGTGACCCTTGACAACAAAGTCATCACCCAATTCCGGGGTGGTGATTGCCGACCCGCGGGTGGGTGGCACTGCTACAGCTGCGGCCCGTCGGTTCATTGGTGTGTCCAAAGGATCCATAGCTGGTTGCGGTTCCGGTTTGTCTTCACAAAATACTTCTTCAACCTCTGCTTCTGAATCGCTTCCTCCGCTTTCTGACGACGCAATGTCTTCAAATTTGACGGGTGAAACTTGATCAAAACTTGGTGGTGTCTGAAGTGATAAGTTGCCTCTTCTCCTCCCTCGTCTCTTTGATACTCCTGGATTTGACTTTGGACTCGCGAGTGGTAATCCCGAAGCCCTTGTGTTCATCAACTACCTGAAATACCTGAAAAGACAAAAACAAGAAAAGCGTAAAACGTACCGGTGTAATAACAATTTAAAAGTAACTTCTAAGTAAATAAATACTCAAAAGGATCGTATCACAAATTCGAAACAAAAAACGAAAAATCAGTCCCCGGCAGCGGCGCCAAAAACTTGATGTGTAAAATCCAGTCTTAAAATTAACCTACTATTTAACGTATTTACACACTTCTAGGCAGTGAACCTATCCGTATATAATATAGTTTAAAGTAAGTATAGGTTCGTTCGCAGGGACTGATTTGTTTTAATATTCCGAATAAATAATATTGAGTATTTTTGGGGGTTTTTATCGTAACAAAAGATTGCAAGTAATTAGTAAAAAGAGTGATTAATTAAAATCGAACGAAAAGTAATTGATTAAATCAAATAATAAAGAGAATACACTTGTTTGACACTTCACCTATTTTCCGTTAATTTTACGAGATCGATTGTTTTTCCAACTTCTAAGATATAATAAAAGTCCTTCCGAATCTTTTACTAACTTTAATTATCGCTAGTTACACCGTTCCTTCCGAATACAGTTATAAATATTAATAATCAAGCAATAAGTATCAAGCTTGTTTTTAGTGATTTAACCTTATAGAGTTTCCTTCCGAATAACTCCTCTAATTATCAAGTCCTTCCGAATCTTAATACTTAGACCTACTCACTTAAATTTAATTACCTAAATTGTTATTACTAAGTCCTTCCGAATCTTAATAATTTTAAATCGATTATAGTCCGACCGATTACTTCATAAAACTTATCTAATCTATCTAGATTCCTTCCGAATACCTAGAATGTTGATTAAACAAATTATATATAAACAACTAGGATAATATATTAAAATTTAAGCAAATAAGGATCGACGGTTAAACACAAAAACATAAAACAATCGAAAACGTTAAATAAACATCAAATAGGATCCGTTGTTCAAACAAGCATAAAGAGAATTTAGCTACTCATAACGTGGTCTGAAAAAGCAATTAAGTTGTTAGAAAACATGCTGGAAAAATAATGCAAAACAAGAAAAGAACAAACGAGGAAAATCGCCGAACGTGTCGTGATCGCCGATTGCCGAAAATATGATCTTCCTTGCCTTAAACCTTGCTTCTAAACGTAATAACAGCTCCAGAGACGTGAGAATAGTAATGAATGAATTTCTGGACGGATTTGGTGTTGTATTTATAGGCAAAATCAAGGTGGAAATCGTCTTCGACTCAAACACGATTTTCTTGTAATTATCCAACTGGTGCGCCGCACCCTATCACTTGGTGCGCAGCACCGGGCTAATCTCCGTGTCCAAAACCAATTCAAACTCTCGGTGCGCAGCACCCATACCCCTGGTGCGCAGCACCTCTTCACTTCTCGTCTTTAGTTTGTCATTTAAGCTCATTTCTTCACTCCTTTCCGCTTCCCGATCATGTAAACCTGTAAAATAGATAAAAACACTTTTCCACGCGATTAAATGTAAAAACATATCCTATCCATCATGTTTACTATGAAATACGACCAAATATCGCATAAAAATATCTATATAAATATGCGATATCAATTATTGATCAGTATTTATAGGGTATATAAAACCCTAACCTAACAGTCCCTAAGTCCATATATCAGACTTAGGTTAACTATCTTATCATCTAATAGAACAATAATGACACCATCGATTTTAGATACTTCTAACAAATCTTGTTATGTTAATGAAAATTTTTCATATTTATTTATATTTGTGTCTCTTATATAAATATCATACACGATCATCAAAATCCATTTTTCAACAAAACTTAAAACAAAATGTTTCGTGAATCAGTCCAAATAAAAAATCTTCTTGTAACCGATCTTTAGCTTTTAAACATAGGTCAGAGAAAGTCTTTGTCAATCAAATATGGTCCTGCTTGATGCAATGTACTCGGGAAATTCAACATCAAGCTAAAAAAGGGCAAAAGATTTGTGGTCATGACTAAAACGCTCGTAAGTGTTTCATACCTAGAGTCGAAGATTTATTAGAATCCATTCCATTTCTCGCAACTAAGCATAGTGAATTTCACAAACGAGGTCGAACAAATTAGGTATATAGGTCGGGTGGAATCACCATCCTTAACCTAGTATTCTTGTCCACATATACATCTCATGTCTCGTTTTAGACCACCCGAAAATTAGTGGAGGGTACTAAAAGCAATTCTTTACAACCTGTTATCAAAATAAAAGGTTTAGGCACTTCTATGACAAACGTGTACGTTAGCAATTGTATAGTCATTATTATTGTATAATACAATTTCAATCTTTAATATCCAAACTCAGTCTAATTTTGTTAAGTAAAGAAATAAAACTCAAAAAAACAATATGATGTCAATGAAAAAGTTTCTAGTTACGTCGCCCGTTAATTAACAAATAAATAAATAAATAAATGGGCATAATGGTGCAATAAATATATAGTCTTAGTGGATACGTATGTGGAAACATTTCATCAATCGTGACACAAGAGTCATAGCTTTCAAAATAATATTTTCTAACCTAAGTGCAAAAATATCAAAAGACTTAGGTCATCATTCTAAATACACCAATTGAGTAACGACATATGTCAATCAGAGCTACCAACATATGATGACGTAATGTAGGGGTGTTCATCGAGGCGTGCGTTTCTCGTATTATCAGAATGGGTTATCTGGGTTTGGAAAATTTTCACTGAATTCCAAATCGACTCTGATTTAAACTTGTGAACTCGACTAGAATTCAAAAAATTGAGTTAACGTTTCAATTTGATAAAACTTGGTTTTTTTTAATTGTTAAAACTTCAAAAGTATATTTTTTTTTTTCCGAAAGTCAAGTATAATGGTTCGGGGCCACAACGACATTGACCTCTTATTTATCAGGAAATCCCTTTACCACCCAAACAGAACTCATATACTGTCGAAAGTATATTCTAATTTGGTTCAAATACCGAATTCGGTTCGAATTTTAATTTCAAACAAAAACTGAAATTAATAAACTAGTTAATTAAATATAAATTTCAATATTATTATGAAATATAGTTATAAAAAAATAAATTCATCAATAAAATTATGGAATTTAAAAATCAATTCAAAAAACCGATTTATGAGTTTAAATGAAGTCCAAATCGATTTGAAAACCGATATGAATCTGGTTATTCAAATTTGATTATGTTGAAAAATAAAGTATCTTAGAATAAAGAAAAAGAACAAAAAATAATTTCATCCAAATCTTGATCATTGCTTGCATAAAGTATCATGCATATGGTAAATATCCCATGCTTGATTTCAACGCTTATTAAGTTTTAACTTAATTACATATTTATATAGCGGAAGTGAATATAAGGATGTTATACATGTGAGTTTATACATAAAACTTATCAAAAACTATGTCGTTTTGTGATGTAAATGTTATTCAACGTTTGATTTGTCTTATATTTATCAAGAGAGAGATGATCCAAAAAATGCAGGGAACCATTGTTTATTATGTAGAAGTTATTAAAAGTTTATTCGATAAATACTCAGTGGTAAGAAAAAAAATTATATTGTTGAAAGACATGATTAATGAAGAAAAAGATGTATATAGATAAAAATTAGTAAAGTTAGTTTAATAAATATGATTTATATTGATTTGAATATTTTTTAACAAAACAACATAGTTTTTGATGAGCTTTGCATTTAAACTTATATGTATAACAACCTCATATTCATTTTCTCATTTATAAAAGGAACATGAATATAAAGCGTATCATATTTTGGAACATTGATTCTATATTTTATATGTTCTATAGAATCGTATACTTTTATATTTATAGTTTTGATACTTGGGACCAAACTTAATAGCAATTTGACAATTTAAGGGTGTTTATGGAAGGTTGGGCATGAACTTTGATACCATTAGGATCGCATCATTGGCTCCACTAAGATTGCAAAAGTGTCATTATCGGCTTAGGTCAGGTTTATGTATTAGGATTGCACCACCGATATGTGACGAGTGACAACTACATGACTTGTTTTCAAAGATTAAAAATGATTACAAAATAAGATTTTGTAAGTCGATTTTAGAGACTAATAAATCTATATCACTTGTTTCCTTCGATAAAGATATATTTAAACAGTTTGTGTTTCCCTTAAACCATTATTACTTCCACCGTTAGTTAAGTAACCGTTAGATTTTAAAAGGAACAAACTTATATATTTGTCTTTGATAAAACTCGAAGATTAGTCAATAAGTATATAAATCATGTCCAATTTTATATGTACATTACTTTAAGAAAAGCCTACATACAAGGAGCATTTTGGGATTACATGAAGGCAAATGTAAATGGGGTTACTAGACTTCCAACATGGGAATCTTTCTCCAAATGGAATCCAACGTCCACCCATGATTCCCACTCCTACTTGGTTGGAGATTCTTCACTATGTATCTCCTTTGACAAATATTAATTTACATCATGATAACCAATAGAATGCAAAACTAAATTCATACTAATTTCTTTGCTTAAAGAAAATTTGCTATAATTTATAATTTTATAAATGTTTACAAATATATCAATTGAAGGCAGGGGCGGAGCTAGAATTTTTATTTATGAAGTTTAGTATTAGAATTAGCAATGTTTATATGGATAATCAGTGGGTTCGTAGTTTAAATTATATCAAAACTATACTAAAATTCATTAAAATTGTACTTAAAATGTAAAAACTTAAAAGTTAAGGGGGTTCAAATGAACCTAATGGGTCATAAGTGCATCCGCCCTGATTGGAGGACCTTCTATTACATGTTTTCTTAGTTACATTTTATAAGCCTAATCATCGCCCAAATGCCGATAACAAAACTCTTTTTCGATATAGGGATCTTATGGTGAAATAATAATAATAATTTTATTAAAACATGCATAAGTTTTTTGAATTTAAACAAAGTCTTGATAAGAAAATAACCTGAAAGTTGTAACTAAAATAAAAAACGATGCATAAATATCTCATATCCCGTAAGTAGGGGACAACACTCTAAGAGACAATTAATTATATTACTCCAATTTTTTAAAACGAAATTTGATTGCTAAAGCAAAAAAATCAGACCAAAATACAAGTCTCCAGGAAGGAGAACCAAAAGAGTATAGTTTTTCGTGTCTAAATAAAAAATTATATGAATGGTTCAAATTTTTGAAACTAGTTTCATAAGTATCGTCTATCTAAGTAATTGTTGATCTTTAGAGACCAAATCATAACTTTAAACAAACCATATAGACTATTTATGTAATTTACTCAAACCAAAAACTATACAAACTTAACTAGGTACATTCAAGTGTTGCATGCTTATATTTTTAACCCCAACCTTCATGGCTATTGTTATAACTTGCTCGTTGAAGGTCCGGTGACTTGCCTTAACATACAAGGTCTAATAAGGCAGTTTCACAAGTTATGAATTGGGTGAAATCTGCTCGGTTAAGTAAAAACCAGACATTTTGGGTGGAAGACCCAAAGAATTTATTTAAAATTTTGACTTATGTTTAATATAAAGAATTGAACGCAACCCAAATTCAAATAGAGATAATGGTGTTAACCATCTATAATATGTTTGATATAAGTAGTTTTATTTTCTAAAAGCTACAAAAATTGCCCGACAAACATATTCTAAGATGGTTTTACGTTCTATACAATATAAATAAAAAACTGATTTTTAAACCATTGATAGAAGATATCGCGTACAAGTTGTAGCTCTTAATGTATAGCTTTTTTATTCATTTACTCCACTAATTCTTTAGAACTAATTTATTGGAATTATATATTCAACTGAATTATCTATTAAAAAATTAGTTAAATTTACCAGAGAAGTAAACATCAATAAATATTAAAAAGAAATAGTGAAATATTGTAATATATATATATTCTTTAAAAGAAAATATCTCTATACCATTACTCAAAAATTCAGTCATCCTCATCCTTTTTCCGGAAAAAGCACGTCATCGCCACTTATATCTGAAAATGAATTATCTTAGGTGGTTGAAAGTATAAAGATTTAAACCTAAAAACTAGATTGTAATTCAGTTTTATTTCAAAATGCGAGTATTTAATAAAACTTTATACTAATTAGACCAACACAAATTAAATTATTTAGAATTTAATTCTTTCATGACTTTTGAGCCTTATCCGAAAATATATATCTATATAAAAACATTTATTACAAGAATCACATGCATTGATTTCATGTTATTTAAGATAAGAAAAATAAAAACACCAAAAATTTTCACAAATTAATGGACAGAAAAAAATATGTGATTATATATATGATTTATAATTTATAAAATGATATAAAAGATTGTACTTACATGTGAACTAGATTACCCAATAACACATATCTATATGAAAACATTAATTATAAGAAAATAAAATAAAAAATAGTTTGAAGCATGAATCATAATGTGAGAATATATACTCTTAATTTGCATATAAACCAATATTTAAACTATGTTAAAACGTGTAACAAAGAAATATACATATAAAAAAATGTATCTATATTTTAAAACATGAAACACACTATCCAAAATCTCGCGATATTTTGATATTCTAAAGCACTATAAAACCCTCACCATTTCATTACTCATTCTATATCAACAACATTCCTCAAATATCCTCATCCACGTCAGCAATGGCACTCCGGCGAACCATAACAAAACGTCTCATTAAAGATCAAACTCCGGCGGCCATCGGAGAATCTCACAAAGCATTTAATGCCGCCAAATCACATTTCCACCGGGAGATGCTGACGCCACCACAAGCCGATGTTGGAATCTTAAGGAGGTTTCTTCAAAGGCGAAAAATCAACCAGTCGTCAACATTGAGCTTGCCGGAGCTTTTCTCATTTCCGGTCGGTGAGAAATTGAGAGAGAAATTAAACATATCTAACGGAGAACGTCTTAGGTTTGACGGTTTGAAGAATCCGAATAAGGAACATGAGACGGATTCGGTTGGTATAACGGTGAATGATGCGAGGAAGATTTTGCGGTTTTCGCAGCTCCAGAAGGTACGATCTGCGTTGAAACAGATTCAGAAGAACTCGATTAGTTACTCCGAGTTTGTTACGGTTTGTGTTCATACTTGTAGTAATCATGATCAAGGAATTGAGTTTTCGAAAATGTTGGATCAAGGTGGTGATGTCATTGTGCTAGGAAATATTGTGTTTCTCCGTCCAGATCAGGTATTAATCATTTTGTCACGTGTCATACTCTCTCGTATAAACAAATTATTATGTCTATATTTATGAGGTTTATTCCGTCATTTAGTTGACAAATTGTAACCGACTATTGTTTTATTTTTCGACATGCATATAGAATGTTTCACTTCACGTGTAAGACGGGTTAATCATGAATTTTACGTATAGATTTTAACCATGTATATGGTAAACATTGTCGTTACAGTTGGCAAAATCAATGGAGAAGTTAATATCGCAATCTATAGCCATTCCAAATGATCCAAGAAAGCAACAACTTGAAGAATTGGAAAGACAAAAGGCTATCATTGATCAAAAGTCGCTATCTCAAGTTCGTGGCGAGCTTTACTGTGGTCTCGGGTTTCTAGTTGTACAAACGTTGGCTTTTATGAGGCTCACGTTTTGGGAACTTAGTTGGGACGTGATGGAGCCCATTTGTTTCTTCGTCACATCTTTTCACTTTGCACTTGCTTACATCTTTTTCATAAGGACATCGAAAGAGCCTACTTTTGAAGGTTTCTTCCAACGTCGTTTCAAGACAAAACAAAGGAAGCTCATGGAAGTGAACAATTTTGATATTAAAAAGTATAACGAGCTTTGCAAGGCCTTTTATCCTACATGCGATAACAAGGTCTCGGGCTATTCAGGATTTCAAGATTTTGGTCATGGAGGAAACTCGAACACAATTTTTAGTTAAATTTGATGTGTTCGGGTCTAGTTTGGCATGTAGATATATATTTGGATATGGAGCTCTTATCTCCCCTTTTTTGAGTAATGGGACTAAACCTATGCTTTTGTGACAAGTTGTTTTAAGAGCAATACATAAATAATATACGTATATGTAGACGTATACGTATACTAGAAGTAATATATGATCGATCAGCCATTTAGCTGAAGAAAAATAGTTGTAATTTTAAAAACTTGACATATACATCAGGTAAATTGCAAAATATATTACCCACGGGTAAATAAGTGAAAAAATTGGCCCATTAAAATGATTGTTCAAGATTAGTGTTTTTAATATATAAAATAGTTAATAGTTATTTTATATAAAAAGTATACTTTTGTCCCCTTTAAATACATTTAGATCCCTCTAAAAACACGTTCAAGCTCCGTCGATGCACCCCGTGCAAACCATTGGAAGTCTTGCACCAACATTATTGTACAATAAAATTTCAACGAGTTATGAACATTACGTTGTGTTCTCGAGTTTTAATTTAGAGGAAATGAAATTGAAAGAAATTAAAGAAAAATAGTGATGAACGAGCATGCACAAAGGGGACGGAGAGGAGTACCACTAGAGCTTATACAGTGATGAATGGGCCAACAACATAAATGGGCTGCAGCCTAAGTCTCCAAATTAGCCCACTAAAATGATAGGGTTAAGATCGTTTTCGAAGTTATGTAGTCCTCTCCTCCAAGGCCCAAGTATACATTGCTCCTTTTAACTTCACTTATGATCGTTTTCGAAAAAATGTATATTAAATCTCCGTCAATTCAAATTGATATTTAAATGTGAATTTGTTTAAACCCCGCTTTAACGTGCGGACTTAAAAAAAACATTATTTCTTAACATTTCGCTTAGTACTCCAATTATGATATAATTTTCTAACTTATGATAACTTTTTGTAAAAACATCAATAAGTGACAACATTGACTGACCTACATGTCAAACTTTGAGGACATATAATTTAAAAAATATTGATCTTATACTTTATATTGACTCAACAACCCCTTAAAGATCAACTCATATTAAGAAATATGATCATATTCACAAAGTCTACAAATGAGCTACAAGCATAAGACTTAACCCTAAAGTTGCAAACAGATTGAACTTGAGTATGCACTACATAAGTTCAAGCATCTACCGCTAAGTTGTCCTCTCGATATCAATTTTAAATATGAAACCTAATTATTTCATGATCTAAAAAAATATCAAAAGCAAACAGACAGAAAAGGAGTATTTATTAGTTTATAAATTATTGTATGTGACTATGTGTATAAAGTTGTATTTATAGTGATTGGCCATGGTTGGGTACATTCTCCATTTAAGTTTGGATTTGATTGTTCACAAGCCCTTTCTACTTCATACATTTTTGGCGAACATGCTATTATCTATTGAATAATCATAATCATGAGTCTCTGGTAGCAAAAACAAGTAATGGCAAAAGCCGTGTATGTGATTTGGTCATATTGCAGACACAATCTCTATATTTTATAAAGTTCGGACATTATTTCTATAAGAAACACCCGAAGCATTGGGTGTGGATAGATATATCACGAAGTTATAATGAAGTTAAATACTTAAGTGTTGCGAGCTTTTTTATAATATTAGTTATAAATATAATTAAGTTTATATTATTTTATGAGGTTATGCCTTCTTATATTGTTGAGGGATGATACTTAGTGTTTGAAAACCTAAAAACGAAAGAAAATCGAATAAACAAGAGTCTTGTAATTTGAATTTTGTTTCAAGTGTGCGAGTCATATTGGATTAATTGATTGGCTTTAAAGCCTTGTATTCATAACATATTCGATATAGATTTGTTCAAATATGCTTCGTTTAAGCTATATGCTTCCAATTCTATTATGTTTGAATTTAGATTGTAATATTGGAGCTGTATTAGTTCAATTTTAGATAGTTCGAGTTTCCGATGTCTAATGATCCAATAAGTAGTGAACTCGTGTAAACTTTGATCATTGATTCATTGCTAAGTTGATCAAATTTTGCTAAACATCGCTTATTATTTTCAAACAAAATATGACATTTTGAAATTTGTCGACCATTTCTTGAAAAAGAAGAAGAAACGTTGGTTTGGCAATATGTCGGTGTATCCCAAACATTCATAGTTTACCTAGTAGTAACTACGAAAATTATGAATACAATTTCCGTTCGTCAATCTTACAATATGTTTTCTTTGTTTTTAATGTGGAGAATAGAGATGACAATGTATCGGGTGAAGCTATATTCATATCCATATTCATATTTATTTATTTTTTCGTCATTGATATCCATATCCATTTAATAAATTTTCATACATTCATATCAATATCCATTAGATAAAACGGGTTAATAAATATCCATTGGATATTGGATTCTTTTTTTACTTTTTAGAAATCACAACTTTATTATGCATATCGAAGCACACGTAACCTAATATTTTACTTAGGTCGTTACTTTTATAAAAAAAATATAAGTTATTAATATTAAAAATAGAGATATGGACGACAATTTTAGTTGTCAATTATTACCGTAGTAAATAAAATGAAGTATCCATATCTATTATTCATCTATTTACGTAATTTATATCCACTAATAGTAAAGCGAATCAAATGGATATTTATTAGATCGAGTGAAAATTGTCATCCTTAGTTGAAATATTAATATAAATAATTGACAGATACAAATCCACATTCACATTCACATTTGATACATCTGTTTAGTGTAGTATGTTATACAAAGTACAAAACTACGTATATATTAATCACTACCATAAATAAACAATGGAAAAATAACAATAATTTAGAATAAAGTTGGTTGGGCCAATTACCAATTAATCAGCAGCTGCAATCCATGAACATGGTAGACCAAAAAGGGACAAGTTCATAATAATTGAGGTAGATGTGTGTAGCGTAATATCCTTGTAAGATTTATTTTGAAATATACTTTCTAAGAAAATAAAACTTCTCACACGTAGTAGCGGATTCATGATCAAAAGGTGAAAAATACACTAAAATTATAATTTTTACGCAATAAAAACGCTTTGTTTGACGTATTGAAGATACTTGTGGCTAGAGTTTACTCAATCTAGTTTATAAGATTTGAGTTCAAGCTATACTTGATATAACTATAGAATAAAAAAATTACAAGTAAGATATACATTTTCTATAATTTATTAATAACAATTATATGAGTTGTCATTAACGGAACTTCTAAGGGACAGGAAGATACTTGTGGCTACACTTATTCAAAAATATTTGTCTTATAGAGAAAACTTAAGAATATTTTTAAATAATTACTACATATTAACTCGAAATTTTGTCCCTCCCCCCCCCCCCCCCCCCCCCCCCCCCTAAATAATTTTCTTCGGTTCCGCCACTTTGAGTTGCCTTTAAATAATAGAAACTTATCGGAAGTTGATCCAACATTGCTTTTTGCCGAGTTTGGTTATATCCTTGGTGAATTTTCAAAAGCCACTTAAATAGTTAAAATGTATACTAGTTTAAAAAGATGACATTTACATCATTCTTCGCTCTTAATATACAAAAAGCATACGAAAAGGTTGCATGTGAAAATAATAAAATATAACAAACTTTTATAAATTGGATACATAAAATCCAATGAGTCATTATCTAAAATCTCCAATTCTACACATGTATGGTTGAATTATATACAACCTTTCACAGTCACATGTCAAATCTCCCCAAATGTCTTATTCTATAAATATAAATAATTAAAGAGAAAATCACAAAAGTAATCACCTCAAAATTCAAAAATATCAAAATAATCATCTGATTCGCGCCACTTTTCTCGCGCCATTTTTTTCGTCGCGAGATTGAAAATAATATAAATGATTGGTCATAAATTGACCACGTCCTCGCGACATTTTTCTCGCGCCAATTTCTGACCAATAATTTATATTATTTTTCAATCTCGCGACGAAAAAAATGGCGCGAGAAAAGTGGCGCGAATCAGATGATTATTTTGGTATTTTTGAATTTTGAGGTGATTACTTTTGTGATTTTCTCATAATTAAATGTTATCTACACAACCAAGAAAAATCGTAATTGGATGATATTTTCCTATTGTTTGAATTTATATCGTTTCTAATAAATATATATAATGTTAGTAAACTAGTAAAACTAAACATGTATTAAATACTGAAATTTTATAGGTTTTTCATATCAATGATGTAACATTTGATTGCGACACAAAATTGTTGCAACTTAGTCCTAGTCGTCCATGTGGTAAACAAGCTCCGAGTAACGGCCGTAAGATTGTATCCCTAGTTCCCTATTTTGAAATGTTACATAATTTGATATTTCAGTGTCTTTAGCCAATAAGAGTACTTCATATGTAACTAGGGATGATAATGGAACGTATTTGAATAATACATGTTTTAGACATGATTAGAAAACCGAATCCTAAACCCGCTACCATCCCGTCGGGAGCCCAATTAATAAATAGTACATGTCGGGTTCGCGGCTATTCCCGTGGGGATTGGGGATCCCCATTTAACTTAAAATGATTAAATTTAGTCGTTAGAATCACAAAAATCCCACAATTTATTATATACACATTAAAAATTGCATGTATTTTTAGTCGTGTCATCCTTAATTATAGTGTACATTAACATATTTTACGCGATTTCAACTATTAAAGAAAACTAGTATTTTTTACATGTCCGATGCACGGGTTGTAACTTTAACCTTTTTATTTTATATATGTTTATAAAATGTCGAGTTTAGTTTGATACTAAATTCTTTTGATCTTTTAGCCATGTTTTCGTATTGTTTTTATTATATATTTTAAATTTCATACAGATAATTAAATATATGATTTATCAAAATTGGTTAAAGTTTGTTAATATATGTGATCATTGTAACTCCATTTTATTTCTTTTAAGATTGTATACATATCTTTGTATGATTACATAGTAACTCTAAAATTAAGGAATACTCTTGAACAACATTCATAACCACTTTCTTTTCTTACATTCTTTACTATACAAATTAATATGGAATTAAAGATAAATTATAATTAAACTATTATTTGATAAATAAAATAATAATATCATTCAACTATATACACTAAAAAATAATAATTGAACAAAAAATCATAGTAAATGTATACAAAATGCACAAAAGCTTGTGACAATTTTCCCAATAATTGAAAACAAATGGAAGATTATGACCAAATAAAATTATGATAAAAACTATGATATAGAAACTACGTCTTGACGCGCATTTTTGACACGCCTTTTCCGCCCTTCATATTCTTTTTTTGGTTTTTCAAGATCATTTTGATAGTTTTGGGTCATAATGCTTTTCTCTCGATCATCAAGAAAACATGATATCTTTGTTTGGTTGTTTTGGTTTATACCTATTTAAGAATTTGAATTGTAATATAATTTTGGCTATTTATAGTGTTTAGTTTATAACTTTTAAATAAAGCAAAAGACTCCTTATAATTGAGTTTAAAAATAAATTAATTTATTTTAATTATTTGTGATTAAATTCAAACTATAATTTATGACAAACTTTTGGTTTTTCTTTTTTAGTTATTTATGATTAACTTAAATATGATTTATGACAAAACTTTTAATCTTTCTTTTGATTAATAATTTATTACTTATCATTTATTATATTATTATTTAAATTTAAGAAAATTTTAAACTCGAATAGTAAAATAAATTATTTATTAGTAATATTTATTTTAATGACTCAACCTTTTAGTACTTAACTTTTTTTTCTCTTTTTTGATAAAATATTACTCAACTTTCTAGTATTAATGCACACTTAAAAGAAATTAGTTAACGGTTTGTATATTATTATTATACATTAATTTTTTTTATCATTATTTATGTTATTATCATGACCATTAATTTGTATCATTATGTTTATAGATTGTTACAAATTCTAAAATTAGTTAAAGGTTTATATATTATTATAGATTAAATTTTTACAATTATTTATATTATCATCATCATTAACTTGGATCATTACTCCCTTGAATGACTCAATTTATATATCATAATTATTATTTAAATTAAAGAAATTTTTAAACTCGAATATTAAAATAAATTATTTATTACTAATATTTATTGTAATTAGGGATAGCAATAAAATATGTACCCTATGGGGAACCCGAAACCCTACGATTTGACCGGGGATTCCCAGAGTTGACCGGGGATGGGGACGGGACGGGGAATCCCCGCTTTATGAAATCGGGGATGGAGTCGGGATGGGGAATGAATAAATCCCCGACCTCGTACCCGAACCCGAACATTTATTATTATTCTTATTATTATTTTAATTATTATTAGTAGTCGTAATAGTATTATAGCTATTATTATTACTCTTCTGAAAATTATCAAAATGTTAAACAAAAATGGTTATCATCCTACATATTTGAGATGTAAAGATATGTAACTATTTGTTCATTAGTGTTCCTAAAAAATACGGATCGACCTTATAGTTTTATTTATCACTATATATTTTAGTTTTTTTTAAATGAACATAATCTCCGAATCCACGTGGAGGTGAGGATATAAACTTATTCCACAACGGGAATAGGGACGGGGATGGGAGTATGATCCCCGCAAATCCTCGTCTCATTGCGATCCCTAATTGTAATGACTCAACCTTTTAGTATTCAATTTTTTTTTTTTGATAAAATAGTACTCAACGTTTTAGTATTAATGCACACTTAAAAGAAATTAGTTAAAGGTTTTAAATATTATTATTATAGATTAATTTTTTTACCATTATTTATGTTATTATCATGACCATTAATTTGAATCATTATGTTTATAGATTGTTACAAATTCTAAAATTAGTTAAAGGTTTATGTATTATTATAGATTAAATTTTTACAATTATTTATATTATCATCATCACTAATTTGTATCATTACTCCTTTTAAGGACTCGATTTTTATATATTATAGAATGATTAAAGTTGATGTTCGTAAATGTTTTTTTCTCACATACTTTACTAGCATTTGGTTATACAATAAATATTAGATTTGATGTTTTGTGGGGAAAAAAAGCATATAACATGAACATAAATATGAATATTTTAATATAAACATAAAACTTATTAGGTTTGGGATCGGATTCGGTTTTAGTTCGACTTTTGAGTAATCACGGATCACCTAAACCCGTTCCCGTCCCCGTCCCCGTCCCTGAACCCGTATAAATTTTCAATATTCATATCATAACTGTCCTCGTCCCTGCATACCAGTTTTTGCCCCCGCCCCATATTTTGATTTTTAAATTTTCCTATTGTGTTTTAGTTTTAATGTTATTTTTAGATGTAACATTGTGAACTTTTTAAGTTATGTCCTTACATATGACATAATTTCCTATATTATTGAACATAATAAACTTATATTACTTTTGTTAAAATATAAATACTCTTTTAAAAATATCTTTTTGATACATTAGTTAGCACTTAAATGATAACATTAAAAGTTGTGATTAGCAACCCTCATAATTCAAATATAATGTCAAAAAATAATTATGTTTACATAAAACAAATTGTACCTTCACAACCAATCGTTTTAATATTATTTTTAGCTTATTCTTGACAAATTTTAGTAATCAAATAAATCTAATAATATTATGAAAATTCCAGCATTATGTGAATAAATTCAAAGTAATATAATATATGTCGTTCATGAATAAATAATCACCCATGATCATCTTTCTATATACCAAGAAATCAATTATTATTGGCTTAATTAAATAATTAAATGCTGAATGGATTAAGCAAATGCATCCTTTAATAGAATAATTATTATAAAATAAGCAAGTGGATTTCGTGAATGATATTTGCCACCCTAGCATTATCCTAGAGTGTTTTATTAAATATGTATATTTATATTTGAGTTAATTACATGGGTAGTTCTTATGGTTTGCACCATCTGGTCGTCACTATAACTTTTTTATTACACCACTCGTCCCTAAGTTTAAATTTTGTTGCGTGCAGAATCCCTATTTTGGATGTGCCGTTAAATGTGTCGTTAAGTCAGTGACACGTGAGTCACACATGAGGGTATTTTAGTCATTTTTTAACTTTCTCTCTCCCAATCTCCACAAAATCGATGTCACAAATAATCTTCCTCAAAATCATCCTTTTAACTTAATTTTCTAACCCAAAAGCAATTAAATTCGGCACAATTTATTCATATACTTAAATCAAAACAAAATTGCTAATAATTTAACCTACTACAGCTAAATCAATTCCAAATTTAAACCTTACCCTAAATTAAACCCTAAAAAAAATCCAAAATCGATTAAAAAACACTCAAAACAAAATGCTAATAGTATGTCGATCTTGAAGAACAGTATCAAGAACAGGAGGATCTGAGAAAACAACAAATCCAAAGCCACGTGGACGACGGCGGCGGAAAAGGGAGGCGGCGGGTGGTGGGTGACGGCGGCGGAAAAGGGAGGCGACGGGTGGTGTTTGTGGTAGGTGACGACGGGTGGTGGGTGACGGCGGCGGAAAAGGGAACGTTCATGTTCTCTTGGTGATACAAGAACGAGGCAGCCTGTTTCATGCAGAAGCTACTGTCAGAAAATAGTAGTACTCAATATAATCCAATTAAATAGCTTCATATATAATATAATCTTCACTGCAGCTATGAACAATTGATACCAGTTAAAAAAAAATTTGAGGTAAGAAGAAGATCTTTATTTTGGATGTGGGGGGTTTGGGTTTGATTTAATAAAATGGAGAGGTTTTTGTATTTGATTTTGGGATGATATAATCAATTTAATTGTGGTGAATCTAATTGATTTTGGGGGAGAGAATGAAGTTAAAAGGATGATTTTGGGAAAGAAGGATGATTTTGGGAAAAAGTGTTTGTGACATTGATTTTGTAGAGATTGGGAGAGAGAAAGTTAAAATAACGAAAATACCCTCATGTGTCACTGACTTAACGGCACATCCAAAATAGGGATTCTGCACGCAACAAAATTCAAACTTAGGGACGAGTGGTGTAATAAAAAAATTATAGGGACGACCGGTGAAAATGGTACAAACCATAGGGACGACCCATGTAATTAACTCTTTATATTTTTTTTTAATGCTATTATAAACTATGATTATAAGATTATATTAAAGATTCTCCATTCAGTATTTAATGTTAGTAAATCAGAATTTGAATAACGTTTTAGATAATTTATTAAGTTTATGCAAAAGGTAATACTTGTTTTAAGAATAGAGTAATAATAGGTATAGAGTATATTTATGAAGTTTATATATTATAAAATGAAAATGTGGTTCGGTTCGGTTCGTTTCATCTGAAAGTAATATCATTCGAACTTAATCTTTCACTAGTTTTGTTTTTGTGTATATTTATGTTCAATTTGATTTAGTTTCGACTTACCCGTTTTACTTGTAGAGTTATATGAGATTAAACTCACAAACCCCAAACTAATAAAATCCAAAGCAATGAACTCCGTTATATTATATTTATAATTATGTCACAAGTGGATTAAAAGGTAATCGGTAATCCTTCCACAACTTTTTTTTAATTATTTGCCTAAACGATATTTCTACACATTTTACTTTTAAAATATATTACTCGTATAGTTTTTAACACGTTTACTATGAATTTATTTACTTATAAAAAGTCTTATCATAAAACTTAGATACAAATGTCCCTATATTTTCACTAACATTAACAACAAAAAACAGGTGTTATTTAATGAAACTTTCCATATAAAAATCATAAAAATAAAATGAAAATATGTGCTCCACAATTGATATTGATATTGATATAGTGTCTCATTTTCCTCTAATCAATCTTCCATACATCACACACACTAATCACACCAACAAACACACACACAACAAACATTTAATTCTCTGAACATTTTTACATTTAATTTTGTCAGAAAAATAAATATTTATTTTATAGGAGTATTTATATTCTTATTCTTAAAAAAATCAATCCAAGAAGAAGAAAGAACACCACTATATACAACAACAACAACCACATTCACCTTTTAATAATTTATTTCATTATTATAATTGATTATAATCATTATATTATATTATAATTATTATTCATATTCATACTGCTCATTAAATCATACCCAACAGCTCACACCCCACAATCCCAATTCTCATTTTGAATAATGCCACAATTTCTGGGTTTTTTCTTCTTAGCGGTTTCGCCGATCTTTTCGCCGGCGATTTGATTAACCGATGACTTTTCCGGCGTATTTACAATTCATTTCATGGGGTTCAAGATTTTTTCTTTTAAGAAATGCTCCACTGACCTATTACTTCTTCAGGTAAAAAAAATATTTAATTCTTTGAATTTATATATATATTTTTTTTAATTTATATAAAAAAGATTGGATTTTTTTTAGTTTTCAAATATTAACTGTTCATGGGTGTCTTTAATTATGAATTTTTAGTTGGAAAAATGTCAACTTTTTTCAAAATCTTTAATTAATTCAGTGTGTTTTAATCTGGGTATTTAATATTTCATTAGGGTTTGGATGTTTTTGGAACATTTAGTAAATTTAGTAAAGATTTAAGATTGTTTTTCAAGTTTAGTGGGGGTCACTTTTGGTGGTAATCATTATGGGTTGCTTGTGTATTACAGATTCTTTTAGTATTAGTATTTTTCGACATCAGTGAGGCGAGATTTGGGGATAAACAGTTACGGTCGCGAAGATTGGAAAAGGGTAGTGAGAATATTCGGTCACATTCATGTATTCATGATCAAATAATTGAGCAAAGAAAAAAAAGACCTGGAAATAAAGTGTTTTCCGTTACACCACAGCAATATCACGGGTCGGGTACCTCGAGTCATCTTCACCACAAGGGAAGAGAATTATTGGCAACTTCAAAATCTTCGAGTTTTTTTAAGGATGTGAAACTACCTATAAGAATTTATTTAAACTATGATGCTGTGGGTCACTCACACGATAGGGACTGTAGGAATATTGGAGATATAGTTAAGGTGAGTTTACGATAATAATTTGTTTCTTGTTTGTTTAATGATAGCTATGTTGTTTGAGTCGACTTAATCATGCTTTTATTTTATTCAGTTAGGTGAGCCTCCTTCGGCTTCTGATTTAAGTAGGACGTTGTGCAATCCTCACAATGTTCCACCAATTTTCGGTGACTGTTGGTATAATTGCACTTTGGATGATATAACCGGGGAGGATAAAAGACGTCGCCTTCGAAAGGTTCTTCCTAGTTTCTCGTCTTCTGCTCCTTTTTAAGTATATAATGTTTGATACCATTTGGGTGGTTTTGATGCGATTTTTGAAACTGATACTTTATGAGTTTCTACTTTCTAGTTTTGTGGAAACCGTTTGAATGTTTGATACTAGCTGTAAGAGGTGATTGTCAAAGGATATAGTATATGTACTAATATTCCCTTAGTTTACCATAAGCATAAGCAAACACCATCTCTAGTAGCAGAACTTATATATGAATATTGCGTTTTCATGTTGCAACATTTGGTTTTAAATGGTTGGATAAAAAAAATATGTTTCCGATTATGTGATTATTAATCCGTTTTATACCATCTGGAACAAAACTAATTATGTAAGAGTAAAATAAACGATTAAACGTACCTACATTTTCCCTTCTTTTTAGTTTTAGCCTAGCTAATTTGAGAGATTTTTACTCCTATTTCACGAAAAGTCGTTTCATTTTCTCACCACAACTTCACAAGGTCCTTTTTGGTCATTTTATCGACACATTCTTAAATTGATCATTTGATTATTACAACTTCAAACAGCAGAAACACTTCCAGACTTTCACATAATCACTTTTAAAACATACATCTGAACACCCTCTCAATAGGTTTGTGTTTGGTAGTTAAATTTGAAGGATAATAATTTATTTCTCCGTATATTTGACAAAACAGGCTTTAGGACAAACAGCAGAATGGTTTAAAAGAGCTTTATCTGTTGAGCGTGTAAGAGGAAACCTAAGGTTAAGTGGTTACTCTGCTTGCGGACAAGATGGTGGTGTTCAGCTTCCACGTGAATACGTAGAAGGTTACATAAAAAACCCTTATATAGTATATAATACTTGAGTCTTTGACTTTTTCTACAAGTTATATTCATTGACTTTGTTTCTTTCTATATTCCTAGAGGGCGTTGCCGATGCGGATTTGGTTCTTTTGGTGACCACGAGGCCCACAACAGGTAACACGTTGGCATGGGCAGTCGCATGTGAACGTGATCAATGGGGTCGTGCAATTGCTGGTAAACATTTTATTTTTTAAAACCATTATTGTTCATTGATGTTTAAACGATGGATAAAAGTTGACTTGATTTGTATGTTGGTTTTCAGGACATGTGAACGTTGCTCCTCGTCACTTGACGGCAGAAGCAGAAACGTTGCTTTCAGCTACTCTCATACATGAAGTGAGTGACTTTTTCATTGTGTCAATAGTCGAGACTTGAAAAGATACCCGGATTTTATTAAAAATGTTTCTGACAAGGTTGAAATTTTTAGGTGATTCATGTTCTAGGGTTTGACCCTCACGCTTTCACACATTTTAGAGACGAGAGAAAACGACGGCGTAGTCAGGTAATGCTTCTATATTGTTGTAACTTCTAATGCTATATAGATGTTTTAAGCTTGATTTTTATTTTTGTAGGTCACTAGACAGACCATGGATGAAAAGCTAGGAAGGATAGTAACTCGTGTAGTTCTTCCACGTGTTGTCATGCATTCACGTTATCATTACGGGGTACAATATTACCTTCGTTTTCTTTTAAGCAATATTAAAAACATCATAACTTTAACACGTACTTTATCATTAGGCGTTTTCTGAGAATTTCACTGGTCTGGAATTGGAAGACGGTGGAGGCCGTGGAACATCAGGTTCGTATACATTTTATCCAATATGTCAACTTTAGTAACTTTTATTTATTTAAAATTTTCTATTTTTAATATGAATCAGGATCTCACTGGGAGAAGAGACTTTTGATGAACGAAATAATGACGGGTTCGGTTGATACAAAATCCGTAGTTTCAAAAATGACATTAGCTTTGCTAGAAGATAGCGGTTGGTATCAAGCTAATTACACAATGGCAGATCATCTTGACTGGGGACGAAACCAAGGTACCGAATTTGTTACAAACCGTTGCAATCTTTGGAAAGGGGCGTATCGTTGCAACACAACACAGTTTTCAGGGTGTACATATAACAGGGAGGCTGAGGGTTATTGTCCAATTGTAAATTATAGTGGGGACCTTCCTCAGTGGGCCCGTTATTTTCCGCAAGCTAATAAAGGTATATGATCTTTAGATGCCATTAACTCATTAAATGTAATGTTGTGAGTTGGTAACAAAAGTTAACTTGCTGATTCTTGGTCAATGCCAGGTGGACAATCAACGTTGGCTGATTATTGCACCTATTTTGTAGCGTATTCTGATGGTTCATGTATAGACATTAATAGTGCAAGGATGCCTGACAGAATGTTGGGGGAAGTCCGTGGTAGTAGCTCGAGGTGAAAAATTAAATTTTATTTTACAACCTTTTTTAGGGTACCTGTTAAAGTTTGTAGTTTCTTGTTATTCATGGTGGTTACTTTTATTTTATTTGTTTAGGTGTATGGCCTCTTCATTAGTACGTAATGGGTTCGTTAGAGGTTCCATGACTCAAGGAAATGGTTGTTACCAACATAGATGCATCAACATGACTTTGGAGGTATCAAACTTTGATCTGAAATTGTTTCGAGAAATCCTTTGTAGTCACCTCTAAAAGCATGATTAGCGCACTTAGGTGGATTTACTTTGTTTAAAGAATTGTGAATGTTGTTTCTACAGGTTGCTGTTGATGGCATTTGGAAAGCGTGCCCAGAGGCGGGTGGACCCGTTCAGTTTCCTGGATTTAATGGTAATCTTCTTGGCGATATATCGATAACAACGTCATTCAACTTTTACATTGCATTTCTAAGCCTTTTTTCTGTATACTGTTTGCCTCTGCAGGCGAGCTGATCTGTCCAGCATATCATGAACTTTGTAGTGTGAACCCTCTTCTCATGTCCCGTCAGTGCCCGAACTCTTGTAATTCGAATGGCGATTGTGTTGATGGAAAGTGTGTTTGCTTTCTCGGGTTTAATGGCCATGACTGTAGCAAACGTAAAATCTTATTACCTTTTTGTACCGTAAAGTATTTAATATGATATCCTTAAAGATTCTTAATGCGTGTATCGTTTGCAGGCTCTTGCCCTAGCAGTTGTAATGGACATGGAAAGTGCCTTAAAAACGGTATTTGTGAATGCAAAAATGGATTTACGGGGATCGACTGCTCAACTGGTGAGTTTATGCTTGCAGTCGTATCTTTGTATAAAACACTTAATTCAGTAATTACTTGCTAAAGAGATTATTTTGGATGGTTTTGCAGCGGTTTGTGATGAACAATGTAGCCTTCATGGTGGGGTGTGTGATAACGGTGTGTGTGAATTTCGTTGCTCTGACTACGCGGGCTACACGTGTCGAAACAGTTCTATGGTTCTCGATAATCTTTCAATTTGCAAAGATATTTTAATTAATGATGCTGGTGGACAACATTGTGCACCTAGTGAATCAAGCATCTTGAGGCAGTTGGAGGATGTTGTGGTAATGCCCAATTATCACCGATTGTACCCAAGCGGTGCTAGAAAGATTCTCAATATGTTCATAGGCAGAAACTGTGATAAAGCAGCCAGGCGACTCGCATGTTGGGTAAGATACTTTATTTCCATATGTTCTGTTCACAAAACTTGAAATTACCATCTTACCCTTACAAGTATCAGTGGTAAGTTGGTAACAATGACCAAACATGATATGGATGTGCCAACAAAGAGTAAGATGGTCATCTTTTGGGTATGTTGACAAAAAGATGCAATATTGACTGAAATGACCCGTTTGTAATATATTTTCTTAGTGGTTGGAACTTTTTCCCGCTTACGAACTTTTTAAAAAGTTTTGACAAGAAAAAAACGTAGGTCTTGAGTAGAAATGTGCATCTTTAGTAATACGCAATATATGGCTATCTTACTCTTACATGTTTATGTTTGTAACTTGCCTAACTCGTTAATATTACGGAATGTAATAGATATCAATACAAAAGTGTGAGAAAGACGGCAACAACAGATTAAGAGTATGTTATTCAGCATGCCAAGCATATAATCTAGCATGCGGTGCATCACTAGATTGTTCAGACCAAACACTTTTCAGCGACAAGGGTCTATGCACAGGTTCGGGTGAGATGGAATCATGGTTTTGAAGCTTCAACAACTGTACATTATAGAACAGTATTTTGTTCTTCCCCAAGTTCAGTTTTCGCTGGTTGTAATTTCCTAATTTTATTGTATAGGAAAGTCAGCAAAAACGCTGTCCAAAATTTTTCAACAATGTAGAAATTACGCGATGCATGTTGTTATCAAAGAAAATAACCCGATAAAAGAAAAATCAGCGGGTTCAGCAGTTTTCGTCATAAAGTACATTGTTTTATGAAGATTGCTAAACCCGAATGGGCGGTGGAAAATAAATAATTTGTATATGTAATTGTGCAATTATCAAAAATCAAGACAAAATTAATAAATTAAAATAGTAACAAGCAAATATTAAAATTATTAATCTGACAAAGAAAAAACATATAGTATCCAATCTAACTGCTACATCAATCTCAATGATAATTAAAATCAAAATTTACTAATTAAACTTTTTAAAGACTATTAGTTGGACAAAATGTAATCAAGTAGTCCGACCCGGAACAAGTGAAAGTACTTGAAGCATCATCATAAGCATAGCTATATGCACCTGGACATGCAGCTTTAAACATGACCGAAAACGACGTCGGCGCGCACGTCGCCGGCGTCGCATGGTCACCTGTGCAACAATATTCGGGCACGTTAAACGCGTCGCACGCGCTTTTACACGCGACAACTACGCCGTTACTATCAACAACTTTTAATTCAGCTGGACAGTTAATGTTTAAATCAGCTATGCATCCAGCATAGTGACAGTCACCGGAGCCACCGGTAGGTTTGATTCCGATACCGACATTGTAACCGTCTACAAGGCTGACGTCGTAGAAATCCTTATCGAGGTTAGTAACTCCGATTGTGAATTCGGCTAGTGAGACTGGGGGTGTACCACCACCGTTGCATGTAAGTGTTGAACCGCAGTCGCCGGTTAGGCATTTGCCGTTACCAAATTCGTCAAATGTGCAACCGGTTCTAGCCCAAAATCGACCTGACCAGCCTGGTTGAGCTGGAAACTGAACAGACGCGCCTGGTAGTAATGAGAAACCGCCTTCACCTAACACAGTACCGGCGTTGCCCGAAAGAGTTCCTGGCCAAACTGTGTAGCTACAGCTGTTTTGTAAGATGAATACTCCTGCTAAAACCTCATTTCCTGCAAATAAATCGACTTCTGTTATCATTTGTGAAAAAATAAGAGTTTATCGACACATACACATTATAATAAATAGAATCTATGAATAAAATATTTGCAATGAAATCAAAATACAAATAAAAATGATTCCTAACATAATTCAATTAGTTTGCATTACTTTATAATGAAATAGAAATTGAGGAATAACCTGAAAGAACGATAGCGAAAAGCAGAAATGCTTGTGTTATGATAATGAACTCCATTGAAACCGAAGAATAAGAAGAAGAAGAAGATTGAGTTGAAAATTACGAAGACGAAAACGAAGACGAAGAAGATGATGATGATGATGTAGCAATAACACGCAAGGATCGTGTGTATGTATTGTGTAGAGAGAGAGTGGGAGAGTGGGGGTTTGCATTTAGGTTCGTGATTGTTTTATACTATTTTTTATTTTATTTTTATCTTTTAACATGTCACCGGTTTTGTAAATAGAAAGAAATATCGGTTTTATATCGTTATCGTTGTGTCTATAACGATAACGATATTAGGTTATGACTTTTAGAACTAAAATATTATGTATTTTAAAAAGCTTTGATAATTCTTGGTTTATGAATGCCGATGCAAAAATGATTTTGTTTAATGTATACATCACATATGAATTACTGAATTAGTCACATGAAACTATTTCTATTTATTTTAAATATTTTTTTATATGTGTTACCAAATCCATCTCCTGTTAAAAAAATTGGTGTAAAATGATAGTTAAAAAAATAATAACGTTACACCTAACTTTTAAATTGCAAAATAACTAATGTAACGTTTAAAAATTCCAGACATAATAATTAACTTTTGAATATGCAAAATCGACCGACTCACGTGATAGTAGGACAACAATATGAGTGAGCACAGTGACATGAACAAATGGGTTTAAAGCATACAGAATAGCAGAATGCTGTAGTTTAGGCTTTGGGCTTTTCGGGCTCGGATCTTAGCCCGAACCGGTCTCTGATATATAGTTCGGGTCCCTTTTAGGTTTTTCGGGATCGGGTTTTTCTGAACTTTTTAACGAACAAAAAATGATTAATATGTCTAATTGATATAATTAATGCATAGAAACATATAAATGAAGATCAATTAAATATGAAAGTGTGAAAGGTAATGCATGGTCTAATAATGCATATTTTCTAAACGATAAGATCATTTTTGGCAAAAAAAATTGAATAAAGTATTTAAATTACCCAAAAAGATGGGGCGTACGGGATCATACATTCATACATGAGGTCGACTATGACGATAAACCTTCTAAAAGATAGACATCATTTCTGATTCCAGGAAATCTAACGGGCCATTTGATTCCTTCGGAGTATTAGAGTAACATTAGACTAACTATCATCAAGGTGGTAGGTGTTATGATGTCCTAATAAAAATATTAGGTTTGAACATCTCTAGGTAAACATCTTGGGGTGGCCAGGGAAAAGTGTCGGGAACAACCTTTTGACAAGGTGTTGCCACCTATATTTAAGAGGAATGAAACCAAACAGTTGACATCATGAAAAATTGTCATTAGGAATAGAAGGTATTCACTGAAACCATCCCAATTTACAATTACGAAAAAATTAAAATAAAATAAAATATACATTTCCCTTTACCAGAAGATATTTAGCGATCATCTTCTAACTGTTTTAGCTGACAAAACTTCAGCTGCTTCCCCCTTTTCCTAAGAGGATTTCTTCCCAGATAGAAATCCGTTAACATACTCGACAATTGGTGTCGGACGATAACCATAAGTTGTAGCCAAAGAAAGGTATACGCAAGACAGAACAACGTATACTTTGAACCAAATGGATGAGAAGAACGTAAGATATGCAAAGATAGAAGTAACGGCTATTACTACCATGCAATTTACCACGCCTTTAATTGTTGAAAGATCTTTTTCTGTTCCTTGATTAGGAAAATGACCTTGAGCTATGAAATCTGAAAGCAATTGATCTTTTAAACGGAAAGTATCTAATAGCCAAGTGTTGCACTCGCTCTCTGAAACTGGGATGTCTTTAAGAGAGATACGCCTAACATGAATATGGACTTCTGATGGTTCCACTCCAAAAACATTGTCCATGAAAGTTGGACAGCGGTTCTTGTAAGCTATTGTCACATCGTACACTGAAATTAAGAGAACACATAACGGGTTTTTTTATTTATATAAAGAGATTCTATTTATGATTATCTGATTATGTACAGTTCAAATAATTACGATTAATCAGTTGCATACCAATTAGTAAACTAAAATGACCTATTTAACGCTTTAAAACATAAATCAAGACTTTATTCTCATTTCTTAAAACGACACTTCTTTTTTTACAATATCTCTTTATTGGGCATTTTATATATTCAAGACAGATGGATAACCTGCATCGAGAGAGCCCCTTAGGATTTCCAAACAAGCATAGAAACCTCTTGTTTTGGGAAGTAACACGTTCTTGAGTATAGGCAATCCGTTTTCAGCAGCAAACTGTTGACTCTTAATGCACTTTTGTTCTCTGCATATAAATTACAAACAACAAGTTATCAAAAAAGGCAAATAATTGTAGACTATAGAAAGTTATATATAAAACGAAAATGTATGTTACAGATATTATTAAGGGTAATAAGTAATTACGTAAAATCAGTTCCCTCGGGAAAAACAGCAAGCCACAAAGGTTCCAGCGGATTGGTGAACGTTAAGAGTGATTTCCGCATGATAGTTTCATCTACTTCCCATTTTCTCTCCACCGATATAAACTCAAACACATGAAAACACCAACCAAATATCGGTAACTTCATCAAACTGCTTTTCAATACATATTTGATGGATGCTATACAGCCTTT
This sequence comes from Senecio squalidus, assembly GCA_910822075.1. NCBI lineage: Eukaryota > Viridiplantae > Streptophyta > Magnoliopsida > Asterales > Asteraceae > Senecio > Senecio squalidus. Next base: position 17,917,326 of record CAJVGC010000590.1, read on the forward strand.
TCGCAACGCAAGATCCCAAAGATACATCCAATCAACTTCTGTTCTGTGGTTTGAAATAAGTAAAACACGTTGTTCCCTTTCCGGAACAGAATCTCCAGAAAAAATCACTTTAGTTTGGTTAATCTTTTCAAACAAGAACGGCCACATAGCTAACCATAAACCAAAACAGAAAGATGCACCCTTCCTACTATAACGTAGGCTAAAAAACCGAAGAAAAAGTGCAATCACTGGACATAAATAAACCATACACAAGAAGGCAGTCGAAAGGTAAACAATTAAGCATGCCAGACCCCGTATCAGTCTTAGTGGAGTTAAAGTGTAGTGTTTTAGTTCACTATTTGTATCCGAGTTTAAGGTCTGGCAAGCTTCCATTTTCCCTGAATTAATCAGGGTCGAAAAGATGAAATCAACCACTCTAGAGCAGAGCAATCGAACGAAGATTTGCGCCTCTGCTGTTAACAAAACATACGTCAAGTCTCGGTCGATATATGATAATAATAATATCTAGAAAACATAAGTACATTTAAACGTAAATTGCATAGTGCCAAACACTACCTAATATATGTCTGTGTTTCGAAACACTCCTAAATGGGGGTCCTCAATTGATGCATACCCCTGTTATTAAAGATGTGAACATTTAAAGCTAACCTAGTACTAAGGTACCTTCTTTTGTAGAACCCACAAACCATACAACACAAAAAAAACTTACTTGTTTGTTTTTCGATCTTTAGATGTCATAAATGGAATAGTGAAAAATCTTCAATTTTCTTATCATGGTCCCTCCATGCTCAAATCGATATCGACAAATACAAAGATCTTAACTCTTGAAGGAAAAAAAAAATCTACTTATCCATTTACATATACGGAATAGTACAGCATGTCTCCAGGAATGGGTCCGGTAGCAATTTGAAAATCAGATAAACTCTTATCAAAAGTGAGGGGTCTAAGGTTTGATTCTCATCGGCATAACATATATTTGTATTAGCGGTATCGAGATGACCCACCAACCGTCAAGACAATTTCTAGCATATGATAAATAATGAAAACCATCTTCATTATATGATTATTTTTTTCATAATCCCACAAATTACAGGTCAATCCTATTTTTTTTTTTTTTTTTTTTTTTTTTTTTTGTTATGCGTCATATTTATGTGCCCATGTAACCTTAAAATCACCTACCCAAAATTCAAACAAAAATTCCACTAACAGCTACCAATAACAAAACAAACAATTTACAAAAAAATTAAAAAAAAAAATCAATATAAAACCGTAGGATAATTAGAGTTGACAGAATTATAAATTAAATGCAAAACACTAATTAAAAAATTAAAATAGTTAACTGAATCAATAAAATAGAAATGGATAAGATCTAAAAGTTAAAAGTAAACAAATCACAAATTATAGAGATATATATTATATACGTATAGATATAGAATTGAATTAAATTGAATTGACGTAAAATATAATGAAAGAATTTAAAGGATAATTGTATGTATGTACCTTAAAAATCGTGTTTTTTTTAGGAAATGGCGGATGGATTTAGTTGAATCGTGACTCAAATCTTTCTCTGTTTTGTTCGAGGGAGACAATACAACAGTCTGCCATTTTATGGCTTTTTTTTTATTAACTATTAATACCCCTCAACTATTTCTAAACTTACATTTCTTGTTCCCTTGGTTTTTACCTTTTGAGAAAACGGTAAACTATAGTCGTTAGAGTTATTGTTTAGAACAAGTTTGGGTAATTACAAGCTATTCAGGAGCTAATATGGACTATATATCAAATCAACAGGTAGATTTGTCCTATAAAATTTAACCCTTTTTAGTAAATGTTTGATTTTTTTGTTATTTTTTATTAAAATATTTCAAATTACGTAAGAGCATATAAGCATAAACAAATTTTATTTTCAGAAAAGATGAGTTTAATCGTATGAGAAATGGGAAATTTTGTGCCCCGTGCTTTTGTTGACTATTCTATCGCCAACTGTCATTTTATCGTCTATAAGAATATATCGGTATTTGAGGGTTAGATAGTTAAGAAAAGGAGTTTATACTTTATAGTGTACCAAATATATATAAAACAGCATATTCAGGAATATTATAGGGACAACTTTTGTAAATTACTCTTTTGGGCTTCTTCCAAGAAAAACATAAAAAACAATCTAAAATCGGTTTGAGTTATAATCCAGTGTGTTTCAGTGCTTGTCGTACACGATAAGATTTGCAAGACTTTTCAAGTTTTCATTGTTAGACGGCAAAACTTTCTTTAAATTACATCTTGACCACTCATTTTCATAAAAGACATAATAAGCCTTTTAAATTTTACATGTGGGTTAAATATATTTTAGATATTGTTTTTAGAGTGTTTATAGAAACAACCCGAGGGTTGTAGCCAAAACAAAAAGTTAGTGTTTAAAATTTTGTATCTCGTAAAAGTAAGAGCTGACATTATAAATATTGGAAAAGGCTTTGGTTAAAATATGACCAAATAATGTGTATCTAACTTTTTTTGAACTTCAATACATAGAGTTATGTTATCAAAAATTTATTTTTATTGGTATTACGGAGTATTTTTGTTTGTAACTTCAATGACCAAATTGAAAGTTGGGACAAAGTGGGAAGCCATTTTTTGTAATTTAATCCTTGCAACTTTGTTGCAAAACATAAATTTACTCTTGGTTTGATTAGATCGTAACTTCGTTCGAACTTTTGTAAATGAAAACGTAATTGATATATGAATTTTTTTATATGAATATCATCTTAGAGGATGACCGTTTTATAAATATGTTAGACTTGATCAATGTTAACACAAAAGGTTTTTCACAAAAACTGCGATCGTACTTTTAAAAATATTGAAACCAAAACTAAATTTGGTAAAACCATTTAACGATTTATGATATTAACTCAATGGATTATGAGCTTTGATAACATCTGTTAGGGTTGTTCACTTGTTCTTAAAAAAGTTTTAAGTATTATTCATTCTACCTAACTAATAACTGTCATCGACATTTGAGTTTGTCTTCATAACTTTAATAATAGTCCTAAAAGTAAAAGTTATGGCTATCAAAATTTATAAACTATCAAACATACATATTACATTGATTATCCTTTTATATATTTTCTTCGTCTTAAAATAAGGAGTGATAAATACACCAACACATTTTGTTAGATAAACCAACATACCCCACATTATTTGCTAATCATTATGTTTACATCACATTATTTTCTAATGATTATGTTTTATTAAAAATTTGATAATAATTTTGTAATGATTATGTTTTTTTTTCTTTTTTCTTTTTGTTTTAATAATTAAACATATAATGTTATTATATTATTTATTTATAAATGTAATATTACATGAAAACAATATACTAATACATAAAAAAAAATGGCAAAAAGTAATATAAAATAGTACTAATACATAAAGAGCAATGATAAAATTAATATAAAATAGTAAATGGGATTAATTATTACATTTAATCACCTAAATCCATAAAAGTTCTTTCACGATGGATGGATTTCTATTTCCAAGAAAACATATTCAATTAAAAAGTAAAAACATACACATGTAGATCTATGTAAATATAGTCGGTAGATGAAACAAATCGAGACGGATTTGTTAGTTGAAATCGGTATAATAGGTTTGTGGTTCCGTTTAAATATCATCCATTATGGGCAAAGAAAAATAACCAAACAAAATGTAAAGATTAAACTAATCACAAACTCTAGTTAACAAAAAAAAATTGAAAAGATTCTTGATTAAAGGATAAGAGTGTTAGCAGTCGCGGGATCGGATAATAGGTTTGTTGTTCCGTATAATTATCATTCATTATTAGCTATAGAAAAATAACCAAAACAAAATGTAAATATTAAACTAATCACAAACTCTAGTTAAAAAAAAAAGTTGAAAAGATTCTTGATTAAAGGATAAGCAGCGTTAGCAGCTGCGGGATCGGATCGAGTTTTGTTTTAAAAAATTTTGTGATGGTTAAAAAATATACTAAAATAAATTTAAATTGAAGATTAAGTTAAAAAGTGTATTACAAAAGAGAAAAAAAAAAACTTCTAATAATTTACGGACCTTTAAAAGTTAAAGAGTATATAATTTATTATTGAAACAATAAATTAGTTTTTTAAATAAAAAAGATATATATAATATAATTAAATGATTGAATGAAAATGAAAAAAAAAAATAATTAATTAAAATTGGAAAGAAAAGATACATAATGATGGACCCACTTGACACGCATATTATAGCAAATTCAATAAAAAAAAGTTCATATTTCAATAAAGTGGACCCATTATTTGTTTTAGCAACCGCCAATACAAAAAAAGATATATTTTAAAAATGTTTAAAAATAAAAAAGATGTTGGTTTATTTAGTAGTGCCCAAAAACAAATATTCGTTTTGTCATTTAAATTTGTCTTAAACAAGTGTTCGCTTTTAAAGTGTACTAAACATTTTATTATTTTATCTTTACTAATTTTTTCATTAAAAACAAAGATTATTATAAACACTTATCATATGACAAAAGAGATTATAAGTTTATAACTTAGTTGAGTAACATATCACGTGTAGTGTTTTCCTCGCTTAACTTGCAAATGGACTATTACTTTTTTTTCTTTTCTTTTCTTGTGATATTTTTACGAAACTACTTTTGGATATAATTAACAAGGAAAAAAGAACATAAAAGAGACAATATAAATTGACTCATCAACTACTTTTGAAAATATCTCTTAAGAGTGGGTATTAGAGGTCAGCAAAAATTGGACCGAAAATTCAAAATCCGAAAAAACCAATCAAATCGAACCATAAAATCGGACCGAATACAAAAACCGATGGTTTGGGTTTCAATTTTTGAGAAACCGAAAAAAATGGTTTGGTTTAGGTCGGAGGGTAAAACCAAACCCAAAAAAACCGAACCGAACCATTATATGTATGTCAATTTTAATATATTCACTTTTACTGAATATTTTTAATTTTATTCTTTTTATTTTATTCCTTTGTCTAAAATTCTAAATAATCATAATTAATTAATTCCTAAACACACAAACTCTCGATGCTAATAGTGAAGACTCAAAGTTTTGTTTTCTAAATTGTCAATCTCATACTTATCAATATGTAATCTTTTGGTGTCATGTAGGCCACATTACTCACACATATAGGTTTATTTCTTTAATTTTGATTTTTTTTTGTTGCCATATAGGCTATAGTTTACTAAGCCACATATAGTATTCTTTTTTTTCTTAATTTTGTGTTTAAAGTTTTCCGATTCATATCATTATGTTCTAGTAATATGCACAATTTCATGTTATAACTTGTGAACTACTCCGCCAATTATTGCGTAACATAGGCTTCTTGCCCATGTCCAAAAACCGAAATAAAAAATCAAACCTAACCGAAAAAAACCGAAACCGAGAGGAACCGAACCAATGTAGAAACCGAACCAAACGATTTGGAACTTTCAGGAACCAAAATTTGGGTTTGGATTCGGATTAAATTCGGAACCGATCCAAACCGACCAATGCTCACCCATAGTGGGTACTTGACAATCCTTTATTGGCATCATTAGTTTAGCTACACATTAACGAAGTGAAAAAATTTATAGCCATATGAACTGGTTGAGGTGCAACCCTTAATGCACGTAAGTAAGCTTGGATTTAAGATTTTGAATGTCCCGTACAAAAAGTTAAAATACAAACCTTCTAAATTTGTTCACATATATATGAACGAAAGTAATGGTACTATGTTAATTTTATGTAATAAAAATGCATATTTAGCCTATATAAATGTATACAACACAAAAAAAGTGTCTTTATAAATTTTGGGTCTTGCACGGTCGCCTCTATTACACTTTTTAAAATTCGTCCATGCACTAAATATAACGATTTTGATACTAATAACCCTATAGGTTGCAATAAAAGTTACATATTTTGTTTTGTTGTATATTACTAAATACAATCATTACATTTTCGAAATTACCACATACTTAATAATTACAACCAAATTTTTTTTTGGGTAAAAGGAACAATTTGTCCTCGATTAAATAATAATTACAACCAAATTATGTATATAATAATTTGTTTCCGATTACCCTTAAGCGTCAGAACCCTAAATATAAAGGCTTTGATTACTTTTTATGCAAGAAACCCGACCGATGTTACAGTGTAAAATATTTTATTTTCGATATAATTATATTAAAATTTATCATATCATTTTGGATATGCGATTGACATATACGTAATAAATGTGTTAAAATTTTATGAATAGAATATAAAGATATTGACAACTAGTAATATACTTAAAATTATATCTAATTTTAAATTGTGAAAATTTGAATTAATGTATTTTTTTAAAAATTAATAGTTATTAAATGAAAGCTAGGTTGACCATTAATGTATTTAATAATTTTTCTATTTAAATTTTATTATTAAAATAAATTATTCAAATATTTTATATGTATTATAGATTATAGATATCGACATGTGAAAGTGAGATTTGGGTCCTTGCAAACTGGGCTTTCAACCTTTTCTTTTGCTTTTCAAGAACTGGACCTGGACTCATAGAACACAATATTAAATGTCGATCAACACAATTCACAATATTTTCTAGATGGAAAATAATTGTTTAATTAATTGTTTATTCTGTTGTCATTTTGTAAAAAAAGTAGAAATAAGCAAGTGTCATAAAAAAGAAGTTTAAGTGACACTTTATTTCTTCATCATTTAGACTTTATGTTTTGATCATCAAAGATATACACCTTTGCATATCCCCGTAAATAAATTAAATCCGTAAAAAATAAAACGAGAAATCAAAAAACGTAAAAAGAGTACGCATATGTATTGATTTAACATATTTTCAGTTTGATTCGTAATTTGAAGACTTTTTATTAATATTTCTTTATTAGCAATTAAATTTCAAAACTTCGATTCATATTTTTTTATGCTTTTTTCACCTTTTTCGTTATTTTTGTATTTCATATTGGATCTAAATTCTATTAAACCTTGCCCATTGTTAAAGAGAGTCGTTGGGCGATGGCGTTAGACTATGAGCTAATTTCCATAACTTCGAGCTCGATTTTGAATAACGAAAAATATCTTTATTATAAATATGATTCTAGGGACTCAAAAAACCAAATTTGATTGGTCAAACTATCCATGCTTAGATCCACCAAAACCTCAACTACTAACTCTTTAGTTTAATTCGTCAGGTTTGGTAATTCATTATTTTAATTGATCACATGGAATAGACATCGAAAATGGGACAAAAAAATATAGTGATTTTTTAAATCTAATTCGGATTTAAAAGAGACATGAGATGTAACTGTTCAAACCTATGATATTAATTTTAGCGGAGTAATTCCGACTCTGTAATTATTTTTAAACTCAACTTAACCCTTCATCAAGTACTATACTCCAGAGCCTAGACTATATTCTTATGTCTCAACGTCTGATCAGGGAATACTTCGAATTCATAACTTAGTAGTTGTGTGAGATGGATATTAACTTGAAGCAGAAAGCTAATTTTGGTTTGTTAAGTTGTTGGTCATGTGTATAAACGTATCATTTAGAATAAGAAAAAAAAGTAGGTTGCGCAAAGACTATAGATCATATATAATCACACATCAACATTTATTTTATACCGACCCTGAGTGTATATTAAAATATGTGAAACTTTGATTAAGTTTAAAGTGGGTTAGGTTGGGACATAAGGATAAGGTAATTATTAATTAGAAGTATAACTTTGCTAAAATTTAGGGTGTGTTTGGTTGGGGGTATTAAGGGGTGGAGAATGGTAATGATAATAATTGATAAATGTTGGTTTGTTGTGTTGTAATTAATCATTGCATAATAATAATAGGTAATACTCCGTTATACTCTAGCTTGAAAGTAATGATATTAATCATTCATTACCCGCTCATTACATTCCAGTATTCTCTTTCCCATTACCTTTCTTAATATTCATACCTTTGATATATTCTTCATTAAACAAGGGTTAATGAATAAATACTAAACAAATGAGCATTGTCATGTTCTATGTTTAGTTAAAATTACAAGAATAAATAAAGTTTCTATCTGTCAACTATATACAATAGATCTATCTAACTGTATCTAATGCTTTTAATGTATGTTTATATAATCTGTACATCAATAAATCATTTACATGTCACAAACATGTTTACTTCGACGTTGAAATTCATACAAGTCGAATTAAACTCTGGTTAGAAATGGGTCGACTTGTTTATTAAGAAATCGATCCTTGTGGTAATTAGTGTATCGAGTTTGAACTTCTTATTGTTGTGGCTTATTCGAATTTACCATTTGTTGTTGTCGGTTCTATGGCTTTTCGATGAATCCGACGCATTTTGACGAATGAAGTCAAGAACATGAATAGGAATGCACCATTGAAAATAGAATTGAAAGCCCATGCCCCAATTCCATTGCATCCACCTCCCCATAGTTGTAAAAATAACACCCCAAAATGGCACACCAAATTTAAACCCAACATAAGTACTTGAATGTTGGCCACGAAGGGAAAGGATGTCGTGTGTAACCCTAATTCCGTCCAAAACCGGAATCCGTAAACAATGGAATACGTGAATGTGGTGAAAATGATTTCAAGTACTTGAAATGATTGTGAGAATTCTAACCATAGAAACGACATGACTATTGGAATAGAATTGGTGAAGAGTTTGAATATGGAGAGTCTACGCCTTCGTAAGATGGTGAAAAAGGTTCGGACCACATGGAGGTAACGTGATAGGTAAAAGGTATAGGACCAAAAAAAGACACGCCCAGACGGGCGTGTCCCCAATGGAAAACAAAGGAGCCATTGTAATGGGGTTTTGTTACGTCCCCAAAACCATCTTGTGTCCCTGATCTCCGCAGCAGCGGAGAACAGGGTTCCCACAAGTATGACCACGGAGATAATAGACATAACGAGGCTATACAACGCCGGGATAGGACCAAGGGGGACGGGACGGGTGCGGTTGCGAAAGATGAGAAGGATGACATGGAGGGTGATCGAAACAACAAAGTAAAACGAAATGGCCGAGAAAAGGAAAACCCACGTTGCGCCCCATGATTGCGCGTGGCTCCAACGGAATCCAACAACCTTGGGGTTCTCCGATAACAAGTGATTCAATAGGTGTAACATTAACAATGATGGTTGAGATTTTTAAAAGATGTGGAAGATTGAAAATGGGAATTTTGTATATATATAGATCGAGAAGCATTGAATATTTGAATTGATTGGGTCTTCAAAATGGTGGAAAAAGGATTTTGACTTTTGAATTTTTGAATATGAATTCATGAAATGGAATCATAGATGGTTTGCTGATGTTTAAGCTTACTTCATATATATGGAATGTTCTTCTGCATTTTCCTCTTCTTTAGCACACGATTTATGAATTTCTTAATCACGTTTCTTTCTACGTGATCTGAATCCTTAAATTGATGAAACTTTATGTTGTTCGTAGTTAACAGAAATGATTGGGGTGACTAATTTAGCATAATGTATAAATGACTTATGCAATGCTATATATATTTTCTTATTTGCAATGTTTCATTTACAATCTTCTAAAGGTTTAGGTATATCTTAACACATACGAGTTAGACATGTCATTAATCTCTTATAATTAACTAGCTTATTGACCCGCGTAATATGCGAATAAATTATATGAAAGATTAATAGAAACTTATTGGTCATTAAACAAAATGAATTATATTAACAAAAGTTATGTTGTTTCGCATATATATAAGCGAATTTATCTGGACTTTATGTCATTTGTTTTTAAAAAATAATAATTGTGGAGCGGAAGATAAGATTATTATATTATTTCAAAAATATCATATACTTATTGACGATTTTGTAAGGCAATTCGTGTATGTTGTCAAGATGAGCTCGAAGTTAAAGAAAAACAAATTAAAGACAAATAAACACAAAGTACGTATTGTATTTTAACAATGTCATGATAACAAAAAACGGTCAATATACGTTACGTATATTTAAAAGAAAAATGAAAGTCAAATAATTAAAAGATATATGTTACGTATTTTTTTAGATATTAATTTAAAGTAACCATGTTAAGTTATTTAAAGTAAAGAGTTAATTCATTTTACGTATTCATTTTATTTGAATATTATTAAATATAAAGGCTAAATTTTTTAAAGTAAAACGGTTAAAATGAAATTAGTATATGATGAAATCATCAAATTAATCTAATGGTCTAAATGAAAGTTTAAAACTAATCTAACGGATTAAACTTTGACATTTGGTATTTTAAGTGTCTATTTTATTATGTATTAACATTAAGATTAAGATAAGATTATTTAAAACTCTTCTAAGAAATTGGAAAAAAAAATAGTAATTTGTTGACAAAACCATACTCTAAGTATTAATGTTATTTAATATTATTAATGTTATTTAATGTTATTAATGAAGAAAATGGTAGATAGATATTCTAAGTCGTAGCATAGAACTTGAGGCCAATGGGGTTTGTCCCATTGGTAAGAGGTTGTCCCCTCCTAGGGGAGGTCTCGGGTTCGAGCCTCCGGGACTCCTCTTTAGGTGATCTCTTTAGGTGATTATTAGGAGGTGTTTATAACTAACTTTGGTGTAAGGTTCGTGGGTCGCATGTGGCCCCGAATCACTAACATTTGCCGTTTCAAAAAAAAGCATAGAACTTGAGTTTTACACACAACATTAATTTTCTTTTTATGAAAACCAAATTAAAATAAAGAAAACAATGAACATGATATAAATGATAAAGCATAATTCTATATATTTTTAATGATTTTTGGACTATTTTTAGATGAATTTTTTTTACAAGAAGGTCTTATAGGCATTCTTCGAGCGGCGGTGTAAGCTCGGATGGTGTTAGCGCTGACAGAAAGTCCTGGATTAGTTTGTACTGTGTAGGTTCGTGAGTGATGACCTGTCTTCCCTTGATGTTGATTAATATACATCTAAATTAATTAATTTATACAATTTATATTTTATTGATAATCAAGGACGGAGGTTATGCAGGGCAAGAGACACCAACCAACCAGTGGAGAATTTTTCATATTTAGAAATAAAACTATTGTGACTGTGTTTGACGTAAATAGCTGGAGCTGAAACTTTACTTTAAGCTTATATTGGAGCTAGAGTTTAAGCTTATAGTCGGGACTAGAACCTATATATAAAGTTGAAAAACATGTTTGGTAAACTATATTAGCGTAAAAAGACATTAAAAAGGTATATAAAAATATGTATTTTGATTAGTATAAGGGGTATTTATTTAATTTTATTTAACATAATCTCAAGCCCATTTCATAAGCTACTTCAATTAACTTATGATTTTCGGACTTATCTTTTTAATAAGCTCTTAACAAAATTGACAATTAAACAAAGGCTATTGAACGAAAATATAAGTTCAAGCTAATAAACCCCATAAATTGACAATTAAACAAAGGCTATTGAACGAAAATATAAGTTCAAGCTATTGAACGAAAATATAAGTTCAAGCTAATAAGTTCAAGCTAATATAAGTATATAACTATATATCCCATAAATTTACATAATTAACCCCAAACTTATACATGAATGAATTCAACCCAAAATTGTGTAGTTCAAGTTTTTGTTTCTATCGATAACCCCTAATGAAAGACTATCGTTAACAAAGTCTGATCGCATAATTAAGTTACATTCTCTGAAGATGTTAAACTTAAGTAACACGAGACGTTTTTCTTTGAGAGATAGAGCCATCAGCTACGTACGTCTAATTTTTTTAGTTACTTTCATTTATTTATTTGACTTATTTGGTATTTTGGATAATTAAATTTCGGTTTTTAAAAGTGATAATGCTATTAATGCTTGATGTTTGTGAGGGACATAGCATTCGAGTAACCTAATCTCACCATTTTATGCCAAAAATACTTGTTAGCCTTAACAAGTTAACTTGGGTTTTTTATCCATATCACGTTTCTCGTGTTTTTCTCCCTATCACATTTCTCTTTCGTGTCCGTTTTATCATGTACCTCACTATCAACCTCGTCTTATTTGAGTGTGGTTATTTTATTTGTTTTATTTTTGCCTTTCGTATTGGATTCTAAATATTTATCGACTAGTATAACCTATAAATTCAAGAAGAAGAAGAAAACATAAGTGAGAACTTTTATTATGTTTTTAAAAGAAACGGTTATTAGGTTTATCAAAAAAAAAAAAAAAAAAAAAAAAAGAAAGAAAAAAACGGTTATTAGTATGTTTAAATTCACAAAACAAAATACAGAAAGAAAATAATGAACTCATAAATATTCTTATAAATAGACCTAACAAGGCAAATGTAAGCATTTAACAAGAGATAAACTGGAGAATGAGAAAAAAATTGTTTAATTCATATATCGTGTATCAAATATTAAATAAAGTAGATTTATCTTTAGTTCGATTTATTACCTTTATATTGTCAAAAGTTGTTTCGTATCCGAGTCTAATTGCATAAACATTAATACGCAAAGGTGAATGTAAGTTTAAAGCTAACACACCATTAAAAGATGTCTCAACAAAAAATAAACTTTCCTAGAAGAGGAGAAAAGAAAATGTTAAACGAAAATAACAACCTTTGGTTAATAAATGCAAAGACCGCATTTGCAACATGGTAAACCATGTAAAGAAGTAAAGAACATTAATAATCAACTATCATATTTCTTCTTACAATATATATATATATATATATATATATATATATATATATATATATATATATATATATATATATATATATATATATAGATAGAGATTGAGGTTCAAAAGGGATCCCCATTTTTCTAAAGATCTAGGGATCCACTTTTTAGCCACAAGATCAACTAAAATTCGTGGCTGAGATTAAAAGTAGGGTTAAATGAATATCATTAAAAACACACGGAGGGGCATAATGGTCTTTTTATATTTTTCTTTTTCTGTACACGCGTTCCTTCTCTCTCCTGTTTCTCTTCCACTGTCATCAAACTCTCCATCTCTCAGTTAGCTAAAATCCTCTAAATGAAACCCTAATTCTTTCGATTTCAATGAAATCAAAGCCTAATTGTTCATCTATTGCTAATAATGAGACTGGGATTGATGTTTTGGGGAATCAATCCTAATTCTGAATCACGCCATTTCGATATGTAAGGTTTCGTTTTTGATTTAAATGGATGCGTAATCTTCCATTTCTGTTTTCTAATCTTCGATTTAGTTTAATTTGTGTTAATGATTTTTTAAGCTTTTTATTTTCTTCGGTTTTCAGTTTTTTAAGCTTTGTTTTATGTTTAATTTGTTACTTGTTTCACTCCAATCCGACAATGAAGAACTAATTTAATCTGTTAGTGATTCAGATAAAAATCACAAGTGATTTCATCCGACAATGACGAACTAACTTATATATTTGTAAAAGTGTTAAACGACGTTCACATATACTTTTGTATATTATTTATATAAAAATCACAAGTGATTTCTAATACAGTTTCTGAATTGTTATATTGTATAGTCGTAATATGAATTTGACATGTTTATGTTTATTTTTCTAGTACGAAAAATACATTAGTAAGGACAATAGAGCTCTTGGTAAGCTAAGAAAGGAAGATGAGCATGCCAACAGAAAGTTTTTGGGAGAAATCTGCTATATTTACAGGATCAAGAACGCTTGACCAAATAATCAAATTAGTGTGATTTTTGTGGTAAAGGAGTTACGTGAAGTAAAGTGTTCAAGATTTTTCATTTCAGCTCAAATATAGATGTGAAAGTGTTTAACGTGGTTCGGGTATTATTTATATGAAAATCAGATGTCGTGGTTGTAGGTACCTTGAATAATGTAGAGGAGGGAAACTGAGATGTCGTGGCTTAATCATCTTCGCTATCGAGTAAGTCAAAAAGGGCGGAAGAAGGATATCCTTTAATGAAACTATATTCTGTCTTTTTATTTTCTTTCATACGGTTGATTACATGATAAGTGCTTTTTATTTGGCCTATTATCTACGTTTTTTGCTCATTGTTGGTTGTCCTAAATCCGTGTCTTACTTCCAATGCATTTACTATAATGTATATATGTACTTATGACAACCAAATTACCCGAGTTACAGGTGTTAGTGTAATTGTTAAAACATAATTTTAGATAATCACTTGTGATTTTGGTTGTTACAGGTGTTAGTGTAATTGTTAAAGGCGGTTCATTTCATCAAAAGTCTCATGGCGTCTAATGGTATTTTTTAATTTTTTTTTTACTCTTTAAATGGTCTGTTTTACTTACATGAGATTTTGCCTTTTTATAAAACATAATTTTAGATAATCACTTGTGATTTTGGTTGTTACAGGTGTCGGTGTAGTTGTTAAAGGCGGTTCATTACATCAAAAGTCTCATGGCGTCTAATGGTATTTTTAATTTTTTTTTACTGTTTAAATGGTTTGTTTTACTTACATGAGATTTTGCCTTTTTATAAAACATAATTTTAGATAATCACTTGTGATTTTGGTTGTTACAGGTGTTAGTGTAGTTGTTAAAGGCGGTTCATTTCATCAAAAGTCTCATGGCGTTTAATGGTATTTTTTAATTTTTTTTTTTTACTGTTTAAATGGTCTGTTTTACTTACATGAGATTTTGCCTTTTTATAAAACATAATTTTAGATAATCACTTGTGATTTTGGTTGTTACAGGTGTTAGTGTTGTTGTTAAAGGCGGTTCATTTCATCAAAAGTCTCATGGCGTCTAATGGTATTTTTTTATTTTTTTTTTACTGTTTAAATGGTCTGTTTTACTTACATGAGATTTTGCCTTTTTATAAAACATAATTTTAGATAATCACTTGTGATTTTGGTTGTTACAGGTGTTAGTGTAGTTGTTAAAGGCGGTTCATTTCATCAAAAGTCTCATGGCGTCTAATGGTATTTTTTAATTTTTTTTTTACCTGTTTAAATGGTCTGTTTTACTTACATGAGATTTTGCCTTTTTATAAAACATAATTTTAGATAATCACTTGTGATTTTGTTTGTTACAGGTGTTAGTGTAGTTGTTAAAGGCGGTTCATTTCATCAAAAGTCTCATGGCGTCTAATGGTATTTTTTAATTTTTTTTTTTTACTGTTTAAATGGTCTGTTTTACATACATGAGATTTTGCCTTTTTATAAAACATAATTTTAGATAATCACTTGTGATTTTGGTTGTTACAGGTGTTAGTGTAGTTGTTAAAGGCGGTTCATTTCATCAAAAGTCTCATGGCGTCTAATGGTATTTTTTAATTTTTTTTTTACTGTTTAAATGGTCTGTTTTACTTACATGAGATTTTGCCTTTTTATAAAACATAATTTTAGATAATCACTTGTGATTTTGGTTGTTACAGGTGTTAGTGTAGTTGTTAAAGGCGGTTCATTTCATCAAAAGTCTCATGGCGTCTAATGAAATCCATCTAAAACACAAGGAGGGGCTTAATGGTAATTTTACATTTTGTTTTTTGTTTCCACGCTCTTCTTTTTTCTTTATTTCACCATTTTTGAGTCCTTTGATTTTCATTTTCCTTTTATCTTTCAAGAATCAAACGGTAAATTCTCTTCTTTTTTCTTTATGAGTGTTGTCTTCTAGCAGCTGCAGCTGCAGGAACTGTCATTGGACTAGCATTTGTTTTACCGGGATTTTTCTCTGAGAGTTGCACAAATGATGCGTTTTTAAAGCAGCTATTGGTGATACCTGTTTCTGTTGTAGCAGGTCTTTCGGGAAGTCTAAATGATTCCATATTAGGAGCGACATTGCAATATAGTGGATTGTGTAGTGTTCGTAACAAGGTACTTCTTCCACCTATGAGAATTATAAACCAGATATATTGTTTCAGAAAATGATGACGTTTTCTTAGAAATGCAGAAGAAATTATGTTTGGTTCCTCTACTCCGACCTTAAATTTATTCATTTAAAATACGCGTTTTGCAACTTTGGACCTATTCGCCCCCAATTTTTTCATGTTTCGATTTAAGCATAAAGAAATTTTAATGTTACTGGTTTTTGACCCTTTACATACAAAACATAAATCAAAACGACCCGTTTGAAAGCAAACGGGTCTAAATTGCCACTTCTACTTCTGAACGTTGTTGAATCCCTATATTCCATTCTTTTGAGCAGTATCCTGTAATTGTTGGCCATAGAGTATTAGTGGATATGGAATTCAAGATATCGGAGATAACTTTTTTTCGGTCCTTTTGTTCCTGTTTGACCCATTCGACCCGTTTCATTGTAACTAAGTTTATATAGTCTACCCATTTGATCCGTTAGAGGTCTAATATAAACAAAATCAATATGTAATTTACTCTTTTTAAAGCCGTTCATTTTCATAAATTATTGTTTCTTGTCAGGTTGTATCAAAACCAGGACCAACCGTGAAAAGGATCTCGGGTCTCAGCATTCTCGACAACAATGGTGTGAACGTTGTATCGATTTTGTTGACTTCAATGCTAACTTCCTTCGCTTGCGTATACATTTTCTGAAGATATAATTACAACAAATGAAACATGTTGTGAATTGTCTGTACAATTTATTCATCACGTTTCTTTCCTAATATTACCATTTATGGTAATCATGTTGTATCCTTAATTAACATATTCACGGGAAACTTATTAATAATCACCACTTCCCACTCGTTTGAGTTACGAGTCTTTTACAATTTGAGTGCATTGTAAATTGAATGTTTTGGCTACATATAACTTTTTATTATAGTTTTAAGATGATTCTGAAGTTATAGGGTTAGCATATAACAATGAGATCGGGGTGTTACGATTTTGCAGTTTTCATCTGTCTTTATTTTACTGAGTATCGATGTATGTAGTCTTTGGAATATGCAGCCGGGTTGTTTACATATTTTTATAACTACGTTTTCTTTTATCGTTCAATAGTAATAAATTGGTAATTTTAGTGTCATCAACCATGTTATGTAGTAGAGATTTACACGAGACCAAATGGATTTCATGTCACGGTCTACTGGTGGTCCCGTGCATGTTGATATGAATTCGGACCCAACGAATTGATTTAACTTGTTTCACTCATTTCTATTCTTTAGCTACTTGGCTAACATAAAGCCAAATAGAACAAGGTAAATCTAACACTTAGGTGTTATACATACCATGATTCGTGATGAGTGGGGGTGTTAATTGGGTCGGGTTAGCGGGTTTCGGATTATATGGGTCGGGTTATTTGGGTTTTGAGTGGTGAAACATGTTCAATGCTTTATAAAGATGATCATGATTTAGCCTCCATGATATCGGCAAGATTTCAATGAGTTCCATGAATCTTTTCGAATCCATTTTAGTGTCACTTGCTAGACGAGAGAGATAAGAGTCCCATAATTCTGCAACAACGGAATGATAAGGCGGAGGACTACTGTTTAGATAATCACTTGTGATTTTGGTTGTTACAGGTGTTAGTGTAGTTGTTAAAGGCGGTTCATTTCATCAAAAGTCTCATGGCGTCTAATGGTAGTTTTTTTTTTTTTTAGTGTTTAAATGGTCTGTTTTCTTTACATGAGATTTTGTCTTTTTGTAAAACATAATTTTAGATAATCACTTGTGATTTTGGTTGTTACAAGTGTTAATGTAGTGGTTAAAAGCGTTTCATTTCATCAAAAGTCTCATGGCGTCTAATGGTATTTTTTTATTTATTTTTTTTGTGTTTAAATGGTTTGTTTTACTTACATGAGATTTTGCCTTTTTATAAAACATAATTTTATATAATCACTTGTGATTTTGGTTGTTACAAGTGTTAGTGTAGTTGTTAAAGGCGGTTCATTTCATCAAAAGTCTCATGGCGTCTAATGATATTTTTTAATTTTTTTTTTACTGTTTAAATGGTCTGTTTTCTTTACATGAGATTTTGCCTTTTTATAAAACATAATTTTAGATAATCACTTGTGATTTTGGTTGTTACAGGTGTTAGTGTAGTTGTTAAAGGCGGTTCATTTCATCAAAAGTCTCATGGCGTCTAATGTTATTTTTTTATTTTTATTTTTACTATTTAAATGGTCTGTTTTAATTACATGAGATTTTGCCTTTTTATAAAACATAATTTTAGATAATCACTTGTGATTTTGGTTGTTACACGTGTTAGTGTAGTTGTTAAAGGCGGTTCATTTCATCAAAAATCTCATGGCGTCTAATGGTATTTTTTAATTTTTTTTTTTACTGTTTAAATGGTCTGTTTTACTTATATGAGATTTTGCCTTTTTATAAAACATAATTTTAGATAATCATTTGTGATTTTGGTTGTTACAGGTGTTAGTGTAGTTGTTAAAGGCGGTTTATTTTATCAAAAGTCTCATGGCGTCTAATGGTATTTTTTATTTTTATTTTTTACTGTTTAAATGGTCTGTTTTTTACTTACATGAGATTTTGCCTTTTTATAAAACATAATTTTAGATAATCACTTGTGATTTTGTTTGTTACAGGTGTTAGTGTAGTTGTTAAAGGCGGTTCATTTCATCAAATATCTCATGGCGTCTAATGGTATTTTTTAATTTTTTTTTTTACTGTTTAAATGGTCTGTTTTACATACATGAGCTTTTGCCTTTTTATAAAACATAATTTTAGATAATCACTTGTGATTTTGGTTGTTACAGATGTTAGTGTAGTTGTTAAAGGCGGTTCATTTCATCAAAAGTCACACAATATCTGTTAGCTACCCGTTTAAGTGAAGAGCAAGCGAATGACTCGTGAGATGAGCTTTTAGAGTTTATATGTGTTTGGCGTCAATATTTGTTTTTTTTCATGTATTTGGATTAAAAAATATTTGAGGTTATGAGTTTTAACCACCTAGCCCTTAAGAAAAATATGTATTACCCATTGTGTTTTTAATGTGAATGATGTGTTCTCATTTTATCGGTTTTTTTTACTTCTTCTCGACTGCTTACGTGCTTATTTACGCGACATAATTTGCTTATTAGTAGCTCTCTTGAGTGCTTATTAGTGTTTTAATCATTTTATTTTCTACACCAATTTCATTTCTCCTTATTTCGTCTCTTTGTCAATTTAATTTTTTTAAATCTCTCTACTAAACGTGCACTTAGGTTATAGTATAAAGTCACATGTGATTTTATGAAATTTTATATATTAACGCAACAACAATTTATCATAACATCAAAATCACATATAATTTATAGCGTAATCTAACATTAAACTTATATAGTTTATAAAATCATATTTAATTTTAAAGGCCCTTATTTTATACTATAACTTAAATTATATATTATTACACCAAAATCACATGTGATTTTATATATTAATATAACAACTTCTTAAAACATCAAAAACATGTCACGTAAATGATTATTAAAAAGAGCATTTGAGTTTTGTACACCAGTTATAGATTAACGGGTATTTTTGTAATCTTGGGAATTTAACATAATGATAATTTAACTAGTTAAAAATTCACATGATTGTATGTGTTACGGACATTGCTATGTAGGTTCCGCTCCTGCTCTGAAGTCCAATCCTGTGATACTCATCTCGCCAACATTAACTGCAAATTCAAAGTTTTCAATCAAGAACTGAACAATGTGAATTCATTCAAATAAACGTGTAGAAAACTAAAAGGGACTATATATAAACTGAGCATCCATGCCGGTTAAGTTAGGCATGAACCGCTTAATATGCTCTTCTGATGCTTCATCTGCTTTAAGCGTTTCACACTCGAAAGAAATCACAACCTTGTTTTTCTGTTGCTTCTGTTCAACCATATTAAGAATATCCTTCTCCCATCTGTGACGAAAAGAACCAGCATAAGTCAAGTATATTTAAATAAGATATACTTAAATTAAAAAAGAGAAGGTTTAGGTTTACCCGTGAGCATGTTCAACGTTACATAAACGTGCAGCATCATGGCCTCTTCGTTCAACAATTACATTCCGCTCTTTCTTACTCTGCAACATGTAACAATTTTCATTAAAACGGCTTTTATACTAAAGAAAGGAGCATAGATGACTTACTTCAAAGTCAATTATCGTAAGTTTAACAAGGCGGTAATCTTCGCCCCTGCAATGTTGCCATATTTATGACTACTATCATGTGTTTTTGTGAAACAAAAAAATGGACATATGATATGTCATTACAGAAAAAGAAGAATTTTAGACAATACCATGTACTCGAACGTGATAAGGTGGGCCCCTACAGACGATTGGCTCATCAGGAGAGGTACAACGTGCACGAGCTCTAAGGATGTCATTAGGGTCGTCTATTAGTGCAACAGCTATCTCTGTGTATTCACCGGGAACCATATAATAAAGAGAAAACGAATGTTTAATTTCCTCATGTGGAGGAATGTGCATTTTCACACCAATCAAAGTACCTAGGCATAAAGAGCAAAAGAATACTTTAAATAAATTTTTCGGATCATATTTAAATGATGCGGGTATATGAAGATGTGCTTGTGGGTCCCACTTGACGTGTGAAGAGGACATATAATGGGACCCACAAACGAAGAAAATAGATTAACGTCAACAAATTATATGTACTTCATCATTACCAAAATAATCATCCGCTAATCAAAAACATACGGAGTACAATTTAAGAAAAGTATGATTATTAAAACTTATACTTTGCAGAACGAAAGTTTTACCGTTTGAGTTTTGCAAATAGTTAGTTACTAATTTTAATTTATGTATAATGAGAAACTTTATCAAGTAACCTTACTTATTTTTAGAAATGGATAGTTACTTTCAGGCAAGTTAAAATAGTAAGGTAAACAGATATTTTGGGACGACCGAAGTACTTTTTAAAAATGAAAATTGAATAAAAAAGTACGTAGTGTAATTTCTATTTACGCAAACAACTTCTAAAAGTTTAATATAGACTAATTTTGTAAACTGAAGTTACTCTTACCTGCCCATAATACAGTAGGTTTGTTGCCTTCAATGCAGTTTTGACCCGCAACATCGCGACAAGTAACTGTAAGACTCATCTTAATAGAATCCTTGGTATTATTTCGAACCACAACTTCCATAGGTGTCATATCATTTGCTGAAACAAAACCAGATTCAACTTTTGTAACTGTAAAACCAAAAGTCAACGGGTCGGGTAACAAAACGTCCATTACTGATGTTTGCAGGGCTGCTTGTGTGGCATCCTTAATATGCAATTCTCCTGAACTATTTCTTCCTGACTGCCACCTCACCTTAATCTTCGAAATCAAGTCCTTAATAGCAGAATTAAGTTCAGATTTTTTGTTGATACCGTTATTGATTAAAATGGAACCATCAAGAACGGGTAACTTAAAATGCTCTAAAGGTATAAGTACTCTAGAGGTATACTCTCGGTCTATTCTTGTTTTTGGGTAAGTGAAAGAAGAAGAGTTTTCCTTATTTTTACTGTCTAGCTTGACAGACACGTCAACCTCAAACACAACATCAGTAGGATTATGTAATTCGAGTTCAAGAAAACGTAGACCCCAACTTCCTCTGAAGGGATTAATTTTTACCAAATTTTCTGTATGTTTGTCTAACGTATTTTCGGAAACATTTCCAACATGAGCGGGATTTCCATTGACAGTAAGTGAGCCTTCATGAAAGACACACCGCCATTTTCAGGTGGCACTACATTGTTATTAGTAGGACCTGATAGAAAAGATAGAAGCAAGCGGAAAGAGTAAGTTCAAACAGGGAAAGTGACACTTTAGTAATTTTTAATAAAACAGAAATAACAATTACCTGCATAATAAATCAACAACACGGGGCCACTTGCATCTTTGACATGCTTCATTGCACTAACCGGTGTAGTTCTACTACTCGAATCATCAGACACAAGTTCCCATGCTTTCAAAGTCACTGGAATAATCACTTCGGCACCAGATTTTAATGGTAATGCAGATTTCAAAATATCATACCCAACCGACACAACCGAATCTTGATTTTTCCCAGATAACATTATATGTGCTTGTTCAACTGGAACAGTACCAGCACTAGCCAAACAAATATAGAGATCGCGAATTTCACCTTCATATAATGTTATAGAATTATCACCACCAACTATATGTGAAACCAATAATGGAAGTCGAGGAATTACAAGAATATTAGGCACGTTTATATTTTTCAACTTTAACGACCCACAGCAACGAAACGGGTCACAAAAAACAAGTCCATGTGCTGCTCCAAGGAGTAAATTGTCAACGTCTTTAAAGTAATGTTCGGTTGTTACACCAAAAGAATGAACAATGCATCCAGTTATATTCACCGGGCCTTCTTTAGTTGGAACCCCTGATAAACTAAGTACTTTGGAAGAATTAGAGAGTAGGGTTACAGTGACTGGAAATGCGTCTTTAAAGTAATGTTTTGGATTTCGTTTTATAATATCTGTTTGTAAGGAATGGAGCGGAAATGAATGTAACCTGGTAATCAGAAATGATATATAGTCATGTTATATTAGATAAATGACCGTTAATATTAAGGAAATCGCAAGAAAATTCAATGGACTACTCTGTTTTATTTTTTTCTTAAAGTCTATTGTGGGTAACTTGAAAACTCGACACAGGTAAGTGTAAAATGGATGCATATATGGTAATGAGCAGTTTTACGACACCCAGATACTCAAAACATATTTTACGTAATATATGTAATTTCATATGGCCAAATGCTTTATTAGGTACTATGGATAGCATAGATATTAACTTTGATTAAAGTCGGTTAAACTTTTTGAGGCAATTATCCCTATATATAAAACAATGTGATTTTGTGTATTGCTAGTACCTTATGAAAGGTAAGGCAGGATCAGAGCAATGAGTACCAGACGGAAGGTGTTGTGCCGAATTTGTAAGGGCAGTTGCAAGTCCATTTTAGGCCGGAGGTGTAATTAAAGGATAATAAGATCTTACTAAACGAGCAGCTGCACTCCATGCAGCAAGAGGATCTCCAGCTCGAACAACAGAAATAAGTATCTCTTTTAAAACAACCATCTGCAACGTACTCCAATGGGAATCAAATAGAGATACCACCAACTGATTATGCATCTTCCCAATATCGACACCAGTTTCCTTGTATAACATAAAGAGATTGAGTTATGCCGCGCACAAATGTTAGGGAAAAATGGGTGGATTAGGTAACAGATCGAACTTGTGTCAAAAGTGTAAATAGTGTTAACCATGATGATTGTTGAATAGATGCTGCAAAATCGCTGTAGTAACTAAACAACGGGTGATTTCAGAATTTCTGTACAACAGAATGGTTTGGATTAAACCAAATGTTATTTGACAGAAAATCTTCATTTTTTGTTCAGAATTAGTGTGACGAATACCATTATTAAAAAATATATTATTTCAATAATGATGTTATCTGATTAAAATACTTTTTATGCACTAAAATACACTTTGGGTGACTTTGACCCGATTGACCTGTCCAACCCAAATAACTTTTTTCTTTTTAACTATATTTTAGTATTTAATTCGTTTGACCCGTTAAAAATAAAACACAACCTGAATTGACCCATTTGTAAATAAATGGATCAAAATTGCCACTTTATTTTAAAAAATCAATATAGAATGATCTTAAAAGTAAAAACATAACACATCACCAGGAAATCGAATTAAGACGGTGTTATAACTTATAACTTACATTGGAAACATTTAGTTTAGGGATGGAAGCTCTACTTTGCACACGATAAGCTTTTGTAGTGTTTAAAATTCATATTTGATGTTAGAGAGCAACGTGAACCTGCATAATCACATGTGATTTTAATCAATTAATTTTAAAACAAATCATCTTATTCTAATTAACAATTAAGCTAACAATTCATATTAACTTTTCTCACAAATAATTTTATGAATTAACTAAGTAAACCAATTTTAATATATTGAGTAACACTCGGTTATCCTTTGCTACACACAATCACAAATAACATTAAACAGCTACTCGATTAGCATTTAAACATAATATAATAAACTTTTTCTATCTGTAAAGTGATGTATCACTTGTGATTTTGTTTTAACAATTTAAACATAATATAAAAAACTTACTTTCACCACTCTGCATATCATTTGTCTGTGTGGGCTTATGAACAGTTTGCTGATTAATTTCATCGATGCTTTCTGCATGTGAAGCCATCTTAAATTTTTAGTATGTTTTTTTTTTTAAGTTGTTCAATCGAATGACCTAATTGCCTGATTTATTCAATTGATCCATAGAATTTGTTGAAAAAATTTCAATCGAGATTCAATGACGGATTACAATGTAGAGATTTTGTTTTAGGGTTTTAGAAATTGATCGAGAGTTTTGAGGCGTGTGGAGATATTTTTTTTTCTTTTTTTTTCTTTGAGAGTTTTTAATACTTTCTGAATATGACAAAAATGCCCCTGTATGGTTTTGATCCTAAATGAATTTGTGTGGCTGAAAAGTAGATCTCTGGATCTCTAGAAAAAAAGAGATCCCATTTGAACCCTCCCCTATATATATAGGGTAAGGTTCAATAGGGATCTCTTTTTTTCTAGAGATCCAGGGATCACCTTTAGAGCCACACAATTTCATTAATAGATCAAATCCACGGAGGGGTATTTTAGTCATATTGAAAAAATATTTAAAAAGGTCACGCGCCCCTAAAAATCTACCCATCCATCCAATCCATCCAAAACACTCACAGACACACACACACACATAAACACACACTAATCTTCTTTCTCAATTTCTCAATCACTCAATCACTCAAAGGTAATAAAGCATCGATCTTTGAACTAACTAATTTAGTATTTCAAAAACTTTGAGATCTGGTTAGAAAACCGTGGGTTTCCGATCAAACGGATATTCCGATACAGTTCCACCACCGTCCTCCCACCACCACCACCACCGTCACCACCACCACCACCGCCGCCGGAAAAAGTTTCAAGCTCGAGGACAACCTCCGATGCACCTATTGATGAGCTTCAAAGCAAAAAGGTATTCCTAAAGTCTGTTTGCTCGAACATAATGTAGTTCTCAAACTATTGTGGTTAAACTTGGGATTTTGTAATTAAACATGTGTAATGTGTGACTGGAAAAATATGTGGTTTGTAAAAGTGGTATAAATAAAATATTATGTGTGTATTTTCTGTACTTTGTATATTTGTAAAGTTGTGATAATGAATTTGTCATGGAGCTAGTCTGACTGAATAATCGAATAACACGACGAAATAAATTTGACCTGCGGAAATAGGTGAAATAATCGAATAATTTCACAATAATTAACCAGCAATGCTAACCGGCTCCCACTCTCCCCCCTTGGGACAATATGTAAAACAATGATTGTTAAGAAATATGGTTAAGAAATATGGTCGAAAACACTTTATATGAAATATGTTATAAAATCAAATGTTGTGATTTTCGTGAGCAAGTAAAAGCATATGAAGTCGCTGGATTGTCTTCCATTTGTAACACTTGGTCAACTTTTTGTTAATTTTAAAATTTAAAGGCCTAATCTTATTAGTCAGATGCCACCAATATTTTCTGTCATGTTCCAATTCCATAAACATCATTGTCAAAACATATAGGCCCAATCCTATAAGACCATATTTCTTAACAAAAATCTATAGTAATCACCTGTGATTGTATTAATTTAGTGGCTTAAATGTCATAAAAAATGTTTAGTAATCACTTGTGATTCTAAAGTTTTTACATTAAGAACTGTTTATAATTTAGTGGCTTAGTACCTTAATGTAAAATGTCACCAAAATGTTTAGTAATCACCTGTGATTTTATTAATAATGTGCCTTAGTATGTTGATGTAAAATGTCACAAAAATGTTTAGTAATCACCTGTGATTTTATTAATAATGTGCCTTAGTATGTTGATGTAAAATGTCACAAAAATGTTTAGTAATCACCTGTGATTTTATTAATAATGTGCCTTAGTATGTTGATTTAAAATGTCACAAAAATGTTTAGTAATCACCTGTGATTTTATTAATAATGTGCCTTAGTATGTTGATGTAAAATGTCACAAAAATGTTTAGTAATCACCTGTGATTTTATTAATAATGTGTCTTAGTATGTTGATGTAAAATGTCACAAAAATGTTTAGTAATCACCTGTGATTTTATTAATAATGTGCCTTAGTATGTTGATGTAAAATGTCACAAAAATGTTTAGTAATCACCTGTGATTTTATTAATAATGTGTCTTAGATTGTAATATTAACAATCAATTGAAGGTTTGACACAAATATTTTGAATTTAATATGTTACTTTACTAGTTGAATTTTATTTGAAATGAGTAGACAAATATTTTGTTTGAGAATACTTTCGGTTTGGTGTATTTTCTTTGAACAATAACTATGTCACATGTGATTTTATTAAATTAAGTCACTAAATATCTTAAATGTAATATTGTAGTCAACAAATTGTAAAGGAAAATCACATGTGATTTAGTGCCTTAATACCTTAATACATTTAAGGTTCTTAATTTAGTGCCTTAATACCTTGATGTAGAATTTCATCAAATGTCTAGTAATCACCTGTGATTGTATTTATTTAGTGCTTTATATGTTGATGTAAAATGTCATCAAAATGTTTAGTAATCACCTGTGATTTTATTAATAATTTTCTTTAGTATGTTGATGTAAAATGTCACCAAATGCTTATTTAATCACCTGTGATTATGTAGTTTTTACATTAAGAAACTGTTTATTATTTAATGTCTTAGTTCTTTGATGTAAAATGTCACAAAACGTTTAGTAATCACTTGTGATTTTATTAATAATGTGTCTTAGTATGTTGATGTAAAATGTCACAAAATGTTTAGTAATCACCTATGATTCTATAGTTTTTAAATATAATTTTGTTTAATGCATTATGTATGTGAAAGAATAAATTATTGTTTAATGCATTTATGTGAAAGAATATTTACTTGGTAAATGTGCTCAATATTTGTTTAATACATTTATGTGAAAAGAATATATTATTGTTTTGGTAAATGGGACACAAAAGCAGAAAGACAAAAAGACAAAAAGACAAAAGCACCTTCCACAAAAGCGCGTGTGACTGTGTGAGTAAAAAAAAAAAAAAAAAGGTAAAAAGACTTTTTTGCCCCTCCGTGTTTTTTCCCTACAAATCATTTAAACCCAACTTTTAATCTCAGCCACAAATTTTAGATGAT
Source organism: Senecio squalidus (assembly GCA_910822075.1). Lineage (NCBI taxonomy): Eukaryota > Viridiplantae > Streptophyta > Magnoliopsida > Asterales > Asteraceae > Senecio > Senecio squalidus. The sequence continues at coordinate 17,944,411 of CAJVGC010000590.1, forward strand.
CTTGTGGCTGAGAAGGTGATCCCTGGATCTCTAGCAAAAAAGAGATCCCTATTGAACCTCAATCTATATATATATATATATATATATATATATATATAAGGAGGTTCTTATAAACCAATATTTAAAGTAAATTAAGTAAAAAAAATATGAAAAAATAATTTATAATATGTATAATTTTGTATTATATTTATTTATTCAATTATAACAAACTTTAAAAAGCAAGTTTTGATATGCATCAAAATATATGTCGTTTAGGGACTGTGCATCAAATTCATTGTTTTTGTGCAGTAAATATTCAAATTTGATACACAACGATAAAACTACTCATTTTTTGATGTACAACAAAACTTCGTTTTTTAAAGTTTGATATATGGTTAAAATGAACGATAATCCAAAATATCTAACGTTATAAAATATTTTTTAATTTTTTTTTACTTATTTTACCTTAAAGATTGTTTTACAAGAACCAACCTCTATATATATATATATATATATATATATATATATATATATATATATATATATATATATATATATATATATATATATATATATATATATATTCAATTTTCAAAGTTGTACATCAATCAGGGACGACGATGTAACTTTTTTTTTATCATCGGGTTTACAAATAAAAAGTAAGGTTTGCTAATAAAAACGGTGGGTTAATAATTAAAATTATATTAAAATTTCACTAAAGTTCTACTAAAACTTAAAATAACTAAAAGATTTTGTGATTTCAACTGGCCTCGTTAGATATAAACTAACTCCATTCCTACCTTTACCTTTAAGGGTGTAAACGAGTCGAGAAAGTTTGTGGGTTATTTGAGATCGACTCTCAAACTATTCGAAATCGACTCTAAAACTATTCAAAATCGACTCGGTTAAATTGAGTTGAGCTCGAGATACTTGAGTAGACTTTCGAGTCGAGTTCTAGCTCCAAAATACTCGACTCGCTAGGCTCGCGAGCCTTATCATGCTTAAGGTAAAATATGAATGTAAAACGAGCCGAGTCGAATTAATATAACAATTATTTATCGAGTTCGAGCTTCAAATGTTTAATCAATCGAGCCCGAGTCGAGTTTCGAGCACGAGCCTTAGCGATCAAGTCGAGGTCGAGCTTCACATTTAAAGCTCGAGTTTGACAATACTCGACTCGTTTACACCCCTACCTACCATCAATCGATGATACTTATCTCATATTTCACATGAACTCGTCTTGATCACTGTATTTCTTTTATGTGTAACTAAATGTGCTGAAAGTGAATGGGTTATGAAAATGGAAAACTAAGAATTTCTTTTCGCTTTAAGAAAGGCAAGCATCACTCAAGGTCGGATCATGAGTTAAACCATTCAATTGAGCATACCCCATCCCAGAACTCGGACCCGGATCCACATAGTGGATCCTCTCACACTTCATAAAAGAGGAAACCCTCATGGATCACTCAAACTCGAGACCTTATCTTTATTGAAAAATTAAGAAATTTGAAAGAGGGTATGAACCAAATGTCCCGTCTACTGGTGTTTAAAAAAAAATTGAAAACGAAGACTTATTTCATAATATATTGTGTTTTATACGTTTGTTTTGTTGCTTCATTTGTTCATTAAAAATAAAAAAAATATCGGTACGATTTAGTTTAATACAAAAGTGAACCACACACATTTTTTTTCTTCTTCTTTAAAGTTGCATTGAGGTTTTACAATTTTCAAATCAAAAGGTCTAGTATAATCATTTTAGGCCATCTTTGGGTTCATTTAGGTTTTATCTTCGTATTTGGTTCGCATAGTTTAAAACGTAAAGCTATCATCTTTGTTTCCTAAAACAACATACGTTTTATAAGTTGAGCCTACGTAAAATGCGTGTCATATAATGAAAAGCACAAATAAGTCTATATACTTCAAATGAGGAGCTTCCACGTGTGTTTTGTGGGTATTAAATTTAGTATTTTCGACAATAACGTGCAAAACGTGAGATGTGCAGCTGTCACATGTGCTACATCTATAACTGTTTCGCTACAAGAGTAATGTTCTTATAGTTATTACATACCGATGAATGTGAGTGTTTATACGTATCCAAATAACGACTTGAATGTTTTTATGATCCACGTCGGTGTTTTATCATCTTGGCGTAATTCGTTAGCCAAGATGTAAGTTGACGACGTGGTTACGTCACTAATAAGTATATTTGTAAATAGTTGAAGGTTATGTTTATTATTATCAAATACTCTAAGGAGTCTATATCCACTATTCATCTTTTTTATCGGATCCAAATTCACATCAAATCAAATAAAATATAACCCGGTAATGCTCGACGGAGTTACGACGACACAGAAATCTCCGGCGATCTAATCCCCGCCAATAATGTTCAACAGCAGTTTATCAATTCCGGTAACAGAAGATTATCCCGACGACTTCTCCGGCAAGTCACGTTCCAGACAACGAAGAAAACGCCGGAAATCCGAGTTCAGAGGAAAAAACGAATTAGCTAATCGGACTTGCAAACAGTTAACGAGATGGTGGCCGTTGTTAGTATTAGCTGCTGCTGTTTTGTTATTGATTTTTGAAGCTACAAAACTTGGATTGAAATCGAGTATAAGTAACAAATCGAAAGAAAAAAACCCTAACACTAATGTGTCATCAGTTAAGAAATCAGAGGGAAATTTGAATCGTTTAGACGCGCCACGTAAGTTATTCTTGATTATTTATCAGTATTTGAGTTATATGTATTTATGTAATTGTGTAAGCAGTTATTTGTAAACAGTTTCTAACTAGAGATTAGGATGATTAGCCTATGTTATGGTAGTAACTTTATTCGTTATGATTGAAATTTAAACGTTTCGCCAAAACTGGCTGGCCTAAGAAAATATCAAATATCCTTGAGCCTAGGGGTGTAATCAAATCAAGCTTTTATCAAATAATTTGAGCTCGAACTCGAGCTTGACTCGATTGAGTCAAGCTTTTATCAAGCTCAAGCCCAAACTCAAGCCCAAAAATAAGCTCGAAACCCTTAACAAGCCAAGCTCAAGCTTTATATAGCTTGACTCGAGTTCTTATCAAGTTTTTTCAAGCTTTAATGTATATATGTTTTCATAACAAATTCTTATAAATATTTAGGGGTTAATTTATAAGGACTCAATTCGAAAATATGTGATTAAGTATTCTAGAAGGAGTTTTAAGTTTTACCTAACGATTGATATTCTCTAGTTCTTCATAGTTTTTTTCACTTTCCAATTCATCAGGCCTTCAGTCTCTTCTCCGATCATTGTTCACATTTTATCTTTTTACCTTTTTTAGAAAATTTGTAAGTTAGGCGGAAAGTTATTGTTTTGTACCTTTGAACGTTAATTAGTACTTTAGCTTGTGTTTGTTTCTAATATTGAACTTTGGTACGAGAATGTTATTGTTGGTTTTATTAATGGTGTTCAGCTATAATTTTTATTTGTTTTACTTTATACATATGTTTATTGATAAGTTTGGACGTTTGGCTATTACATACAATGATTTTGTATACATTCAAGCTTTCAAGCCAAGCTCAAGCTTTGATTGAATCTACTCAAGTCAAGCTCAAGCCTAGATGATTAAAGCTTGACAAGCTATCAAGCCAAGCTCAAGCTTATTATTTTTCTTTCAAGCCAAATTCAAGCCTTGTCAAGCTTGAGCTCGGCTTGACTCGGTTACACCCCTACTTGAGCCAATGAAACACATTACGATATAGAGACTTACTTTAGCTAAATATGCTTTCTGGTAGTCGGTAGATGTTATCTTTCATAATCTTTCACTTTCTTCACAGTAACTTCGATCAAAGATTTTGAATTTATAGTTAGGATAGAAGAAGCACAAAAAAGTTATGATTTCCTTAGGAAGATTTTTTTTTATGGGTTATATATACTAATCAAGAGCAGATTTGAACTTGTATTGTTTGATGTAGACGATGTTAAGCATTATACTTTTTAATTCTTCGTTTCTTGTTCCGTGGATTTGGTTATGTAGCTTTAACTGGAGAATTTTTATAGTTAGATCAGCTTATGTGGGAATGCGGTATTAAGAAAGTTTGTGTGAAACTATTGAATATAAAGTTGAAGCCTTCAGAACTTTGTAGACTTAACGTCAATCTATACAAGCTTATTTAAGTTTTGTAAGTTGTGAATAGATCTAAAAGATCTTTGTTTTGAACATTTAATCCCCCTTTTGAAATGCTTGCATTATTCATGATGTTTATTTTCAATTTGGTAATAAAATTGTGATATGATTAATTAATTTTAATTATTATGTAATATATCAGTCCTATGTGTTTTTCGTTGGTGTGATGTGTGTTCGAGTAGTCTGATTCTTTTTGAATTTACGGGGTCTTTTGAAATCTCAGAAGCATGAAAGTATTTCACTTTATGACACTTTCATATATCATATCAGGCTGCTTAAAGCTTCTACCTCCTGAAGAACTTCAGCTTCTGGATTTCCCGTTGAATAAAGATTTATCGGTTCCTATTAAGAAAGTAGTGTATTTGTCAGAGAGTGATACACCTTATGATACGAATTCACGTAACGAGATGGGGACTACAAGGTTTAACCCATTTACTGGTTACCAAACTCTTAATCAGAGAGAACAAAGTTTTAAGGTAACCGCCTCTTCTTTTGACTGAAGAAGTAAAATTATGTTTCTATTGTTCTATTAGAGTTGGAGGTAACATCACTTTATAAATGGGAATTTGGACACATTATGGGTAAATGGGTCAATTAGGATTACAATATTTTTTTTCTCTTTAACGGGCTAGTAAAAACATTAGCTATACTGGACACGGGTAAAACAATTCAAACATATTAAAAGTCAAATATGTATAAAAAATTTATAAACATTCTAAATTGTTGTCTTAGATTTGTAATAATATGGTTTTGGTGATCATAGTCAAGGCATTTATTATCTGATATCAAAAACCAAAAACTCAAAACCTGACACAACCTGTTTTGATTTTGTACTACCCAAACCCACTTTGTTCCGCTACCAAACCCGTCTGACCGCCTATTTTGCCACCTCAACATCATTTCTATGGATTTTGTCGTAATTAGTTCTTGAATCTTTCACACCTTTTGATTTCTTGCATGCTTGTTATTGGCATACCTTTGTCGATTTGTTACTGGTTTAATTTATCAATAACTGATATCACAGGTGAATGAGACGGCATCTGTACATTGTGGCTTCTATAGTGAGAAAGGAGGTTTTAAAATATCCGATGAAGACAAAAGTTACATGCAAACTTGCAAAAGTGTAGTTTCTACTTGTGCATTTGGTGGCGGAGACGATCTTTATCAGCCTATTGGGATGACAGATACATCAATTCAAAAGGTCCGGATGTTTAAATGAAAAGTTCATGTTAATTAATTAAATGTCCTTAATTGTAATAATCTAACGGGATGTTTTTTTTCATGCAGGTCTGCTATGTAGCCTTTTGGGATGAAGTTACTCTAGCAACACAAGAAAAACAGGGACATATAATTAACAATAATCGATTTATTGGGAAGTGGCGCATTGTGATTGTTAAAAATCTTCCCTTTAGAGATCAAAGGTTGAACGGAAAAATCCCAAAGGTAAAAAGTTGTTATTATCCCCAAGTTTTATTTATGTTTTTGCAAAGTTATATACTCAGTAATTAATAGACGTGGGTACTGATTAATGGTGATGTCATCAGATGCTATCACATCGCCTTTTTCCTAATGCAAGATATTCCATATGGGTGGACTCAAAGTCCCAGTTTAGGAGAGACCCATTGGGAGTATTTGAGGCACTTTTATGGCGTTCAAAATCCGTGTTTGCAATTTCTGAACATGGGGCCCGAAGTAGCGTGTACGATGAAGCAAAAGCTGTTGTCAAGAAAAACAAAGCCACTCCAGAAGAAGTTGAAGTACAAATTAAACAATATCACCATGACGGCCTCCCTGAAGATAAGAGATTCAATGGCAAGAAAGGTATGCTTCAATACCGATTCAATTTTGTAAAGATGAGTGTAGGGGTAATCCAGTCATTTAACATCAGTTACATAATTTTGTTATTGTGCAGCTTTAAACGAAGCTTCAGTGATTGTGAGGGAGCATATTCCAGTGACAAATTTATTCATGTGCCTTTGGTTCAATGAGGTAGTTAGGTTCACTTCTCGGGACCAGCTGAGTTTTCCATATGTTTTTTGGCGCCTGAAGGTCTTAAAGGACGTAAACATGTTTCCAGTTTGCACACGGAAAGATCTTGTCAATAGCATGGGTCATATACGCAAGGCCAAGCCTTTAGGCTGATGAAAGTTAATAACTGGTGACTGTTATTCACTGAGCTTTTTATTCTGCGTTAGAGTATTTATTTCAAACACACATGTGCAGAGGCTACTTTTAGCATTTATCATTTGTATAATTGTAATGTATATTGCATAGTCGGTATAGGATTGAGCCGGGTTTAGATATTTTTTTCACCATTTTTGTGGCTTTTGTAACATTTATTCAATTAAATTTAGAGTTCATATTTGATTATGCCAATTGGTTCAATGTTTGATTCAGTGGGTCGATGTTTGATACAATGGGTCATGTGTGAAATTTTTAAGGGATTATGATCCGTTTTTGGCTTATGTGCCCTATGTAGACCAATTGCAGTTTCCGTAAAAATAGTTTTAGGATCATTAAATATGGTTTTGAAGCCTTTTTTAGTATGGTTTGGCTGCTATAATCTCTGTTCTGCATATAATCCATTTGCTGTAGCTTACCTCAAAATCATTGCGTCTGGAGTAAGTGGCAAATAAATCGTTATTGCTTCGATCTACTACTTTTGGTTCTACAGATGTTTAAAATAGGAATACGAATACAGTGGATACTCTACTCAAATTATTTCACACCATTCTTTTTACTCAAAGACCAGAGTTGCCGTATGTTGCTGTTATATGTTACTCACAAGACAACTGCATTATTCTGATTCATGTAACACTAATCAGACCTATATGTAAATTGATTACTCTTCTCCAGGGCCGTTTCTGAATAATGAGAGGCATCGGGAAAACTATGTCATATACAAAACATAAGAGCGTAAAAGTAAAGGTTCGTCTAGACGATATAACAAGTACTCGTTAATTAAAATGCAATATCCTTCTACTATTTCTGATACAAGTTCTTCAATCAAGTATTTTTACTAGCTGTTACCAAATAGATCTTTTTAGCTTGATACCATTGCTAGTCGACGGTCGCCCTCCTCGCACACCCACAAAGACTACGTTTTTTATTCATGAAACTTAAGATTTTTCAGGGACCATTTCTGCAAGTAACGTAAACTAAAACTTGAATCGATACGTGCATGGAGTCTTGTATCCGTACATTTGTCCACTTATTGATTCTTGGGAGGTAAAGAAGAGGCTTTCGAATGGATCTCGATCTCCATGATTCATTTTGAACATATTGTAGGTTAATCAGATTTGAAAATAATCAAGGACAAACATATAGGAAGAAATGTCGAAATCGAGTGCTGATGATAACGAGCTCCGGCGAGCCTGCGCGGACGCTATTGAAGACACAAAACAGAAGATTGTAATGTCGATTCGTGTTGCGAAAAGCAAAGGTGCTTGGGGTAAAGGAAAAATAGGAAGCAAAGGCAGTCAGATTGCTAAACCTAGGGTTCTTGCTATCTCCAGTATATATAACCACTCTTTCATTCGTTATTTCCATTATTCATCAAATCATACTCATACTAATTACTCGTGTTATTTATGTAGCGAAAGCTAAAGGTTCCCAAACTAAGGCGTTTCTTCGTGTCTTTAAGTATACGAATGAAAATGTTCTTGAGGTATATATAATCATAACAACTCGACGTACATTACAGCATTTTACATATGTATTGCTTTGTTGATGGTCATGATCCTTTAAATAATTATGCGAATCCCACTATGTGTAGCAAGCAAAATTATACAAGCTCAAGCGTCTTGGAAAGGTGGAGGTATTAACTAGTGATCCCAGTGGGTGCACATTCATGTTGGTAATGCTTCTTTTTCGTGTTTTTATGTCGTTATGAAACTGAATATTCCATTCGTTTAGAGAGACTGCTTGGATAAATTGATACGTGAACTGCCAACAGGGTTTTGATAATCTTAGAAACCAGAGAGTTGCTCCTATTCAATGGACCATGCGTAATCTTGATGACAGGTTTGATTTATCCCATTTCCGCTTACTTTTTTTTTTTTATATTATAGATATGTTTGTTTATAATGTTGCATAATGTTTAGGAATCGAATCTTGGTATGTATTCTTCATATTTGTAAAGATGCATTGGGTCGTTTACCAAAAGTCGTGGGTGTTGATATTGTGGAGTTGGCTCTTTGGGCGAAGGTGCGTCTATTGTTTATCTCGAACATTAATGTTAGTAAAATACGAACATGTTAATTATCTGGCAATGGTTTTTACATGTATAGGAACATCAATCAGCAGGTTCTAAGCAAGAGAATTTTGAAGATGGAGCTTCCGGAGACATGCTTCCAGAAGGTGTTGGCGTTGAAAACGAACTCGTGTCACAAGCAGAAGAAGAGGACATGGAAGCTCTTCTAGGCACGTACGTATATTTATGTTTTTATTATCGGGGTATGTTATATGATTTTAAATTTTAATGATTGTGGTAACGATATTGTACAATTATACCCAGATATGTGATGGGGATTGGGGAAGCGGAAATGTTTTCTGAAAGATTAAAACGAGAACTTCATGCTTTGGAAGCAGCAAATGTTCATGCAATTTTAGAAACCGAGCATTTGGTAGATGAGGTAAATCACTCATACTACATGGCATTTTGTGGATTGCTTGTAAGAATCCAGATTTTATGGATTCTTTCCAACACTTTTAAGCTTCGTTATAAGTTTGATTATGGTTCTGCAGGTGTTACATGGACTTGAGTCGTCCACAATTAGTGTTGAAGATATGGATGAATGGCTGGCGCTTTTTAATGTTAAGCTCAGACATATGCGAGAAGATATTGAAGCGGTATATATAACTCATATATTGTTGATAACTATGGCTTAAACGGTTAAGTCTGATGAATTTCAATTTGTGGTCACAGATAGAAACACGCAACAACAAGTTGGAAATGCAGTCGTTTAATTATAAAGCTTTAGTAGTGGAACTCGAGAACCTTCTTGAAAAAATGCATATCCCAAAAGATGTACATTATTTCAGCTCTTATTAACTTATTGCGATCATAAGTTTGACTAAGAACCCACTCCAGGTTTCGGATTGTCTAGCTGAAGGCTCGTTTGATGAGGCACATATGCATAAAAATATCGAAGCATGTGATTGGATAAGAGTTGCTTTGCGTGGTTATGATCCACCGTCTATGGATCCCAGCTATTCAAAAGTTCGAGCTGTATGTTCATTAAGCTATTTTAAATTTTTTTGTGGCATAAGCTTTTGATGTTTCTTATAATATGGAAATGATAATGCTTAATACATCTTCACAGGTCAAGGAAAAGAGGGCAGAAATTGAAATAATGAAGTTGACTTTCGTACGAAGAGCTTGCGAGTTTTTGAGAGACCATTTCGTTAAATTGGTGGATTCAATGATGAGTGATAAAAGAAACTTCTCTCAGGTAACTTATTGGTGTTTCACTTTAGTCGGGTCAACCACATAACTTATTGGTGTTGGACTTTACGCAGCGTGGACAACTAAAGAAGCCTGATCACGTCGATCTCCACAACAAATGCAGGATTTATGCTAGTCTGTTGCATCACATGAAGGTTTAATTACATGGAAACTATAATAATCAACATTTAACGATGTTTGCGTTACTTATTTGTTTGTATTTATGATTCTGAATAACATATAATTTGCTTTCAGTATCTTGATAAAAATAGTCTGACTCCTTTGAGGAAAAGTTATTGTAACTCCCTTAATCAGCTTCTACGTCGTGAGGTAGGCTTCATTAACCTGTTTTGGGTTTCTAACCTTTATATAGTTTTTAATTATTTATCATTTAAATTTCAGGCTCGTGAATTTGCCAACGAGCTTCGGACTGGTACTAAAGCACCAAAAGTTCAAACTGTATGGTTTGAAGGTCCTGTTCCCAACCAAAATGTAGACACTTCCATGATTTCCGAAGCTTATTCCAAAATGCTAGCTGTATTCGTTCCACTCCTTGTTAATGAGGTGTCAACAAAGTTTTTCTCTTTTGAAACAAAATCCAAATAGAGTCCTATTTACTATTGTCGTTCTGTTCTGTTTTGATCAAAAGATTGCATATTTACTCTTCCGTCTACGTATTTACTATTTCTGCTACTTACACTGCAGAGTTCATTTTTATCATTCTTTATGCGATTTGAGTCTTCTTCACCTCATCCACCTACTAGTCTTGATGATGACGATGATGATGATGATGAGGAGGAGGAGGACGAGGAGGTCAGTGATGAAGATGAGAATGATGAAAATAGCACGAACAAGGGTAATATTCGTTACATGTTGCTCTTTTTATTCATGTAATATATATAGATATATACACCACTTTGAACTTTGTATCTGGTATCATGTAGGCATAGTGGAACCCGTAGCATTAAACGAGTCACTGCGTGATTTACTAGACGGAATACAAGTAATTACAAGAGAAGAGGCTCTCATTTTTCAGTTTAAATAAGTTCAAATTTTCCTTAAATATATTTACATATATCTGTTGACTTGCAGGAGGACTTTTATGCAACTGTGGATTGGGCGCACAAGATTGATCCTTTGTTGTGCATACCAATGCATGGTATAACAGAGAAATATTTTTCTGATCTTAAAGCGGAAACATCCGGATATGTGCGTCTCTTACTTGATGCCATGGAAGATAGAATTACTACACTATTCACCCGTGTAAGTTATGTAAAAACTTAAAATCATCTAGAAGCTCGTGTATATTTAATAACTAAGTTATAACCTGTATTGCAGTTTGTAGACGACGCTCGTCACCAGATAGAAAAGAATGACAAAAATGTTAAACAAACGGGTGTCATGTCATTCGTACCAAGGTAATTCCGAATTCTGAAATCGTTTATTCACTTTCTGTAATTGGGTTCATGTATTGCTTCTGTGCAGATTTGCTTTGCTTGCCACCCGTATGGAGCATTATATCCAAGGACAAACTAGGGATTTGGTTGATCAAGCATATATGAAAATCGTAAGTACTTTATTTTCTTACTAGTTTGATAATAAGCACCGTTTAATTTTTCAGTAAAAGAATAGAAAAAGCTTAATTTATGGTGAATATTATTTGATAGATTGGCGTAATGTTTGTCACTCTGGACAAGATCTCCCAAGCAGACGTAAAACACTCCGATATATTTCTATTAGAGAACTACGCTTCGTTCCAAAATAGGTATTCATAATTTTCTATTTAATTACTATAGTGTTATAACCATGATTACATAACAAGCTGATCAGAAGCAGTTCTATGCAGTTTATATGACTTGGCCAATTGCGTGCCAACTTTAGCTAAATTTTATCATCAAGCAAGTGAATCATATGAGCAATCTTGCGCGCGTCATATTAGCGTGATCATATACTATGTAAGTAACATTTCTATAGCTCTATGGTACTATCACATATCATGTTTCTTGCTAATGAGGTTGCCCGTTTATCATATATACAGCAATTTGAGCGTCTTTTTCAGTTTGCTCGAAGAATTGAGGATATGATGGCAACTAATTCAGCTGAAGAGGTCAGTGTGGATATTCATCTATGTCTTCCTACATAAATATGCATAACCGCTTTTTCATAATTACAGATCCAATTTCAAGTTGGATTGTCAAAAACGGATCTTAGAAAGGTGGTAAAATCCAGTTTATCAGGGGTAAGTTACACAATTAAAGATACAAAAGAATTCGCCTCTCGGCTGTTTTAGAGTTTATTTCATGAGGTTATTTCCGTACCTAGGTTGATAAGCACATCACTGCGATGCATAAGAAACTGATGAAGAATTTGACCTCTGAGGAACTTTTGCCTACACTTTGGGACAAATGCAAGGTATTTTGTGCTGTATTTTCCGTTACTCGGATCATATAGTGGTTTACAGATAAAATTGTCGAATAGAAAACATTAGCTACTGGAATAAGTGTGTGTTTCGAAGTGTATTTCAAAGTGAACTTCTATATTTCTTGACGAAGTAATCTTTTATCCTTGATTTACATATCAAAACAGTAATTTTCCGTTTTCTTGATAATAGAATGTCAGAATACTCACTGCATACTAAATTATATGGTTTTATGAGTACGATATTCGTGGTACTAAACTAATGAAGTTACCATATCATGATTCACAGAAAGAATTTTTGGACAAGTATGACAGCTTTGCTCAACTTTCCGCCAAGGTCTACCCAAATGAAAACATTCCATCTGTAACAGAAATCCGAGACCTTTTAGCATCTATGTAGAGTTACAAGCTACTCAGATTCTCATATAATCGATTTTGAAAGTCAAAGGTATGGTTTCCAATGGTACAAACACAACTAGTTTTATAGTTCATAATGAAATTTTCAGGATCTGATAATGCTAGTTGATATATAGCATGCGTCCGTTAAGCCTAAGCATAAACGAACGATTGGAAGCAACATTATGGAACTTAGATTAGATTATGTAGCATAGAATGGTCAATACAACCCGGAAGTTTAAAGTTCCTAATATTCTCCAATTTTGTGCAGACTAATCAGGCTCAATTGGATGACACATAATTTGCATTTTGGCAGGTCTTGTTCACGATTCCGTTAATGATGTCGAATATACCATTCGGTACTCCTTTTGATTCCAAAACGACTAGCTTCAAACTTGTATTTTTCATATTTAATTTTGTCCTACAAGTTCCCTTCATTTTCGTAATTTTTTGGCTTTTGACTTCTAATTTTCTTGCTAGTGAATTCTTGACAAAAGTTAATATTGTTTTCTAGAAACAAACTATTCTATGTATATTCTTGATATCTCAACATTTGATAAAGAAAAAAAAAAACTCAATCTAGACGTAAAATATGTACTCGTATAAAGGAAAATGTTATCTCGTACAATAATTTGCGACTTGCGACTATATACAATTATACATATAAATGAATTATTGACTCCAGAACCAACAGATTACAACCTTAGCAGAAGACTACTACTACCTATAAGTAAATTAAAGAATCGTTGGGTACATTGAATAGTTTAGGTTTTAGTACCAAAAGAAAGTTGCGAAAGAATAAATAAACCAGCAGAAGAAACAAATATGGCCGCGGCAAAACAAGCTAGATCTAGCCCTGTAACCAAAGTTACGCTCTTAAACTTTTCCAAAACTCCCACTTGAAGTAACATCATTATTGCACGCCCAATTTTCGACTTTGCTTCAGAGATCGATTTCATTCCAGACCATGATGGAATCTCCTGTAATGCCCAACAATATTTTTAGATTATCAGTATGCTACTCAACATATATACGAATGCATAGTTATTGATTTTGAGCTTAAATTTATGAATAATGTACCTTGAGATAGAAGAGCCCGAAAAAGTTTGATGGTGGAATTGGTAACCCGTTGCCTTTTGAAGCTCGTGATCCAACGAACATAACATGCAATCCCATCCCAAATGTAAGCATTGCTGTTCCTATTAAGAACATATCTATACAAAAAAAAATATATGTTCATATAAGTTTTATGGGTGCTGATATATAAATATATAAGCTTGTTGTGAATACTTGGAGTTAGAGATTTACCTAAGGATTCGATGAGTAGATGCATAATATGTCCACTGTGATCTGAATGGTGGCAGAGAGCACGAAAATACTGAACGTATGATTCCATTACCAGTAAAACACCCTAAAAATTAATTTGAATAACTATAAGGAAAGCTGTTGCTAACGTTACTAATTAATTCTTATCGAACACAGATTATGATACCTCAAGGAAGCATAATATTGAACCAAGCAAAGTTCCTGCTACACCAAACAGCGTAAAAAATCGAGTGTCCATTATAACCTGAAATTTCACACCAGCAAAATTTTATAAATTTGATGTACAAAGTTTAATCACAAGAAATGAATTATACTTTTAGTTATGCATTGTTTTAAAAAACCTTGTAAATTACCAAATATCATATGCTTTTAATAAAATTTGCTAAAAGTCAATATATATAATCAAATACTCCGTATTTGCTAAAGGTCAATGTATATATTTAAAATGAAATTATAGTACTATGAAGGTGTGAATCGATTAAGCTACCTTTTCGATTCGTGATTGGATGATCAAACTCCACGGCCTAGGTCTTGTAACAACCTTAAACTTTCGAAGAATAACACTTCTCAGTAAAACCATTAAAGTAGCCAAGTCTACTCTTTCGCGTGTTTGTGTTGGTGCAACCACTGCACCAACTAAACCCGCGGCTTTAGTAACCACCATCGGTTTCCTCTCCACATCTCCAACCATTTGACCACCTTCCGAACCAAAACCTGCTGCCATACATGTAAACCTCACCCTAACCATCGCAGGTTCACTTTGCAAGGTAGGTACACCAAGAGCTGTCGATGGTCTTGACATGCGTATCAATCTAACGGCTGCCATCGCCTAGGTTCGTCAGCTATGTACGTACTTTTTCGTATGACAAATGTTCAACTTACTTCAAAGGCTTATATACTAAAACAAAAACATAAGTATCTAAGCATATTAGCTGGGAATATGTTTTTTGTAGTTGCATGGGTATGGTAGGGTCATTTTAGACTTTTCACATACCTTTTTGGTGTGAAATTGAGGGAGGCTTTCATGTTAGCTTTGGAGACAAGGATATTGAAAAGTCAAATGTTGGTTTTTTCAAGCGCGTGGTGGTCACGATTAAGTGAGATCCGCACACGTGGCAGTGTGGAACATTAATTTATTGGTCAGCAGAAATGAACTGTGTGTGTGGGTGTTGGAATTGGAATAATAATTGAGTCCAAAAAACGTGACGATTTTGGACGAAGCTCCTTAACCCGCGTAGGTTCCTGTCTTCCGACCAATAAAATGTTATAACACTTGTAATACGTGTGTTTGAAATTTTATTTTTTCGTAAACGTAACACATTTTATTCGATACAATCATGTTAAATCTTGTCATGTACATCGTACAAGTGCCGCACCCAAATAAGCCACCATCGCGATCACCACTTACGCAGGTCATGCTTTAACAGGACTTGGGTTTCATATACATGGCTTCCGTCTAAAGTTCATTGGTTCTCTTTGGAGATTGATGATGGGATTGAGAAGTTTAGACTACAATTGTGATTAGTTTGCAATGCTTTTGTGAATTTGTTAGCATTTTTTTGTTAAGATTCCTGATATTAGGACACATTAAGGAGGAAGATTATAGTGTATGGACGGCTTGTTAGAACATGCTAATACAAAAATATGTTTTCAACAACAATGAACTACGTATTATTGTTTAAAAGAATTTAATTGAAGAAATACTGATGTCGTCCTACTTTGTAGACCCACCAATCTTATCTTAAAAGGTATATGTCTTTAAAACTTCTGACTACAATTACAACAACAACCGAAGCCATTGAATATCTAAGTACTCACACATATTGAAAGAATCCGCAAATAAAATTTAAAAATTAGGACACTAACTTAAAATAGCAATTTTCAATATTCAACTTTTTCCGCTTTCAAAATACATATCAACCTTGAACATACTTATTTCAAAAACACATTTTTAAATATACGATCTCAAACCCGATGGTTATTAAACCCAAAGAAAACGAAAAATAAACCCCCACCAATACAACATTTTACCTTAATCTCTTAAATGATTCCCATTTTTTCTTGATTACTCCGCCCTTCCCAAACAACACCGATTCCATGATTGTAGCACTCAGTTTCAGTTTAAGCTCCTCGATTCCACCATGGCCGGTTACCCGTTATCATTCCAGCCAAATAAGCCCATCACGACAAGCAACAGTTTCCAAAATCACCAACACAAGAAGGTACAAAAAAAAACATTTTTTCTCATTCAGGCATTTCATCAAACACCTTACATGCATTCCCTAATAAACAATTTATCTTGTTATAGATGTGAATGTTATGATATGTATAAAGAAGTAGTTCCGTTTTCTGAAGCATGGTCATGGCAAAAATCGATAGTTCAAGACCGAAAAATATTGATTGATAGTAACGAAGACGATTCGGATAGTTTGATTGTGCTACAACATCAGCCTGTTTATACATTGGGTACTGCTAGTACAGAAAACAACTTGAACTTTGACATTAATGATTCCCCTTTGCCGTTGTATCGAACGGAACGTGGCGGTGAAGTTACTTATCATGGGCCAGGACAGGTAGTTTTGATATCGTTTTCGAACTTGTTTTGTTGTCATGAATAGTTTTGCATTATGGATATATTCTTTGGTGTTGCAATGTAGCTAGTAATGTATCCGATAATG
Organism: Senecio squalidus; assembly: GCA_910822075.1. Taxonomy (NCBI): domain Eukaryota; kingdom Viridiplantae; phylum Streptophyta; class Magnoliopsida; order Asterales; family Asteraceae; genus Senecio; species Senecio squalidus. The sequence continues at coordinate 17,960,815 of CAJVGC010000590.1, forward strand.
AATCTTCGTTACCAAAAAATGGATCTTCATTGGTACATGAGGGCACTCGAGGAAGTTGTTATTCGTGTTCTTTTCTCAACTTTCTCTATAAAAGCTTCTCGTGCCGAGGGTTTAACTGGAGTTTGGGTTGGTAAGTTCCATACTTAGTTACCGAGTAATTAATAACTTGTTTCTGTTTACTTATGTTTGATTTATATAGGCGATAAAAAACTTGCAGCAATTGGAATACGAGTTTCGCGATGGTTGTCATATCATGGATTAGCGTTGAATGTTTCTACAGATCTTTCACCATTTGATCGAATAGTTCCTTGTGGAATAAAAGACCGAGGAGTTGGAAGCATAAAGGGATTATTAAATGAACCTTCTTCGTCATCTGATGACGGTAGACTGATAGATATCGCTCATGAATCGTTACTTAAAGAGTTTTGTGAAGTTTTTCAAGTTGAATTGTGTCATCAGCATGTATCAATGCTTAGATTTCAAGCGGAAAAAAACTGAAATTTGATTTTTGCATATGATTAGTATTGTTAACAATCGCATTTTACTAACTAAAAAGGTTGAATTTTTGGATTTGACATGTACCAAGTTATAGTCGATATTTTGTATATTTCGGAGGATAATGTGTTATAACCCGTTGCAGTTTTATGCAACTATGGGATTGTCTTTTGAAATATTAATCCAGTTGTATGAGGTCGGTTCAAACATTAATCTACTAACAAGCAAAGACGGAACATGAAATTTTTAAGCAGGGGGGCCGAAACGCTGCAGCGGTCCATGCAACACACAGCAAACTGATAATTCCTCGGATTCATGTAGTAAAAACGCACGATTTTTCCGAACTTTGGGAGGGCCGCAGCCCCCCTGGGACTCCATTAAGGTACGTCTATGCTAACAAGAACTCGTAAAATACTTATAGCCGTGTCATTAAAACAGACAAATCCTTGGGGATAGACTTTACAATATCCACTACAAAAAACATCTCAATAATTCTCAGCAACGGGTCTAGAAGGAAAAAGCCTTTGTATAAAAGTCAAAAACGACCAGATGCAAACAACCGCAAGCACTTCAAAAGTCACAATCATTGCTGCCAATGCACCGCTCTTCTCCATCAGTTCCGGTGACTTTGGCAGACCCCTCATTTGGAACATCAATTTCTCCATGAAATGCATAGCTTTAGTCAACTGATACAACCTATAAACCTGCCAAAAAAACATTCACGTTTAGCGCAAATCACCATCACTAAAACCATAAATTGAATAACTTACTAACCTCGAAAACAATAGGAACAATTGGCCAACAAGATGACTTGCGTTTTTCAAGAACCTTTTCAAATATAAACTGAACCAAACAGCCAGTTAAGTAAGGACCGACAGAAACCAGGCACGCTATACCAAGCATCGGCCACGTGACAAATGCAGCAAATAGAGGTGCTAAAACCTTAAACCCCATTACAAAGAAAGCAGATGACAAGTATCCTCTAAGACCCGTTATTAGACTCCACCTCTTTGTGCTATATTGCAAATAAGGTCTTTGAACATGGTCCGTCACAAGGAGAAACGTTGCTAAACCTATGTAAAACATGACCTCAGAAGAAACCGTATACACAATCTCTGCACAAAAACATTAAAAGTGTTGCTTTATGATGGTTATATGTTATAATATCATTAGGGCAGAGGCAATAACACGATACCTGTGAGAACGACGTCTTGAATAAGGTCATTACTCAAAATACCAAAAAACTGTGGAAGCAAAACCGATGAGATTAACGCAATAGGAGCAACGACCCAAAGCAAAGACCGGCTTTCTTTAAATGGTGCCGACACCAATTTCCCTTCTTCAACCAACTGATGAGTCAATCCAATAAACGAAACCGACCCTGATTTACCTCCAAAAGGTTCAACCCCATCAACATTAGCAACTTTTTGATTTGTGACAACCTTAATCTCCTCAGATTTGTTATCATTTATAGCACACACAAAATGCCCTCTTCTACTCGAGCTCGATAATAAAGAACCTTTCGTCTTTTTTATCTTTAAACCACCCATAGATAAAACTAAACGAAATTCAAGTTAGATAAGGTATGTGATTGCTTATTTAATCAGCTTACTGAAAACAGCTTATTTCACGATACGGGTAAACAAGTAATTCCTAATCTACTAGGAATAATCAGTTTGGGAAGAAAAAAAATACCATTTGGGGGTTTCTGAATCCGAAATGAACATTTTTTCCATACTGCAGATGAATGAGAAATCTACAAAAACAATAAATAAATTAATAAATAAAAAAGTTCAAAATTGAAAGATTTCAAGAAATGAAATTTACAAAAATTAGGAAAATTACAGTGGGAAGAGTGGTTGCAAGTGTGGTCATTTTTGCTGTCATAGCTTTCAGGGTTTTAGCAGAGAATGTTATTTTGTGCACAAAAACTCTAAACCCTTTTAACAAAAATAATGGATTTTGGTTATGGGTTGGGCTTATAAGTGTCATTTCATATATGTGGGTTGTCTAGTACCCTGGTAGAGAAAGTTTCTTTAAAAGAAAAAAATAGTAATGTAACAGTAACACCATGAAGCCGGTTAAGATTAGAGACGATAATGAATTGGATATGAATCGAAAAAAGTTATATTTATATCTGCGTTTATATTTACTTTTTTTCTTATCCATATTTATATTCCATGTAATCAGAACATTACATCGAACATAAAATTGTTCAGCTTTCAAAAGTATTGTGAAATGTAATACATACAAAGATGTACTTAAAACTTACATAAGATGAAGGTGTTAGTAATAATAATATGTATGTAAAATGTATATATATAAATATATCTAATTTCAGATATACGAATGAATTAACGGGTGACAGATCATCATTCACATTTGATTCACTAAATATTCATAGTAATATTCATTATTCATCCATCACATCATCCATATCTATCAATGGTGGATCGAATCGAATGAAATATCCATTGAATTTTTTGAGAATCGGCATACCTAGGAAAGATCAATTCTACATGTATTGGCAAAAAAAATTGGACATGAGGATGAGCCCCTCTAATAGAATTTATACATAATTTTTTGCTTGTGACCATACGGGAAGTTGTTTAAGACCACTTATCTATTTCGGAACAAACTAGATTATTGTCCTGCGATAGCGCGGAAAAAAAATAACAAATTGAATAATAAATTTTATGTTTATTTAGATTTTAATTTATTATGAGAAAATAATGTTGTACGTATAATACATATATATACTTTTACGTTTATACACATATTATTTATAGCTATAATAACATATACACTTTTATCTTTATACACATGTTTTGATATTTTGTATTAGGAGATTTTAGAATAATAATAATGTAAATTATAATCCAAATTGAACGATTTCTATAAATTAATTAGAATTATGTTTTTTTTTATTTTAGTAGAGATTGAATGAAAGAGAAAAAATAATTATGTATTGTAAGAGGGTGTAAAATGAAAATAATCTTTGATAACATCAGCAATCTGATCTAACGGCTGACATCAAAGAAGTTAATCCATCCAACGGACCTTACTTCGCCATGTGACATTTAAGGCCCTCTTTTATTATATATTAAAGATATGATATGCAAAATCTAGTTTAAATGGATATATCAAACTAAATAATATTGTACAATGGCTAAAACTAGAATATTATGTTATTTTTATAATATATAAATGAGAGGTTTTAAATGCCATTTGGCAAAATAAAACCCCTTAGATTGGCTTATTTGTTGATTAATAGCCCTTATATTGCATTAATGATGTCATCGTCAAATTTTTCACTTTCAGTTTAATTATTCTCGTTACGTTTAAGTAATTATTTTTCAGTTATAATTTACCAAAAGAACCCTAAGCCTTTCATCATCTTAGCCGCCTCTCTTAATAACCATCTTTAATCTTATCTCCGTCCTAGAGGATTAATGTTTGAATTATTTGAATGCGGAAGCAATCCCTTCAATTGACATGATTTTAGAAGATGAGAAAGTATTTTATTATTAACTGGATTATTGCCCCGTGATAACGCGGTAAATGTAAATAAAAATTGAGACGTAAAATTTATGTTTATGAACATGTTCTTTTTAAATTATTATGAGAATATAATATTACACGTATAATAATAAATATACATTTATGTTTATACACATGTTGTTTATAGTTATAATAACATATATATATTTATGTTTATACACATATATTAATATTTTGTATTAAAGGATTTAGAATAATAATAATATAAATCATAGTCCAATAAGAGACATATGTTTTTTATTGTAATAATGATGAAATTGAAGAGAGAATGCAATTATGGATTGTAAAAGGGTGTAAAATGAAAAAATATTTGATGACATCATCAATTTCATCTAACGGTTAAAATCAAAATATCTAACTCATCCAATGGACCTTACTTCGCCATATGGCATTTAAGGCCCTCTTTTATTATATATTAAAGATTAAAGATAGAATAAATTACATGAAATGTCCTTGTGTTTTACCTAAGATAACATGTTTTGTCCTTTGAGATTAAAAATAACACTTAATATCCTTTATCTTTAAATTTTTTTTACACTGATTGTCATTAATGTAAACGTTCGTTAAAAATCACCGTTAAATTAGGTCATGTGCAAGGTAGATGAGGGCAAAATCGTCATTTACCCAACCCATCTATCTTTTTCTTCCTCCACTAACCTACCTTCTTCTCTATCATATGGTTTCATTTCTCCGTTCTCCAATTTCATTCTTATTTTCCCAAAACTCAATCTCTCTACCGTTTCAATCCATAAAACTGATTCCAAATCTCAATGAACATCGAAATCATCGGCCGTCATGCACTCCTCTTCGACGACGATACAACGGCGGCCTTTGTAGGCCACGTAAAAGATAATACTTTTATAGTATTCCTGAATAACTAATGTTATAACTTATTTAATTTTTTTTCAAAAATTACAAAAAAGAATATATTTTTATCATATGTAATCTAGCTTTTTTAAGATGTAAACTTTTTTACAGATTAAAAAGATATTTAATATATTAATAAAAAATAAAAATTACATGTAATATACTATCTAAGAAATCCTATTAAAGTTATAATGGGCTGTTTGGGATTAATTTACATATTACACATTAAAATAAGTTTAAATTGTTTTGATAAAAACTTTTTTACATTTATTATAAAAAAGTAGACATGTATTTTTAAAACGTTTTTTAATGCTTGTATAAACACATATTTCTTAACACACTTATAACACATGCAAATCACTTTCTTATAGCTCAATTCACTAAAGGCACCGACACTCTAGTGTCTCCATACTGTTCCCACGTTCATTGTATACAGATGAATATATGGAGTTTTTCTTTTTCTAAACAAACATCTAAGAAACCATTATTCAAATCTTAATATTTAAACCATTTTAAGAATGGGAAAATGTTGTTTGAGCTTTTTTTCTTATAGCGGTGAAAATATATTAGCTCCTGGATGAAAGCTACAATCAAAAAAAAGAAAAGTAAATTGTAATTTTTATTTCTCAAGACTTTTTAATTTGGCGATTTCGTCCTTAACTTTTTATTTTTTATTCGTAATTTTTGTCTGCAAACTTGTTGTTTTTTTGTTTTTTGATCCCTCCGTCAAATTACAGTTAGTTTTTACCGTTAAAAGTTAATTGAACTAACAAAAATACTAAAAATGTAATTTTAATTTTCTTTTATTTATTTATCTAATTAATTATTTGTTTTTTACTTTTTTTTCTTTTGTAAATATCGTATATGCTTTTTCGCTACAAAAACTATATTTAAAATCACATTTAATTTTTTATATATGTTTTTCGATGACCACCTGTCACCGTCGATCATCGTCGCCGCCACCACCAACACCTCCTCGGTTGCATATCATATTTGATTTAAAAACTTAAAATGAAATAATAATAATAATAATAACAATAATAATAATAATAATAATAATAAAAGAAAATTAAAATTACACTTTTTTGTCCTTTCAGTTAGTCCAGTAACATTTAACGGAAAAAACTAACTATAACTTGACGTACGGACAAAAAAACGGAAAAATAATAAGTTTTGGACAAAAGTTGCGTAAAAAAAGTTTAATGACGAAATCTGAAATATGAAAAATCTTAAGAGACAAAAATTAAAATTTACTCAAAAAAGTTAAAAAAAAAAAAAAAAAAACTCATGCACTAAAATTGATTCTATTCACTAAAACAACGTTATATAAATATTATAGAGTGTTGATAACTAAATCGTTTAAGATTAGGAATGATAATAAGGCGGGTTTGGGACGGGTTCTCATACCTGAAACACATCAAAACAAACCTAAACACGCCCTGTTTCCCGTTAGGTATCTTATCGGGGCCCCATTGGGGTTATAGATTCCTCCATACCCGTCCGATAACCTGAAACCCAACTCCATCGATTTCCAACCCGAATTTTAATTATTTAATTAAAAAAATTTAACCTATAAACCTATTTTAATGATTAAAAAAATATATTTTATGAATAAAAGGTTATAAATATATTTAATATTACTTATCTATACTACATATAAACATTTGGAATTAAAGTCTTACTGTTGGATTTTAAGTAGTAAAATACCTAATTACCTTTATCTTACTAATAGAAATATTTAAATTTACAACTCATACATACATAAATGCAAATTCATTTTTAGTGTATTATTTCCTCTAAATTCAAATATATTTATGTAAATTAAAAATAACATTTTTTTTTTTTTTTTTAGAAAATTACAATTCAAATTATAAAATATTTTCATACATATATGAATTTTTTGAACACTAACAAAGTTACTCTATTAATTCACCCTTATAAAATGTTTTGTTCATTTCACACTCCGTCTTTATATTAATTTTGCTTAAATTTATTATAACTGAAAATGTTCGTCATCGGTATTTTTATTGTCATGAAAAGTGCAAATTAAAAAAATCGTCGAAAACTATTTATATGTCCCCGCTGTAACATGCAGGCACCATACTATATATTTAATATTAATTAATAGATTTACTATATCATCTAATCATCATAATATTAACATACACATGACATTAATTTATGTATATTAATATTTCGGGGTGGGAATGACAAAACTCGTTCCTAAAAATCCTTGTTTTCGGCCAAAACCCGTCCCATACTCGATAAGCCAACCCCGAACCCGTCGCAAAAGATTCGGGTTTCGGGTTTCCTCGTCGGCTTCAGATTTTGTTGTCATCCCTACCCAAAATTGTGGTTTAGAAGCTCTGACATGCATTAAAAAGTTGTATTTTCTTAACTTTTAGAAGTAATCTTTTAAATAAATTAGGTTGTTATTGATATTGTACAACTAAATAATCAAATTTTGGGTTTTATCCACAACTTATAAAATTATTGTTATAAACTTATATATGTATGTTTTTAAAAGGTCAAGATTTTCTTATTTCTTTGTTAGTATGCGATATATTTGAATTTATAAACACGAAGTAAATATTAAAATTTGTAAACAAATTCTCATTTTATTTGTAGAAAAAATATACATCTTCGAACAAGATTAGTTACGACGGTTATAAGCTTATTAATTATTTTTTTTTTAAGTTGTGTCCAATGGACATATATTGGTAGACATTAAATGAAGTAAATACTTATATTCTTAAGTAAAAATTATATTGAATGAATCATAACTTTTTTTTTCATTATATGATTAAATATATTTATCGAAATTTATATTATTTTCTTCTTAAACTATGAATGGATTACCAATATCTTAATTAAAATCTAGTTGTTAGGATTGTTCGATTCAATTATAACCCAAAACATAATCGACAACCGAAAAATTCAGTTATTTGAAATAAGTCACCAACGATTATAACCAATTTTGGAACCTTTTGTCTCGCACCCAGTAAGGAATAGATTATCAATATCTTGTTTTTTTCTTTCAAACAGTTTTTTTCGTTTTTTCTCTAAACAATTATGATCTACTTCAATTAATTTAATAACATGCATAGTTTTTTCGTGGATACATGATTATATCAGGCTTTAATAAGATTTCTTCTAGATAAAATCTAGATTAAAATTTAATATATTTAGTTGTGATAAATAAACACATGTATCCAAAAATGAAACAACCACGTTCTTATAGTTATGATTAGAGATTAAAATTTATTTATTTTTGTACAATAGTGACCCGTTTTGACCCCAACTATTTTGACTCGCATCCATTTTGATCTGTACCCGTTTGATACACTTTTGTAAGTGATTCATTTTGACCCACACTTATTTTGACTAGCATTTATTTTAACCTGTTATCCAAATAGACATAACTCGTCAATTTTGTCGGGACTAAGTTTCTTCTTTAATGCCTACTAACCCATATCCATTATGGACAAGTTAAACAAATCCTTCTACTTAAATACATGTGATCAGAATTTAATAAAAGGTGAATAATTCAACATCCCTTAGAGCACCCAGAGTGGGGTAGGTTCTCGCGGCGTTCTCAACTCACAACGAGCGTTGTGCTCGTTGTGATACCGAGTCCCATCGTTGTGGGCTCGTTGTCAAATGGCCGTTGTGCCTACAACGAGCCGTTAACGACAATTTTTTTTTATTTTTTTTTCCCTCCAACGGTTATATTACCGTTTAATAATTATTATTATTATTATTTTTTTTTATTTTTTTTTTACCAACCCATTTCACCTATAAATACAACCTCATTTTAACCAAAAAAATCACACCTTCTTTCAACAATCTTATTCTTAATCCAATTCAATCTCATACCCAAACCCAAAAAAATCACAAAATGTCTTCGTCTTCATCAAACGCTCCCCAAACAAACACAAACAATCCCTCGACGCCACAATCACAAACACCATCCGCTTTCGCTAACTTTTTCGGCACACCAAACACCCTATTTCCAAACAAAATACCAAACTTTTCGCCACAACAATCCCAACAAATTCTAAACACGTATTTAACGCAACAACCTCTACAACCACAATACCCACAACAAATGTTCATTCCCGAACAATACGCCATGCATCAACAACTTTTCTCACAATCCCAAACTTTTCTTCCCCAAACTTTTCCAACCCAACAAACACAAACATTTGTTCCCGAAACCCAAGAAATCGTCCAAGAAACGGACGATGTGGTCGAAGTAACCGCGGCACGACCGTCCACGTCGAAAAAGAAAAAGGTGTGCAAAAAGGTTGCATGGACGGTCCCAGAGGAGGTCCTTTTGGCGGAGATGTGGTGCTCGGTCTCGGAAGATGAGACGATAGGAAACGCCCAACCCGACGCTCGATTTTGGGTACGGATCGTTGAGGGTTACAACGAAGAGGCGGCGAAGAAAGGATTGCCGGAGAGAGGCAAGGAGTCCCTCAAATCCAAGTTTAGGGCGATGAGTGCCTTGGTCAAGGCTTTTATCGGCCACCATGCCGAGGCGTTAAGAAATCGAACAAGCGGGACTGACGACCATGCGGTTTACCTAGCGGCTAGGCAAATGTACTATGAGTCCGAGCATTCGACGTTTAGGCATGACAAGGCCTGGGAAATCTGGAGGGATCACAGCCGATGGCGCTCATTTGTCAAGATAGACCCTCCACTCGATACCGTCAACCTCGACGACGTTGGTGTCGGGGACGACATATTTGCGGATGATGTAGAACAACGACCTCCAGGGAAAAAGAGAGGTAGTAAAAGAAAGGAATCATCCGACGCCTCCGACAAGGCGCAAACATCTTCGTCCTCGACGCTTTGCGGGCTCATCGCGACACACCTGAAGAAGATTACGAAGACGAAGAAGCAAACGGCGGAAATAAAGGCGAAAACCCTCCACCGACAAGAACAAGCGGCTATGCGACAAGAGGAAGCGGCTTACTCTAGTGCACGAAGAGACGATATGATGTTTCTTCGACAAAGCACGGAGGGGATGCCGCCGGCAGAAGCGGCTTGGGTCGAAGCGGAGAAAAATAAAATCTGAGAAAAATACGGGATTAATTAGTTTAGTTTTTATTTGTTTTAATTATTTATTTTTGTTTTAATTATTTGTAATTTTTTTTATTTATCTTATTTAATGTTTTAATTATTAAGTTTTAATATGTTATATTCTTTTAATTATTTATTTATTTTTTATTTTTAATGTTTTAAGAAAAAAATTAATAATAATAAAATACTCCCACAACCTCCACAACCCTCCCTATCATAGGGGCAGAACTTGTCTATCTTTAGAAAGGCGTATTGTAGCTCTTTTAGTTTGGAAGGACCATATTAATAATTTCAATAATATGTAATTGATTTCACATTAATAGCATTAAAAAAGAGTCAGGTTTATCATGTATGATGTTGAAAAATCTTATATTAACCTTACAACACCTAAACTTATATGCAACATACTACATCTAATTTTTTCCCTTAAAAGTATACCATTAAACCAAAGTTTCGAAATAACCAATATACAAAAAGATGCGTTCACAGTCTTTGACACGAAACGAAAGCGTAAAAAACCATAATATAGATTTTGACTTAATAAAAACTGAATTATAATAAACCATAGTATATATATTTATAGGCTACAAAAGATCAATTAATAGTTATACAATAACTAGGAATTCTTTTGAAATCGTTGTTAATGAAAAACAAATATAAAAAATAAAAGACCAATTGTAGAGATTGCATATAATATTTAATCAAATAAAGTATTAATATTAAAAATAAAAATAAAATAAAAATATAATAAAATAATCATAAAATGCATTTTTCTATACTTATTATTTTGAGTTATCCTATTTTCCATAATCCAGCCTGTAACAATAGTCATTTATGATTTGTCTTGAATATCGTAATAATGCATTATGTTTGATGTATTAAAATCGTGTGTAATTGCGAATGATTTATATTGCCAACCTAACTCACGACTAATTTGTAAACTTTTCTCTGACACGTTTTAAATTTTGTGACCAATAATGTAAGGGCAACTTAACCTAAAGTCTATATATACACATAGAATTCAAGTCACCATGCAATAATCACATCCACATAATATCATTTTTCTCATACTAAAAAATGGAGCCTTCATCCGATCTTCCTCTCCGTGAAATTCCTGGCTCCTACGGCAATTCCTTTTTCCAACCGATCAAAGATCGACTCGAGTACTTTTACGGTACGGGAGGCCGAGATGAGTTCTTCCGCTCTCGTGTTGAGAAATACAACTCCACGGTCTTTCGTGCCAACATGCCACCGGGTCCTTTTATTAGCTCCAACTCAAAAGTTATTGTCCTACTCGACACCAAAAGCTTTCCAATACTATTTGATGTTTCTAAAGTCGAAAAGAAAGATTTGTTTACGGGAACTTACATGCCGTCTACTAAACTCACTGGTGGATATCGTATACTCTCGTACCTTGATCCATCTGAACCTAGACATGCGCAACTTAAAAAGCTTTTGTTTTTCATGCTTAAATCTTCAAGCAACCGAGTCATTCCTCAATTTGAAACGACTTATACCGAACTCTTTGAAAGTCTTGAAATTGAATTAGCTAAAAATGGTAAAGCCGCGTTCAATGATGTTGGTGAACAAGCGGCTTTTAGGTTTCTGGGTCGGGCGTATTTTAACTCCAACCCGGAAGAAACGAAGATAGGAAAAGAAGGTCCGAAGTTAATTAGCTTGTGGGTGCTGTTCAATCTTAGCCCACAGATCAGCCTCGGGCTTCCGTGGTTCTTGGAGGAACCACTTCTTCATACTTTTCGGTTGCCATCTTTCTTAATCAAGAGTAGTTACCAAAAACTATATGATTACCTCGAGCCGGTTGCGACTCAAGTTATTGAGCAAGCAGAAACATTAGGGATTCCGAAAGATGAAGCCTTACACAATATCTTATTTGCTGTGTGTTTCAATACTTTCGGTAAGCATGTTACTCTCTTTGCCCGAAAATGTTTATCACTCATTTCGTTCGATATAATTGTCTACTTTTAGAATAAAGAGTAACACTACGTTATAAAACAATTGTCCATCTTTTTATTATTGGTATATATCAATATACCAAAGGGCTTCTAGCCTAGCGGTATGGTGGTGACCCATTGACTAGAAGGTCATGGGTTCAAGTCTCGGTGGAGACAATTTGGTGAATTGTAAATTTGATGAATTGTATATAGTGTGTTTGTAGTATTTGCCTTTCCAAAAAAAAAAATATATCAATATAAATTTTAAAAATTGTGCAGTTGTAAATTTTATAACTAAAAACATAAATAAATTATAAATACCGTTTATTGGTTGTGCAGTATAATGATTATAATTTACTAGTTTTCCTGTTTCACCGTTATCATTTTGTTGATAAACAGGTGGAATGAAGATCCTTTTCCCGAGTATACTCAATAGGATCGGACTTGCTGGTGAAAATTTGCATACTCGTTTAGCAGAAGAGATTAGAGGTGCTATAATAACCTACGGAGACGGTAACTTGACCATGTCTGCGATCGAGAACATGCCTTTAATGAAGTCCGTCGTGTATGAGTCTCTAAGGATTGATCCACCGGTGCCTTTCCAATATGGGAAAGCCAAAAAGGATCTTACGATTGAGTCACACGATGCTGTTTTTAACGTAAAAAAGGGGGAGATGTTATTCGGGTACCAACCATTTGCAACCAAAGACCCGAAAGTGTTTGACCAACCAAAGGAGTTTATCCCTGATCGGTTTGTTGGGAAAGGGGAGGGATTGTTAAAGTACGTGTGGTGGTCTAATGGACCGGAGACTGAGAATACGAAGGTTGATAATAAACAATGTGCCGGAAAAGACTTTGTAGTGTTGATAACGAGGTTGTTTGTCATTGAACTTTTTCGGAGATACGACTCGTTTGAAGTTGAGAGTGGTGAATCTGCTTTGGGTGCAAGTGTTATACTTAAGTCTCTAAAGAGAGCTAGTATATGATACGATTGACAAGTAACTTAAAACTTTTTGTCATCGATAATTTATGAGATTAAAATAAATTGTTTTATTTTAGTAAGTACAATAAGCAATGTGATTTGAATGAATAAAATTTATGTAAGATATAAAAAAATAAAAGTAATAATGTGATTAAAGGGTGAGGAGTGGTCTTGCATTAGAGTAATTAATAATGATATTTTATTATTTATGTTTCTATTTGGGTGCTTCAACATTATTTGGATATTTTATATGGTTTGTAAAGTATAACGAATTCAGGTTTTATATATAGTAAATTGCAATTTTAGTCACTTATAACTATAACTAGTCAATTTTTTATTTTGTCTTTATTTATTTTTTTTTTTTAATTTTTGTCTACAACTTATTATTTTTTCCTTTTTTTATTCCTTATCAAGTTACAGTTAGTTTTTTTTTTCGTAATTTGTGTGTTCTTTTATGTACTTTTACATTTATAACAGAGGCTACATCTACTTATCACATGTTTTTATGAAAATAAAAGGTAAAACTTTCTGTTTTAAATAGAAACTTAATTATTCAGTTAACAACTCAAGTTTTTAGCTACAATTTCTAGCTTCTTTCGTCAAACTACGCGATGTTTCTTATTTCTCCACTAAGTGAAAATTCATAAATAGATATATTATTCTTGAAATTTATTTCTTCTTTGGCTTTGTTAAGTTGTTTAATTTAAATATATAAATTCGGATCCGATATGAGATGGAACCACATATCAACATCGTTTTATTGAAAGTCTGAAAGTTCGATGTCATACGTGCAAGGAAAGATAGGTTATATGTGTATTTAAAAAGGGTAAATCGTGGATACTCTAATATTAGCGTCTAATCCTCATTAATGTACTTTGAGACTTTTTTCTATTTATTTTGTATATAGTTTATACTTTGATTTAATAATCTTAATATCTTAAGCTAGGGGTGAGCAAAAATACTATGGTACCGGTACCGTACCTTTGCTGGTACCAACCCTTACCGTACCGTTTGCATTCGGTACGGTATTCGGTACTAAAATTTTTAAGAAAAACAAATCGGTACCAACCCGTCCGGTACAGGATGAGGAAATGGTTGAACAAATGTAACATGGTACCGGTATCGTATCGGTTTTTTCGGTACAATATTCGGTACCAAGATTTCTTATAAAAACAAACCGATACGATACGAGACCGGTATCACGCTCACCCTACATCAAGCTGTTGATATAAACCAGAAATTTATAGGATTAAATTCTTCTTCTCTATATTAGCAAAAAGGTCCAAAAGGTATATTTCGGCCCATAATATATACTCCAAGTTTTAGTTTGGGTTAATTCTGAAAACCAATTAAGTTTTGCAAGTTTTGTAGAAAGAAAGATTGGCCAACATTCATCATATAATTCTTAACACTAAAACAGTTATTAGGAAAGTCTATAAATAAAAAGTATCAAAGTACAATATTCATGAATTTGGTGAGAACATTTAAACTTGAAGGTTTTAAAACAGTTATATACAAAAAAAAAAACAAAAAAAAAGTTAATCTCAAGCTCAAAAATGTACCATTTGAAATCACAATATGACTAAACTGTAGTTTTATTCCCTAAACGTTGCACTCGGTTTTATATTCTTGAACTAGAACCAAGTAAACCGTTGGACGAAGGGGAGCTCGACTCACTTAGCCATTGATCTTCCGCATCATTGGATGAAAAGTTTCTATCGTTTGTTGAATTCATGCTTTCAAACAAACCTTTATTATTGGGGTCATTATTCTTAACGTCCTTACTCGTCTCTTTCTCGTTGACAATTGATGATATTGAACAATTAGACCCCTCCAATGAAAATGTGGTAACCGCTTCTCTGGAGTCCCTGATTCGTTCTAACTCAGTCGCTACTTCAGTCATACAAGGTCTCATTTCACTGTGAAATGCAAGACATCTGAATGCCACTTCAGCAACCTTATGAATTGAGGACAATGTCCACGCGTCTTTGTTAGGCTCTAGGGAAGGGTCAATTATCTCACCTAGACAACCATTTTTAATTCGATCAACAGCTAGGGATGCCAAATTGACCTCATTTTGTCGTCGAGAAAAATCCAAGGCTTTAAAAGCCGTGATTATCTCAATTAACACAACTCCAAAACTATAAACATCGCTTTTATCAGATAAACGGAAGTTTTGATGATATTCAGGGTCTAGATATCCCGGTGTCCCTTGTGGAGCAGTTGAAATATGCGACGACTCCATTATTCCCAATCTAGAAAGGCCAAAATCCGCTACTTTTGTATTAAAACTATAATCTAATAATATGTTACTAGATTTTACATCTCTATGGTAGATTGGTGGATCCAAATTTGAGTGTAGATAAGCAATGGCTTGCGCGGTTTCAGTAGCAATTGTTAGACGGACGGGCCAAGGAAGCCCATTACCTCTTTCTTTTCGTAAATGTTGATCCAAGGTCCCATTTGGCATAAACTCATAAACAAGTATTTGTTCATCTTTATCAACCGAACAACCTAATAACCGCACAAGATTTGGATGACTTACAGACGAAAGAAGTCTAATCTCATTCATGACTTGATCAATACTGTCACCTTCAGATCGATGTTTAATCCGTTTAATAGCAACCCATTCTCCATTATGGAGTTTGCCCGAGTATACAGTACCATAAGCCCCGGTTCCTAGACGTTGTTTATCTGAAAAACTATTTGTAGCCTTTTCGATATCTTTGTAAGTGTAAATGGGAATTGTAATGCCTTTAGCTTCGTAAAATTGTCTATTTACTCTACTTCGAGATCTTGAAATTGAACGACGACGAATAAAGAAAATAATCAAGCCTATACAAACTATCAATGAAGCTCCAACAACAACAGCTGAATACACAAGAACTAAAAGTTAGCTTATTTTGGATTTAATATATTTTGTGTCTTTAAATTAAATAAAAAAGATAGAAAATATACCTCCAATTAAAACACCAACTCTACCTGTCCCTCCACAATTACCAGAAAAATATTTTGAAGCATTACAACGAGAAGAATCTGTTAATTCAGTTATTAAATATTAGTTATACTTCATAGATATGTAACATTATTGTAAATCAACTTAGTGCAAATTTAAAATTTGATATTAAGTTCGATTTTCATCGACTATATTTATGTTGGTAGAGACTTTTCTAACGGTTTAGAAAATGAATCATAGATCAAAATATAATATCAATTGTTTATTATTAAACATGAAGAAATCATTAAAAGGAAAAGAAACCCATGTTGCATTTTTTAAATAGATGTGTCCCCATCGGGTTCGGTAAATGTAGCTCTTTAGCCATTGTCACCTGGTTTGAAAACTTTATTTTGTAATAGGAAGAAAACAAAATTATTATGAATTATATATGATGACCAATTTGACTTGAATCAACCTAATGATGGAGATTAGGGGTCTGTTGTTGTGAATGATACACCGTTAATATTTCTTTTGAAGGCACTTAAAACTAATTACATTAACCTCAAGTTTACCCTAGATTTGTCGAGTCAAACTCGATCAATATAAGTTCAAGCTCGACTCTCTTGTTTCTAGCTCCCAAGTTACCAAAGCGACAAGAAAAAATTAAAAGAAGTCACCTTTTACGCCTTAACATAAAAATTATCAGTGTATTTTTTATTTTATTTTTCATTTTTAGAGACATTTTAACTCGGAGTATATGGCAATTATTAAATTAAAATTAAGAGTATTAATAATCACTATAATTATAAAGATTGAAGCTAAAAGATAAAAGCATAAAGCATGCATAACCCTATCAACTGGTGTTAAAAAAAAAGTGTTAAACGGACAACTACGCGAAATAGACGTGATCAAATAATTCATTTATATATAAAATTCTCCGCAAGCCAACAAGACCAGAAAGAATAGTTCTCGTACATTAAATATTAATGTCTTTATAGTTATTAAATTGTGAAAATTTTATGTTTAGAAGACCCGTAAGCTACGTATTTATGTCCCTACTTTATTTTATTTTTATTTAATTTGAGAATATAGTGGACAACAGAATATGAAATTCAAACTAAAAATTCTAGAATATTTGAAAAAAAAAAACCAAATATATTGTTAATCCCTTACTATCCGTACTTTCAATTACTTCTTTTCGTGTTCATACTTACAATTTTAATGGACATGTTTAGTTATTGTGGTTAAGGGATAATATATTTTAGATTTATATATTATTCTACGAGTGGTCTAATTTTCTTCAACTAACTAACGTTGGCTAAAAGAGTTTATAAGCCGCCTTTAGAGAGTGACCTCTTTGATGATTCGCCCTATTCCTTATCTTAAGAGTAAATTACACCGTTAGTCCCTATGTTTATACCCAAATCACTAGTTTGAGGTTTTTTTTGAAATAATTACACCAAACGTCCTCAATGTTGTAATTTTGTTATGCTAGTGATCCATTTTTGACAATTTTCAATTAAAAAGACAGAAATGCCCTTTTTCTTATAATTTCTTTTATATTTTAATTAATTTTTAATTCTTTATAATTTTTAATTTTAATTTAATTCAATCACAATTCCCAACCCTCTCTCATCCACCCCTTTCTCTCTCTTGTCTCCTTTCCACCACCACCACCACCACCACCACCGTATTTCCAACCCACACTCAATTTCTCCATCTTACATTCCACATTTTCCGGTCACTCATCCTCACCAATAATACCATTTGATTAACTCCATTTTTTGACGATTTTAAAATTCCATCATCCTCACAACCTTATTAACTTCCAAACCCCATATACACATATACATATATACACACACACACACACACACACACACACATATATATATATATATATATATATATATATATATATATATATATATATATATATATATATATATATATATATATATATATATATTTCTTGGTCATCTTGTTCACATCCACTGATCATTTTCACCTATTTTGCCCTTTGTTGTTCTTTTAACTAAACGACAAGATATATCAAGTTTAGGTTTTTTTTGTGTGTGTGTGTGTGTGTGTGTACGGTGTATATGAAGTGAAGGGAGTGCTAGCTTCATTTAAATATTCTTCAATCCACTCTTTAGCATTCTAAAGTATCTCCATGACAAGGCTAGGTGATGACTTTTTACATTATTATCTATTTATGGCCTTTCCTCAAATATTTCATTGTTGATACTATATAACTGTTTACGTAATAAGATTTATATATATATATATATATATATATATATATATATATATATATATATATATATATATATATATATATATATATATATATATATATATATATACCCTCTGCTTAGGCATAACATGGTGAAATATAAACTTTAATTTTAGCATGCTTGGGCAGTTGGACTTACTTCTTCTCACTATTCAGTTTTGTTCTGTGACCTTCTAACCATGAATTAACATTCAGGCTCTGGAAGCTTTTGCATCTTGTCTTCGGCTGAGGGTTGGGAATAGGGTGGTGGTGGTGGTGGTGACAAGAAAGAAAGAAAGGGGTGGGTACGTTGGAGAGGGTTGGGAATTGAGATTGAATTAAAATTGAAATTAAAAAACATAAAGAAATAAAATAATTAAAATATAAAAAAAATTATAAGAAAAGGGCATTTCCGTCTTTTTAACTGAAATTGTCAAAAATGGATCACCAGCGTAACAAAATTACAACATTGAGGACGTTTGGTGTAATTATTTCAAAAAAAGCCTCAAACTAGTGATTTGGGTATAAACATAGAGACTAACGGTGTAATTTACTCTATAATTAAGCTAAAACCATTTGTGGATTATAATAACTATTTCTTTTGCCGTTAAAAAAATTATAATAAAAATATATAACTATCATTTAATTAGAGTTTTGGTTTCTTCATTATGACAAGCTATTAGAATTTAGAATAAATATTTTTTACCATATACATTTTAGGTTAAGATTTACAATTTAAAAAGCATATAAATACTATTATTGACACTTTTTATCCATTATTAAACATGAACACGCAACTTCGAAATTATTGGGCAATTCACATACAACCTACAATCTCGAAGTTTATATTAACCACATTAAAGGATTATTTATTAAGCCCTCCTATAAATATTTATAATCCCTTTAGGATTACCTAGAAAAATAACCATTTCTTCATACATATAGCATTTAAGGTATATATTTTTCTTGTCTTTAAATATTTAGTTTACATAATTAAATTGGCCTAAAAACAGCATAATGAAGGGTAAAAAACATGCAAATATTTGGTATATATTTACTGTGAATAAATATAACGGTTTATTTCATAATTATAATTATATTCTAATAAAATATTTTGATACTTTATTAAATATTTTAAAAAGAAAGTTATTGGTAATTCTTTTTGGTCAGTGATCGTGATTTTAAAAATAAATCCAAAAACTAAAAATAAACAAAAACAAAGTGATAACATACCTTTGATTCTCCGGCAACCGGTACTAGCTTTATACCCATCACCATCGAACCCAGACTTACACTTTCACCGATACCCATCACTTCCATCGACCGGCGACATAATCGCGGTACAATTAGCGTTTCGAGAACAATCACAAGTCCCTTTAATCCACCACCCTAATCTAACCATTTGTATATCTAAAGAAACCGCATGACTATCCCCAATCATCTCAGTCGCAACACCCGAAAACAAATACCTACATCCCATTTTCGACACGTTATCATAGTCCAAAAACATTCTTGTAACATCACTAGAGTAACAACTCACGTTACCAAAACCTTCTTGTCCGTTACTCCCGTTATTACAATTAACAATCTCTAGATGTGTACGTAACATGGTTGCGGGTATCATGCAGTTTTTCATTTGTTTCGTGCAGTTTTCCATTAAAATCGCATTGGATGATAAGGGAGCGTAACGTTTATTGTAAAGGTGGGTTAGTGCGTTGATCTCGCGGCCGCATTTGGCTGGAAGGCTCACGAGTAAAGTGTCGTGGGTGATTTGTTGGACGGGGAATTCGTTTATGAGAACTTGACCGTTGGAAGTGCGGTTTAGTTGGATTTCGCAAGAGGAGGTGAAGCCGAAGGGGTAGGGGACGGGGTCGAGCTCGCCACCCGGACATGATCGATCGCAAATAGTCGGGTTTTGGGATGTAATGAAGGGTAAAATAGAGATGAAAAGTATGATGAAATTGTGGAATTTAGTCATTAGGTGAGAATAGAAAAGTAGAGAGGGATTGGTTTGGGATTTATGAGAAGGGTTGGTAATGACAAATGGTTTTATTTGATAATTATTTTATCTTTTTATTTTATTTAAAGTTTTATATAGTGGTGGGTCAAACTGTCAAAGTAATTACATAAATATTTTAATATCAAATATGAATAAAGTTTGAAAATAAAGTCTAAAAATAAGTCAAATTATATAAAACGAAAAATAGTTATATAAATATTTTAATATCAAATATGAATAAAGTTTAATAAAAGAAAGAAAAATCAATATATAAAAAGTTAAGTAGCGTGAGGTTTTAGCTATTGCTTGATATGATATCTTTTTCGTCGTTAAGATGGGACCAAACCAAAAGATAGCTTTGTCATCACGACTTTGCATTTTCTTAAAATCTTCTTGGTAATGAATTGACGGATTTCATTGAGAAATTGTTTGATTTATTTTATTTTTAATCTTTAATATATAATAAAAAAACGTTTTAAATGTCACATAGCGAATTAAGGTTCCTTGGATGGGTTATTTTATTTGATTTCAGCCGTTAGATCAGATTGATGATGTCATTAAAAACTATTTACATTTTACACACCCTCTTACAATACATAATTACATTTTTCTTTTTCATTTACATCTCCACTGAAATAAAAAAACATAAGTTTAATTACTTATAAATCGCTCAATTTAGACTATAATTTACCATATTATTATTCTCAAATCTTCTCATAAAAATATCAAAACATGTATATAAACGTAAAAGTATATATATTATTTTAACTATAAGCAACATATGTATAAACGTAAACGCATATATTTTATTATACATATTACATTGTCTTCTCATAATAACTTAAAATCTACATAAACAAAAATTTACGAGTCAAACTTTATCTTTGTCCGCGCTATCGCAGAACAAAATAAATAAGACATGTAAAACCTAAATTTTTAACCATAATTTTCTCGAAGAATTAAT
The DNA here is from genome assembly GCA_910822075.1 of Senecio squalidus. Taxonomy (NCBI): domain Eukaryota; kingdom Viridiplantae; phylum Streptophyta; class Magnoliopsida; order Asterales; family Asteraceae; genus Senecio; species Senecio squalidus. The sequence continues at coordinate 17,981,933 of CAJVGC010000590.1, forward strand.
AATGTATCAAAAGAAAATTATTAGACTTTTATTTTACTAAAACATATATTAATTTTGAAAATTGATTTGTTTTATAAACAAAATTATTAAACTTTGACATCTTTTCTAAATGCAAAAAGGATGAGGAAAAAAATAATGAGAAAGGATTTGTACCGGGGCTAAACTCAACCTTCGACTATACATAGGCTTATTAAATAAAACATGCAAAACGGAATTTTTTAATCATAATTGTTGTCGGAGAGTTGATAGTTGATACTTTATAAATAAATAAAATTATTTTTCATTCACTGAAAACATGATTCAATTTTAAGCAGTGATCCCTACAATAATGAGAAAAAATTATAATGGGCTAAACTTAACATTCTACTAAAGAGATAAGTTTTGGGCTTTTAACTATGATTGGGTTTATTCTTGGGCTTGTACATTTTTAAAGCCCACCTATTTGGCTATTTTGTTTTGTTTACACTGATTATAACCTAATTTTTGTCAAAACTTTCGGTATGACAAAATAAATCTAATAGTTTTACAACTTTCAGAAGTCTAAGGACTATGTCTTGTTACAAAACTGGAAACCAAAATTGTTTTAAATCAGTAAGTTTAATTTAAATACATAAGAATAAAGTGTTTGTAGTTAACGTATGTGAGTTGGTCAGTCAATGTAGAAGTTGCGGGTTTAAGTCTTGTAAGAAAAAAAAAAAAAAGTAAGAAAATAGTAATACTTTTCTAAGAAAATTTCAAATAACAATAACTCTTCAAACACACAATAAGTGTGACAGTGTGAGCTCTTGTATATGTCATGGCAATGTCTTGTAACCTTTATGCAAAGAAAACTTTAAACTTATTTTATGGAATAATTTAAAAGGTATACATTTTCTTTTGAAACGGTCATACAAATTTGTATATTTTTGTGGTATGTAATTGGTGTGTATCTTTCGAGAAAAATGAAAAATAATTTTTTTCTAAACGATTTGTTTAAGAGCATCAATACTCCATGTTTATAGGCAAGTCCACGGTGACAAGCAAGCTCACCTCATGAACATTTGTAGTATTTGACAATGTTCATGAAAGCTCATATAATTAAGTTCATCTACATGAACTAAACATTAAAGTCTATAGAGAAAAATGGTAGATCTCACAATTACTTTAAATCAATAACGATAAAGAAAAATATAGAATAGTTGTAAATAATAATAATTTTATAAATGTATATACTTAATCAAGTTTATAGGAGTAAAGATATAAGTTTATAAAAAATAGTGGTAATAAAAAAATGATGTGACATGACGTGACGGTTTTATAAATTTATCAAAGTTCATAGGATTACGGATGCTCTAAAAAACAAATCAAATGATACCACCTGTGTTGAAAAAGTTATGGGTTAGAGCAAAATATTAGACCGCACTGAGTTCAAACTTTTGTACTTGCATTAGGGTATACAACTCGAGTGGGCTCTCATTAGTTCGGAAGCTTTCATCCATTTCAAAGCCATAGTGAATGGTCTAGTTTCCAAAAGCGTACGCTTTAGATATTCTTAAAAGATTGATTATAAAGATTTAATGTTCCTAATCTGGTGATGATGATACTATTTGGAGAAAGTACACTAAACAGTTGTTGGGGTGAAAAAATTATTGAAAGTATGTGATGTGGTCATATTGATGTGCAACCATTCACATGCATTGTACAATTTTGCGTCATTGTCACCAAAAATTAAGCAATATACTTTTTAGATATATAAATATGCCATCTCTTATATTTAATTTTTTAAAATAATTTACTAGTAAACAGTACAACAAAAGTTTATATCATATAGTTGATTTATAAAAGAATTAACAAATAAGAGGTTATCCACATGGTAAGAAATGTGTTTGTCAACTGTAGATTTTGAGTTTAAAACCTCTTCTCCATACTTTTTTTAACCTTTTTTTTTCCTCTTCTTTTAATTTTTTGTTTTATGTTATTATTATTTATGTTTATATATTTATTATTTATGTTCATATATTTATTATTTATGTTTATTGTTATTGTTATTATTATTATTTATGTTTATTGTTATTGTTATTGTTATTATTATCACTATGATATGAAAGAAAAGAAGTGCAACATATATTTTTCCTTTCAAAAAATCAAAATAAAAAGATATATCGAATCAAAATAAATATTGAACCTTCCGCAACGCACGGACAAAGAATGTCACGTTTAAATTCAAATAGTCATGTAATGTAGAATGATATTATATTTATATTTATATTTATATATAATACCAAAGTGTAAGGATATTAATTTATCTCATACACACCAATTTCATACCCCTCTCATGCTATTTGCTTAAATTTTATATTATTTTTATTTTTATGTTACTTAGAATTACGTACTTAATATTTTCATATTAATAATCAACTAATAATAATATTTTTATTTTGAATAATGATGGAGGGACAAAGCTACGATATTTTTTACATAAGGGCAAATTAAAACAAATTAAGTTGATAAATTTTTATAGTTTACATGAGTGCAAAGTTTATATTTGGTTTTAATGAGAAAAACATTTCAAAAATAGCATAAATATAACTATTTTTTTACATTATTTTTAGTGGGACAACTTTCTACTCTATCATCGCCCTTGAAGATGGAGACAAGATAAAACAGAGTAGATAATTGTTCTTATTTTAAGTTGTAATATAAAAAATGTTATAATTATGCTATTTTAAAAATATTTTTCCTATTAAAATAAATTCTAAGATATTATATTTTTTACATTACTCACGAAGTTACTATATCTACTCGCTAAATAGTAAATACTCTTTACTTTATCTTTATGTTAATTTTTTTCTAGCTCCATCCTAATTTCGACCACCACTTTAACTATAAACTTTGCATGTTTTCCCGAAAATCAATTAACAAATACAAATCGATATTCATTAGTAATCTTCATCCGTAGCAAAGCATGGACCATTTTTTCTCGTTTTGTTCATATAAGCACCGGACAAATAACCCTTGTTAAATTTGTCCACTCTCTTAATTAAAATTAAGGGTGTTAATAACAATAGTCTTAAAAATTTCAACTCTACAACTAAAATTAAGGGTGCATAAAGTGATGCCTCTCTCTTGAAATCTGTTGTTGTCGTATTTTTCGTCCGTTTTGAATGGTTTATCAATATATGACCGTTCTATAAAAAAATGTATAGAAGTACAAGTAACTAAAGCTTCTTAACTCTAAAATTAAAAGTAATTAAATTAAATTAAAATTAAGTTATATGTTAGAAGTGGGCTAAACGAACAAGCGTAAGCAAAAGGTGTGTAGATTATAATAAGGGTTTAATTACCACTAATCTCAAATATTGTTGGAGACAAGTTGTACGTGGAAAAGTGTTTATTTAAGCTAAAATTATTATTCGATACAACTTAATTGGCTAATTTTAGTTGTCCTTTTTGTCGTACTCACTTTACAGCATAACCGTCCATCTAACAATTATTATACTTAGTGCTTACTATAAGTCAGAATATGCACTTAGTTAGTGTGATAATTCTAGTTAAGGACAAGAAAAGCTTACTAAGTTGCAAAGCTTACAAAAAAACCCATTAATATCGTTTTTAGCATTTCTATGATTTTTTTTTGAACAGTTAATATGTATCATAGCAATGGGTGAACGTTGCACCCTCGGAAATTTGATGAAAGATAATTTGCGACTCTTTAATGTGATCGTTTTTAATTATTTTTTCCTTTTAACGTTAATGAGAATTAGTTGAACAATATATACATAAATAATCATTTGATGTAGTAGTAAAACTTCATTTACCTATCAATGTGGTCATATATTCAATTATTCACAACTCCTTATCTTTTTTATTAATAATTTACCGCTACAGAATAAAATTCCCTATCATAGTATTGCCAAAAATTTGTTAGCTTATACCTATTTGTTACTAATTGATCTTCTACGTTTTAGAAACGAAAGTTTATTTCTCTATTATATACCAACCGGTTAAAGGTTTAACAAAACTAAGGTAAATCATGTTATGAGACAGAAATTGTGGATTAAAACCCATAATCTTGTTTTATGTTTCATATCTTCGACCGTTTAACTACTATCACGAGATCTTGTGGATCTTTAATAATCAAGTGTTTCTACGTTGACAACGAGTTCTGTATATGGGTTCAAAAACTCTTAGTTGTTTCAAGTTGACGATTCTTTGGATTATCACACAACACACTTCGTTTAGAAACTAGAACGTCTACTTATAAACATCTGGGCACTTAACATTTATCAAATAATTAAGAACTAATATACTTTCTAATACAAATGTGGTTCTATTTTTGGCAAGTACAACACCCACGTTTGGTTCTTTTATAATTTTCAGAAAAAGGGGTATACGTGGCGAAAGATGAAGATGAAATACTAAAAATATTGAAGAAGATCTTGGTGGTGGGGGACCACTGAGCAGATGCACCGGACACGTGGTGGAAGTTGAGGTTGTCGTAATCATCGGACGGTTTCTTACGTGTCGGATTTTAACGGGCCAAAAGGCGAATCAAAACCTCTGCCTTCTGATTTTTGTTTTGTCCCTTTGTTTCTCAACCAATCAACGACCTTACTTTTGTACTGCAATATGTAGTAGTTTAAAGAGTAAAGATATGGGGTAAAAAGTAAACATGTCTCATTTTCTTTTTAATTATGGTTTTCATAATATTATAACAAGAGTTGTCGACCATATGGTTATGTGATCGACCTAGAAGCGGAGCCAGAAATTTAAATTAAAAATGTTGTGATTATAGAAGAAGACATAAATTCATGCTAATAACTTAAGTTTCTCATATAAAAGAAAGTCGATTACTTTTATCCGATTTCTTTATATTAATTCCTTAAAGCTTTTGTAGTTGTTGTTTAAACTTCATAGATGGTCATTTCATCTTAGTCACTTCTTTCTTAACCAAACTTTTCTTAATTGATAACCAATGAGTGGAATTTCATTTTTCTCAGTCATATCTACATTTAATCGTGTAGTGTCTAACCACTACTTAATAGAAGACATAACTTAAGTTGATAGGTTGGATCAAAGTCACATTGTTGCACTCACTCAATTCTTACACACTGAACTAAGTCATTTTGTGGATTCAGTAATTAGAACACTTCCTCATTCATGTTCAATCGCTAACCAAAGTCGGAGCCTTTTCATTTCCAGCTTGCGTTACAATTAGCGAAATTCTTTATTATTTCATGGTGCTGCCAAACCAAGTTAGGGTATATGCCCATCGGATCTCGCAAGACAGTTGTAAGCAAGACCCCACGTACAAGAAGCGTTTCCTACAACCCAAGTTAGGGTATATGCCCCTCGGATCTCGCAAGGGAGCATAGTCCCCTGACCCTGCCATATTGGTCCCAATATATACATTCTGCACTTTCTGGCCGGTTTTGGACCTAACATCTTTATATTTCTTATCGTTACATGTTAGTTCAACTCGAATCTAAACAAGGTTGTGTACTAATATTTGTGGATTGCGATCCTTTCATTTTAAGATGAAATTAAAATTAGAGGTCATTTATCTCACAAACATGTTTTAAACCACCTCTAGAGGTAAAAACCATTCTAAAATTATATATACTAATACATGAACTACATTTGTTGGGATAGAGTTCAAAAATATTTTACACTAAAAATTACTACCATAAAATATTTATACAACCAATAAGTTTTTCTTATATTTCTCAAAATATAATTCATTATTTAGAAATTACTTTCTACATCGAAATCTACAAACTATACATTATTTTACTTCACTTTTAACTGTTAGACAATTTATGAATAATGGAAAGCACGTGCATGACATATTAACCCCAAAAAAGTGCAATAGATGTATTATTGTGAGAAACTTTGATATCATGAGTTTTTCCATTATTTCGTCATAGAGGGTATTATTAAATTAACATTTTTTTTCTTTATATCTTATAATTATTAGGGTACTATTGTATTTGATTCCATTAATCGTATTAGGGTTCCATTAATCGCATTAAGGCTTAGTCCAATATTATATGTATTTGTCTATTTATTGGTTTTCCTTTTCCCACACAATTATCAATACAATTATTGTTTAGAAAAAATCACGAGACATTTTGGTCTTATGCCTCATGTTTGGTTCTATGATATTTTTCTTATTCTTTCTTTTCACGTTTTATTTCTTTTACGAGGTTTAAACCGCACAACTTCTATATATATATATATATATACAAAGAATTTATAAAAGATTACATACAAAATAAGCAGGGGCGGATGTACATGGTCAAGAGGGTATGCACTTGCATACCCTATCCAAATTACTAGCAGTGTAAAATTTTGGAGTTTTGTATTTATTTGGTAAGTCTAACATAGAAGTGCACACCCTTATTTCAAATCCTAAACCCGCCACTGAAAATAAGTAATTATTGATATTTGACCAATCACATAAAAATACTCATTATCTCTAATATTTCTCTTGACCATTCATAAAATAACAACTCATTTTGTATGTAAAAGTTTGTAAAACTTTGTATGTATATCTATATACATTAAAGCTAAAAAAATTGATCTTTTTGAATTTTTTTTTTTTATGTAAGATGTCTGGAAAATTTGATATAGGATAATTTAAACTAAAGAGACACTTGTTCACATGTTACTATCTATCAATATTCAATAGCTTGTTGTACTTTTTGTTCTTACTTTATTAATGGTAAAATAAGACAAATTATTATAAGAAGTTATGTGTTTTTTGTTATGGAAATAAAAACTATTATTTATTTATACTGTTTTATTCTTTTTAATCATGTTAGTTATGTTATTTTAGATTATCAACTTAAATGACCCTGAAACAATACTTTTGTTTGTCAATTATTTTTGTCATCTTGTTGTATTATATGGGTAAATACTAGCTAAATTACAATACAGTCAACGTACATCATGCATTTCGTGAATAAAAATCTCTCAACCTATATTACTTTAAAATTAAATATTCCAATTTCTCGTTTATATTTAATTCAGTATAAAAATATTAAAAGAATATAGCATTATTAGCTACATAACAATGTAGTAATGTTAATCCGAATATATATTTGTTGTAAGTCATGTTATTTTTTTGGAAACAGCAAATGTTTGTACAACGGAGCCTACTCGTAATATTCTAACGAGCACCCCAGGTTCGAGCTCCGCATAGCGAGAAAACCTAACCCCACGGGGTTTCCAGGGGAAAATTCGCCATGCGTGCCTTAAGAGGTGTGGATACGTGAGACCTAATAAATATCAACTAATGGTATCTAATAATTAAGATATATGAATTTTAATCATTTTGTGAATGCCTAGGACTCTAGGAGACATTAAAAGATATATCTAAAACTAAAACTTTGATCGAAGTGGGTATTATATTAGTGTAATTTTTTTTTTCTTTTTCGAAAGATAAATATTACAATTATAAAACTTAACTAGTCAAACTTTAGTTTCAAATTAAACTTAAACCTGTAACACGTAGATTAACGAAGCAATTCAGATATTATCAAAACAGAAGCACTTTGACGATAGTATTGATTCATTGCATTTGTGCTTTCAAGCTTATGCATAATTGTAACAATATTGAAGAATACTCGTTCTATCTATAAACTAAAATATTTTATTGGCAAAGAGTTTAAGAAAAGTGATGTACTAACCAACAGGTAATTAAAAAACCCTTTAATATATAATAATAGTAAAAGTTGGTAAGGATATACAAAACTTCATACTTTTATTTTACTGGTTGGCATGTCCCCTATATGTTTTTATTATGGGTCATGTTAACCCAACCCTTCCTACCCCACATTCAAAAACCCACCTACCATACATATCCTATTATTTTAATATGTGTGGGCCCGATTGTACTTATGTTTTTTCTTTTTAACTTTTTTATATTTATTTTTTAGTATAAAAAGTAATATCTAATAAATTTAATTGTAATTTTTTATGAATATTAATATAGTTATTCACTTTTATTAAATCTATAAATTTTGATAGTATTGTACTCATTTTATATAATATAAACCAAAATTTAACATATACATATGTATATAATACGAGAAAAAAAAGCTTCTAAAAAATTTGAATTATATACGATCGTCCATAATGTACTCTATAAAACCCGACCCTAAAAAAGAGGGACAAAGTTGTCTATATGGATTGTGTTATTGAAGATTCGAAACGAGTTTTTTAATCGGAAGAAATATGTGGGCAATTTATGTAACTTAGTCAAGACGTTAATGTTAAAGTATGTCTTTCTATTTCACTCTTTTTGTTAATTATCTTTTTATAGTTTTCTTTGGTGTGTATGTATGTTAAATTATAAAAACGAGATATACACTATAAAAATTTTCCAATCTAAAATTGTTTGTAAAATATAATATTTATATATCAAACGGGTCAATTTGCCGGTCAATTTAATTTTGATCAATTCTGATCGATTTAGCCACATAATAAATGACAAGAGTGTGAGTCCCAGGTTTTTGTCTCTCTTTTCCATTTCTTTAGATTGTTAGTTTTATTTAATATTATAGTAGTCCGTATTCTGAGTCCGGGTTCGAGTCCGTAGTCCGTATTCCAAATGACAAGAGTGTGAGTCCGTCTATATTTTTGCTATTTGGCTTTTAATTTATCTCGTTTAATATATAATATAGATTATATTTTATATATATAAAATATAAAATATGTTGATCCATAAAAATAAAATGACCAATTATTATTGATAGAGATTTATTCAATTTTTAATTAATTTGATGTCCACTGGTATAATATGGGCTAATGCACCAAATATGATGCAATACAAAAGAAAATATAAATAGTAGGTTATTTAATAAAATAGTTGGTTATTTTCAAAATATTCATGTCACATTTATATAACATGTCATTTTTTATACGTATTTACATTTCTATTATGGTGCAATACAATATCCGCGTCACATTTATATAAAGAAAATGCAAAATAGTAGAGACAAAGTTATACGTGTTTGTTATTTTACGAGGTGCGTTAAATTATATACACCCTTAGATCAAATGATGATGTCATATGACTAATGTTTGTTATATTACGAGATGCGTTAAATTATGTATAATGTTTGTTATTTTAAGATACTTGAAAAATTAAAAAAAAACGAGCACAAAAAGACAAAAAGGACAAAGAAACAAAAAAATGTCACATCTATGACACACATGTGTCATAGATGGGACACAAGTGAGTAGGGAGGGTGGATATAACCTTGTAGGGGGGGTTGCAATAACCATTGCCTTTTATTATATATTAGGTTAAGTTAACAAAACACATTTTGCAGACTTAATATTGATTCTATAACAATATTTTTGAGCAATAGCTAGGAATCATAATGCATCATGGCTTACGTAAGTTTGTTTTAGTGAAATCGATCTAGAGGTTAGATTTATAAGTTATTCTTAAACACATTACATTTTATCAAACTATAGTATAAAATATACCTTGATGGTCTTGACGAATTTTAAGATTGGATAAACTTTTATCAAACATGAACGTTTTAAGTTTCGATTCTCGCTAAATGTTTCGGGGTAATTAAGTGAAGAATAACAACATACATGGTGGTTGTTCTTTTTGGTTGTGAGAGACTAGGAACTATTTTATGATGCACCAACTTTATTCTTCATCAATTTACCCTCACACGTGTCATCATCTCCGTAATCCAAGTCCTATATTTATACCCCTCAATCAACATTCATCAATTACTTTTTCCCTCACAAAAACCATTACATTTCTTCTCATAATATTCTTTATCTTTCTCTGAATTTATTCTTAAACTATAGATTAATCTATTATCTATATGATTATAATTCCATGAATCTTGTTATAAAATCTTGAAATAATCCACATTTTGATTTATATTTAACTTGCAAACAAATAAGTTGCTAGAAAAAATAATCCTACTTAGAGATAAAATCATAAACATACAATGCATTCCGATCAAACAAATTTTCAGGGATCCTCGGTGGACGATGAAGACGACAACAACATGGACGAAAGCGACGAGGGTTCACCCATGATGATGTCACCATGGAACCAATCATGTCCTTTCCAACCATCTTCATGGTCCACAACCAGCCCTGAAGATGGCCTTATCGGATCATTGGTCCGTGAAGAAGGCCACATTTACTCGCTTGCTGCCTCGGGTGGCCTTCTTTATACCGGATCCGATAGCAAGAATATTCATGTTTGGAAGAATATGAAGCTGTTTACGACTTTTAAGTCTAATAGCGGTTTGGTGAAGGCTGTTATAATTTCGGGTGACAAGATTTTTACCGGACATCAAGATGGAAAGGTTCGGGTTTGGAAATCCAACTCAAAAGACCCCAAGACTTATAAACGTGTTGGTACATTTCCGACGTTTTTTGACATTCTTAAGAGCTCCATGAATTCAAAGAATTATGTCGAGGTATGATAACGTATTAGGGCTACGTTTAACATTTTTCTTAAATAATTTGTGGAAACTAATATTAACGATAACCAAATATTAATATATGTAACTATTACCTTTTGCGAGAACATATATGAAATTCTGCCTTTATTTTATATTATGAAGGTGAAGCGCAACCGTACGGCGCTCTGGATCAAGCACTGCGACGCGGTTTCGTGTCTTAGCATTAACGAAGAAGAAGGCTTGGTTTATTCGGGTTCATGGGACAGGACATTTAAGGTATGGAAAATGTCGAATTCAAAATGTCTAGAGTCGGTGAAGGCGCACGACGACGCAGTAAACTCGGTGGTTTCCACTGTCGAAGGCTTGGTATTCACGGGATCGGCCGAAGGGTCTGTAAAGGTATGGAAACGGGAAGGAAAAGGAAAGAAAATGAAACATACGTTCGTTCAAACACTACTAGACCAAGAATGTGCGGTGACGGCATTAGTCGTGTCCAAACCTGGTTCGGTCGTGTACTGCGGGTCCTCAGACGGGATTGTTAACTTTTGGGAACGTGAAAAGGAGTTCTCACACGGGGGCGTTCTTAAAGGGCATAAGTTGGCTGTTTTGTGTCTTGCGGCTGCTAGCAATTTGGTTTTTAGTGGCTCGGCTGATAAAACGATTTGTGTTTGGAGAAGAGAAGGGTCAATTCATACATGTTTGTCAGTTTTATCCGGACACACTGGACCAGTGAAGTGTGTCGCGGTGGAAAAAGAGGCGGAGTCTAGCTCCGCCTCCAAATGGGTGGTATATAGTGGTAGTTTGGATAAATCGGTTAAGGTATGGAGTGTGTCGGAACAGGGGTCGGTTTAGTTTGTTGCGTTCTAGTTAGTTGGTGATGTGTTGCTTCTTCGTTGGCGGTTTTTACTCATATTTTTATTATGAGTCGAACGGTCGAGATGGGTTCTATTGAGTTACTCTCGATTATAAATTAGTACCATGACATTAATATGTTAACATGGTCTGATATTCTTGATAGAACCCGCAACAATTTATTATGCTAGATTGATTTAATATTATTAGTCATGCAATTTCTTTGTATGACGTTGATCGATCTTTTTGTAACGCTTGAATTGAACTAGGTGATGATTACTATTGAATTATGTTTTATGTATGATATGATATAACGTAATATATAAGGATTAAAGTTGTTAGAATATAACTAGAAAACAAATCGAAAAAATAGTGGTCCAACTCCTTTAAAACTTATTGGGATATTGGAGAAATTGAATTTTGAGTAGATATATTGATGTAGACAAGTTAACCAATAATTCGAAAATTACAACATTCACTATTTTCTACAATCGGTAAGTCACCGGGTTACTCAATAAGTCGCGTTTTTCGTAGTTTTCCCGGTTTTTTATTAAAGGAAAGGAACAATTAATCTTCAATTTAAATCTCATCGGAACTTATGATTCCGTGCCGGGCCCGGGTTATTTTAGCTTCTTGGGCCGGTTTGTTGGGCTCCCTCTCTGGCCTGCTTCTTACTCGATGTTTTGCTGTCGACACGTGTCCTCACAGGTGTCGTGATTGTTGTATTTCTTCCCTCCGTTATCCCTGCTGTTCTTATCTGCTTCCGACAGCTACGTTTTATTTTCTTCTTAATACAGGTTCGTTATTTTCTTTCGGTGTCGTTGTTTTCATTAAACATTGTCGATTTCATTAACAGTGTCGACGTTCAGAATACGGTTGGGTTGTTGGAGCAATCAAAAGCCTCAATCCGCCTGGCTCTCCTCCGCCGCAGTATCGTCATAGACGTGGTGGTGGTGGTGGTGGTGGTCATTCGCCTCCGCGTCGGAGGTCTCCGCCGCCGTTTAAACGGTTTAGGCGAGATGATGGTGGTTATGACGGGCGCCGTGGAAGTCCTGCTGGAGGTTTCGGATATGGTGATAGAAGGTTTGTGAAATTGTTTTGATTATGTTTAAGTTAGTATGCTAGGCGTTTATGAAATTGTTTTGATTAATATGGTTCGGTAAACGAATTGTGTTAGTAGTGCTATTTTCCAGGATTGAGTTTGTTTTTCTGGATATAATGGTGTTGATATGTATTGTAGAATCTGCAGTCAGCCGTTTCTGAGGATATGCAGCAGTTTCATTCGATGAGATTGTGAATGAGTGAAAGTGTATTGTCAGCACGAGTGTTCGATTTTGAGTGAGAGTGTTGTTTCATCTGTTGCAAATATTTGATTGTGAGCGGGAATGTTGTCTCATCTGTTGCAGATACTAGATTGCGAGTGAGAGTATTACCTCACCAGTTCTATATATTGATTTTGAGTGAGAGTGTTGTTCCGTCTGTTGCTAATACTTGATTGTGAGTGAGTTTTGTTTTGTCGGTTGTGAATAATTGTATTTGAGATCTTTAATTTGGTTTTGTTTGAAAATTCTAGGATTATTTGATGACACCCTTTACATTGATATTGCAGAATCTTGAAAAACAATCAATTAATCGGTCCAATCCCTTCAACCTTATCACAGATTCCAAATTTAAAGATTTTGTAAGTATCGTTACTTTGATCATCACCCGGTTCAACATTTCTGGATTTATAATATTATATTCATAAAATTAATGCTTATCTCAGGGACTTGGAACAAAATAGGCTGAACGGGGAAATCCGGAGGCTTATATACTGGAACGAAGTTTTGCAGTATCTGTAAGTTTCTACATCTTTCAAAACGGGTATATCGTTAATGTATTTTGACCAAAATTTATAATGTAGAGGATTGAGGAGCAACAATTTGGTTGGAGAGCTCTCTCCTGATATCTGTCAGCTGAATGGCCTGTGGTATTTGTAAGTCCTTATGTAATTTTTTTTCGGAATGAAGTACTGCTGCTGATGTTTAAGGATGGTGTCTAAGGGTGTTAAATACGTTAGCCTTTTCCTTTTCTGTCCATACCAACTATCACTATAATTTGGACATCAAAACAACTTCCGACCAAGTAAATAGGTGCCTTTGGGACAGAATGTTGGATTAGGCTTAGCAGTAGCACAGGTCCCATAGGTGGTGTGGCGAGTCTAAGACTTTTTTTTTGGAGTTGGTGTTAGCTGCAAAACATCCTAATTGCGTGTAAAACGATAGCAGAAAACTCAACATTTTAGTTCAAGTAAGGGAACAAAAATGGGCAGGTTGGGTTGACCCGTAACAATTTTTATATTTAACTTCCGTATAATAGAACGATTTATTAAAACAACTTACCAATAGGTTCTTTTCACCAACAATCAATCACTTCACCGCCGGAGGGCATCACGTTCATATATTGTGCTTATCGACTGGTAATATATTGTATGACCAGATTTTTGTCTCAGTTAGTTTATGACGATTCTATAGATGCCTAGATGGAGCTTGCATTCCATGTTCTTTATAAATACTTCATTAGAGATCTGTAAACCAGTTTATGGTTTTGATATATATGTATGCACCTTTGTTATTTTATAGGTGATGATATTTAGAGTTATTACACGTGGAACAATTGAAGAAGGAATGATGGAGATGACGAAGAGGAAGATGGTTTTAGAGCATTTGGTTGTCGGCAAGCTTAAAGGTCAAAACATCAACCAGATACGTTTTAATGTTTTACATCAGAATACAATTAAAAAAAAAAATATTACATCTATAAGTTAATTGCTATTTATGTATATTAGGAAGAGCTCGACGACATTATAACATATGGGTCAAAGGAATTATTTTCCGATGAGAACGACGAAGAAATGAAATCAAGACAAATTCATTACGATGATGCTGCAATAGACAGGTAACAGTGAAATATTAGTTGTGAGGTTTTATTCTAAATTTGGTAATGGTCTGATTTATTTTATTAGACTGCTTAACCGTGATTACACCGAAGAAGAAAATGCTGCAATGGATGAAGAAGAAGAAGATGGCTTTTTGAAAGCGTTTAAGGTTTTCTTTGTTTCATAGCTAATTTAAGGTATTATTGATTGAAAATTGTACCTTTATGATTCATTTTTTTGTTTATATCATTAGGTGGTCAATTTTGAGGCCGAAGAGGCTTTGGAAAAGATCCGACTGTTGAAACTAGCTTTCTACCAGACAGGTGTGGCATCTCCCTGCCCCTTTCAACCCTCCACCAACACACAAAAATCTCGATTTTTTCTTTCTTTTATGCTAATTAATTGTCACCATGGTGGTTCGAGGCATACTCCTTCAGTGAGAGAGAGGCAGAAGAGCAAGCTGAACGTGAAAGGTTGCAGAAACAATGGTTAGGTGTGCAAGAGCAGATTAAAAGTAAACATTATATGACTTAAAACTTCTATCAGTTGCTGTAAATGAAATTTCTCTGAGTCATTTTTTCTTTGCATTGCAGATGAAGCTTTTCAAATCACTTACAGTTACTGGGATGGAACAGGCCATCGGCGAGTGATGCAGGTTTTTGTTATTTTTAAATTAGCCATTTTTTTTTATCCTTGTGAATCATTACTGCCAACCATTGACCAATTTTTATTGGCAGATGTTATGCATTTATACATGGGTATTAACATGATGTTACATGTAATCTGTTTCACATATTAGGTCACTAATCAAGTCTAGCACATCTGATTATGATAAAGAAAAGTTGCAAGAGAGGTTAGCCAAGCTTTCTGGTGGTGTTGCCGTACTGAAGGTTTGTCCGTTTTACAGTTAACCTTTATTTCCTCATTATAAATAGTTTTTGGCGTGTATTGTTTTTACTAATGAACATTTATGATTATTTTCAGATCGGTGGTGCGAGTGACACTGAAGTAAGTGAAAAGAAAGACAGAGTTACAGATGCTTTAAATGCCACAAAGGCTGCTGTGGAGGAAGGAACCGTACCTGGTAAATTGGTTATACCACTTATTGGCATGAAATAGTCTCGAAAGTAATCAATATTAAAGTAGGCGTAAAATAATTCCGTTTGATGCAGGTGGTGGTGTTGGTTGCCCGATCCAATGGTTGCCAGCAAGGTGTGTATCATATCCATTATCTCAACTTCCAATAATTATAGTTGTTTATAATCCATTATACATTTATAACAATTAATTATCTTGAGGTTATGCGGCTGATCTATAGAAATTCTGGGTTAGCTTTACTAGCACTTGCTTCGAGTGCCATTCATAAACTACGGAAATGGCAACGAAATGAACGCAATCCATTTGGGAAGGTTTGTGGATGGTCCGATGGACATTTCTGATTAACACATATTTTCTTCATTTGTTGAATTCTAATTGGTCATAAATGTTCATGTTTTCAGTCAACTGCATCTATCGTTCCACGATTGTGACAACCTACAAATGGGGCTCTCATGTCTAATGATGTAAACGAGAATAAACCTGCTGAAGAGTCGGTAGCATGCATAACTTTATCGAAGAATGATTCTTATGTTATGTCTGCCTCTGGTGGGAAAGTCTCCCTGTTCAACATGATGACTTTCAAGGTAACTAAAAATAATGGATTTTTTTAAGATGCCATTCTGCAAATAATTAAACTAATTTGATCAAACCTCAGGTTATGACGACGTTTATGTCACCGCCGCCTGCAGCCACTTACTTCGCGTTCCATCCTCAAGACAACAATATTGTTGCTATAGGAATGGAGGATTCTACTATACGAATTTGCGATTTTAGGTATGCTGACCCGCAACGATTCGGGGGTGGTGGAGGTATGCTGACCCGCAGCGAGGCAGAGATTACTAAATGACATATGAGCTTTTACAATGTATGCTGACACCTATTTTGAGATATTTGGTGATCGGGTGAAGAATTGGATGACATTTACATCGTGTCTACAAAAACAGGTGGAAACCTTTCTATCCAAATTTTATGAACCTTTTGACCTATTTCTTTTTAATCTATTCTATCCGTTAAAGATAAAAATATAACCTGATTCGACCTACTAAGTGAATGGGTTAAAACGGCCTGCTCTAAATATAGATGTGGAATAGTTTTTAGCTTTTAATTTGGCATAGGTAGCTACCAATTAATTATATGTGCAGTCAAAGTTATGCATTCGTTTACACAAGTTATGTGTATTTTATTTTTCTTTGATTAGATGCCAAGAAACCCATAGTTGCTGCTGTACAAGGACTTGCACTTGGTGGTGGTCTAGAAGTTGCAATGGTATGTATTTTTTGTGAGGTATACATTTAACAACTTTATGTTCGATGATTCAATTACAATGATTTTATACTTCCACTTTTTAGTTTTGTAATAAATTGTTGACTCTTTTTGCGTTTGGCCAAGTGTAGGTGATGGTATTGTTGTGAAAGGGAAGGCGTATGGTGTTCCTTTGCTGTTTGCAGCGCGAGTTATAAATGAAATGTTCAACGGATGGGGGATACCAGTGAGTGCAGTAGCACGTATGAGACAGGACGGCGAACTCGTGCAACGCACGATTATCCCCTAGTTGGTATCAAAATTACACATCTTATCAGGTAACTTGTATTCTTTTGATTAGTTTGAAACATTGGATAATTTTAACTTAATAATATTCACTTATGGGCCATTTGATAAACTAATATGGTTTAACGCTGAATAAATCAAAGGTGTCGAATGATTTAAATGTACTGAATGAACATAATCATGAATGATAAACATTTTTTGATAACAATGAAAATTTGCATAATAGCAAATTTACTGTTTTAGCCTTCACTTTGATTTTGATTGAAAAAATATTGGTTATTTGATAAGTAACTGAATTGATATAATTTATAAAATAAATAAATATATTAATTAAAATATTATAAACAAAATAATGTATCACCAAAATTAGTTAATAAATAATTTTTTCAATCAACTTCATACCCCTAACAATTTTTAGTATAACTTCAATACGTATGCAAAAAGATTTTGAGCCATTTTGGAGACTTAGGAATGGTTCAAAATCTATTTTTCTTTTACCAAACAACAATACCTTTGACCGAATTGTTACACACTCTTAATCATTCAATTAATTTACATCAAACACACCCTTAGTCTAATAATAAGTATTAAAATTTTTATTTTCGTTTGCTCCAAAATTATCACATTTTCAAGATTTACTGTAACTTTAATAATCATGTATCACCATTTTTAAATGGCTATATCAATATATTGATCCTGTAAAAGATGGGGAGGTTTAAGATATTTCCTTTGACGTATCACTTGCAAATGATCCTGCGTTGTAAATACAGCGACATGTCACGCGATAGGCTTTGGTAATTGATACATGAAATTTTCGAAATTAGAAGAGATTTGTTCTACCAACTAAACCAACATCTATACATTGGTGTTCAGTTTTATGATCTTAATTTCAACTTTATCGATTACTCTAAGTATTGGTGTCGAGTTTTCTACATATTAACCTTTTGTCGATATTGAGTATATTGTAAATATGTAGGTAGAAAGCTAAGCGAAACTTGAAATTGTAATACAAATTTTCTTTTAAAGAAGACAGATAACAATAGAAACTACAAGTAATTAAAAGAAGGTAACTTACCACATAAAAGGGAAAGCCATTCTAGTAAGACAGTCCGCGAGAGTGCCCCCTCCTCTGAATTTGAGCATTGAGGATAGCCGGCCGCATGTGCCCACTTCTGTTACCAGTGTCATTGAGGTCGATACCCAAGTAATTCCTTGTATTTCCTTCCAATATTTTAAGCACCTAAGAAATTAAATTATAGTGAAGTATCAAAACACAATAATTGTGACAACTAAACATGGTGAATTATAACGATACCTAGAATAAAAAACGTTACTAAACCTTTGACATGGGTGGTCTAAATTCTGGTTCTTTTTGAAGACATAAGGAGGCAGCAAAACCAATTGCAAGCAAGTCAGGAGGAAAATTGGAGGGTTGATAAGAACCTAAACGTGTTTCGAGCAATTTATGCTTATAAGCAAGAATATGTACAGGTTCCATTTCTTGTGATGCATAAACGTCATGCCAGAAATTGCGTGCCTTATAGCATTGTAATTCACTAGTTCTTCGTCCAGTTATTAGCTCTAACAATACTAATCCAAAAGCATATATGTCAACTTTCTCTGTTATTACCCCTCCATTAAAGTATTCTGGTGCAAGATACCTAAAACAGAGACATTATCTTCATTAAAACGAATATATTTATGAATACGTCAACTGAATCCTTAATAAATTTTCTTCATTAAAATAAAGTACCCTGAAGTTCCGACAACTCGTTCCTCATCACATGAATCTTGTTCAGTGTGCAAGCTAACAAGTCCAAAATCAGCAACCTAGATGAACGCGGGTATATTTTAGTATATTACACTGAAAGTGTTACATGACTTTGAGGATGGTAAGGAGTGTCGAGTTACCAAAGGCTCATAATCATGTGTTAATAGGATGTTTTTAGGCCGCATGTCTCTGTGAACTATACAACCCACCCTACAATCTTCATGAAGATACCGCAATCCTGTTGCTGTTCCAATTGCTATCTTTAGACGCGTTGGCCAATCTAAATATGTTCTCTTGTTCACTGTTATTAAAACAATTACATTCAGTCAGTGGTTTGTTTTAATTATGCTGACAAGTAGGTGTGTAAATCAAGAAATATAGGATATACCATGTAAATGAATGTCTAACGAGCCATTGCATACATACTCATAAACTAACAGCCTTCGATTTCCCTCGATGCAAAAGCCAACTAGTAAGACCACATTTTTATGTTGCGCACAACTTAGTACTCTCACCTCCTTACAGAAATCAACATCTTCATGGGACCCAAAATGTTTTAACTGTTTGATTGCAACGACTAGACCATCTTTCAAGACCCCTCTGTAAACAACCCATAGCCCACCCTCTGCCAAAAAGCTTGAATCAGAGAAATCATCTGTAGCTTCCTGAAGCTCGCTGTAAAAAAACTGACGAAGTGGTTTTACCAAGGCAGGTGCTTGGTATTGACAAAGAGAACACAAGGGAGGTGGTAGTGACAAAGCTCTACCCAACGAGACCGCTTCTCTGATTTCAGGGCTTAAAGTATTGTCTTTAGGTTTGATCAGTGAAAGTTGGGAATTGGGAATAATATTGGAATTATCATCTACAACGTTGTTTTGATGCACTAATAGTGATAGAGCTATGATTCTTTCCCCACAAGAATCCAATGGAGTATGTGGATCGTTATCGCTGTTGGTTTTATTTACTTGTGAAGGTTTTCCTTTGATCAACCCTTCAAAAAGTGGGTTTTGTTTATACACAAGGAAAAGGGAAGATTGTGGACAAAATACCGCGGTTTCTTCAGGACTACTCACCGGGGTGGAATGATTCACCCCGTGGCCTAAGAGTTTTTCAGGATCTATACTAGGTGACGAAACTGCTGAAAAGAATGGGGTTTGAAGCTCATCAGATTTACTCAAATTGAGCTTAAGGATTTTCGGTTCTGAACCTTTCATCACAACAATGTTGCATTGTAGTTCCTCCATGCAGTGTTTAAGTTCGTGTTTCAATTTCCTGATTCAAACAACCAAAATGGTCAACTTATAACACGTTCCCAATTTTTTGGGACTGAAATGTATGAAGAATAATGCCACAGTTGGAGTTAAATAAAACGAGATAATAGTTTTACTTCTATTTACTTATCCAATATGACCCAGTTGGCGAAATTATATTTTGCTTGAGCTGCCACAGCACCTGCAGGTGTACCTGACACCACCTTGATTTGCACCGTGGCCTACAGTTGAGAATCCATTTGAAGTTAAAATACAGATATAAATTGGCCGTTTTTCTACATCATAAAGCTAAGTAAGTAAATATCATGACTTTAAGTAGGCTTATGTAGACCACAAGTACACGGAGATAGAAAAAAGAAATCGCTGTCTTCCCGTATCTAGCAGTGGAAATGAACTCTAAAACGTTAAACATAGTGAGAGGAAAAGTGGCCTATGGTTTAGTACCCAAGATCATATATGAACGCATACTATTGAGACTCAAACCAGTTGTCTCTGCACGTTCAACTCCGAACATAATTGTCAGTAACCAGTTGTAAGTTAGGAATGAAAAAGTTACATCACAGAAATTAGTTATACAAAAAGTAACTTCTTCGATAATCTTTATTCTAAGTGAATCGTGTTTTTCATCAGTTAACCTTCCTCAGACTACCAATCTATCTACGAAATGTCAGGTTATCACCCCCTAAATTCATACTTTTGAGACTCAAACCAAGTATATTAATACACCAAATATTATCAACTTCAAATATTTTACCAACTAGTTTCCATTTTGTTACTTGCAGAACTACATTTTTGTACTTTGAAAGAAATTACAAAGTATACAGTAAATAAGATGAAACGGAATACAGTAAGTGGTCAAGGCTCGTGATGGAATACGATGCCTTAAATCAAGTTCCTCGTACACACGACTGTTTCTTATGGTACAATGGTCTGAGAAGTGTACTGTCGGAGAAAATAAATTTTCGAAACTATATATGTATCATAGTACAGTATAACTTTTAACTTAAACTCTAATGAACACAATTTTAGATCTAATTGATCTGGAGTTAAGTAACTTATATGTAAATATACTTTTAAAACAAGTGCTCACAATTCATTACCTCGAATTGGTTTTGAAACTGAAGTACCATTCGCGAACAAGCTTCCGAGATCTTACATATCCGATCTGGTAGATTAACACAATCATCAATATTCCGACAATCTCCATTCAACCTTCTCCAGCTCCACAACTTTCGATCTACAAATTATACTCGAAACACCAAGTTTTCAATGAGACAACAAAGCTAAAAACATAGTAATCGAATAACTGATGAACATAGTACAAGTACTTGATTTTGCACTAGGAAATACTGCAAGCAAGATAACACAATCCCGAGGATGGACAACATGAGTAAGCGCCCAAGCTAAAGCTGCTTTCGATACTACCTTCTCTTCCGCCTTCACCGCAACGATCACATTCTCAGGCATGTTTCGAAGTGACTTCTCTTCATTTTTAGGCGGGAACATTGAAGAACAGTCTCCCGGAAATATAAATTAATATGAAAGTTAGAAAGCAATAGAAGCAAATGAGTGGTTTTTGATATTTTAAATGCCTTTCTTAGAAAGAATATATTGCTTACCTTTAGTATTAATGTTATCTAAATGTTTTTTTTTTTTAGAGACGGCAACGGGGAGGACAAACTCATATCAATGGAAAAACCCCGTTATCTAAATGTTAGTATAGAAAAAATAAGATTTTGGTAAGAACCATGTTTAAAATATATCATATATGAAAATAACCGTTCTTACATCTAAATAACGTCTTTAATAATAAGTATAAACCGTGCTTAACAAAGTTCTAAAGAGTTAAATAGAGAATTTATAAATCCTTGTATTTTAAAATTATTTTTTTGTAATTTTTTTTTTTAAATTATGCCTATCTCATAATTTCTTGAATGAAACCAACCCTTACTCTCAAGGCAAGTAGATGATGATGTTGATGAAGTGGGGTATGTTATTGTCAAAACAGGTCATTCTCTCCATGTGATCACATTATTATGATAGTTATATTGATTGTCTATATTCTTGTGGTGCCAATTCCATTATTACCTCATAGTATCATTTTGCAAAAATCATTGACTACTAATGGCTCAATGATCCTTAATATATTTTAAGCTTATATCATGTATGCATGTATACACTTCAAGTCTTCAAACAAATTACAAATGGAAAAAATTCATCTTTTATCTTTTAGAATGTTGATAACTATAGTACTAAATATTGTTGTTTAGTAGTTAACATATGTATTAAAAAATTATTTTTCTTTGAATATTCAGAGCTAATACCCTAAAAGCAGTACAAATAAATAATAAATGTTTCAAGTTTTTACCCCAACCTTTTTCGGGATTTTTGTTATCAAAACATTATTTTTTTAATGTATAATATTTAAATAGCAACGTACATGTGGTATGCAATAGTGAACTAACTTGTCGTCTAGTAACGTAGAAGAATAAAGTTAAAGTAGTCGTAGTTTTAGTGGTTTGTACTTATAAGTGATATTTCATATCCTAATAATATTTATGAAATTAAAGTTAATCTAGAATTAAAATTTAACATTATATAAATATATGCTTAACATATTTTGAATTCATAATTTAATTGAAATTTTTTGTGGACTAATAACATTATAACTTACTAAATTTTGGGTTATAATATTCGGCTTTTATTAAATTTCACATTTTAACAATACTAAGTGTTTAAGACTATATGAGTTGAGTTCAAATAAAAATACTTATTAATATAAAAACTGTAAAAGTACTTTAAAAACGCATATTAATAGTCAAAACACCTATTTTCATATTTCTTTTCGAAGAATCTTTTTTATATAACTATTTTAACATTTTAAAAAAAAGAAGATTATGTAAAATAAAAAATAAATCAAAAACATCTTCCAAAAGATGCTTTTGTACAAAAGTAAAAGCATCAATGGAAAAAAAAAAGTATAATTTTTTTTTTTCTGATTTGGATATTTTTAATTATATAAAAAGGGTTTCGTTGTGGAATAGATATGTGGAGAGTATCCACTTTGTTGTAATATCTTGAAAAGATTTTTTTAAAATATGTCATTTAAATTTGGACGTTGTTTCGTTTAAAAGATATATTGTTAAAAATATATGTTTAACCAATTTCGAATAATTGTTTGAAAAGATGGTGTGTAATGCACGTTTTCGTAAATCAAAATGGTTTGGTCAAGGTTTGTACCAAAGTATTTGTTATTGAAAAACAAATAAACATATGTGTCGAAATATGTTGTATTTTGAAAAACCGTTTTCAAAGTTTTGTTAAAACAAGTTTTAATGTGTGAAGGGTCACATCATTTGTTAAACGTAAGAAACATCAACACCAAAACGTTTCGTAGTTAACCTAATGGAAGTTGTTTACAAAATTTGGTTGTTTGCAAAACGTTTTGAATTCCAAACCTATAAAATTATTTGTAATAATTTTATTTGATCGTTTAAGAAATAAAATTCTAAAGAGTCCATTTAAAATTGTCGTTTGAGAAGTATAATTCTATTTCAAACATAAGGTTTTAATAAAATTCGTTGTGGAATAGATTTTATTTAAAACGTAAATTGTCGTTTGAGTAATAGAGTTTTAATGATTCTTTTTGGAATATAACTCTATTTCAAACATAAGGTTTTTAACCTTGTTATTATTGATGGATAAGAGATAATAAGAGTTGTAGACGACCTACTTCTCCGAAAAAAGATGAGTTTTCTTTTTAGCTATTAAATATTTTAAGTTTTAAGTGAAACATGAATATGACAACGTGGATACCAAGAGCTCAAATATGAGAGAACCAAAGTGGAGACCACAAAGTTTGTCAAGGGAATCATATAATACGAATAATATCAAATACGTTCAATTACAAGACTTTAGACCGCTCAGAAACACTGTTGCGCAACTCTCTCTCTCTAGGGTAGCGTAACAGTGATTTTCTCTCTCTAGAACGACTACATTTGGTAGTTGGGGTATTTATAGGTGACCATAAAACCCTAACTTGTTACGCAACCGCAACACCTGAACGAGTGTTACGCAGCGCAACACAATTGTTGCACAACTGCGTAACACCTTCAGCTGTTGCACAACTGCGTAACAGTCCATAAATGCCTCGAAACACTTTACTAACTCGATCTATATATATTCTAAACTTCACGACATGTTGTTAGTCTAAGTACAAACTATAATCAACGACGAATATGTTTCAGCAACACTAAATGATCTCCACCAAGAAGGTGTAGTTGACCAATTATAGGCCATGCTCCCTTCGCTTGAGGTGGTTCTATGTTTGTCCTCTTTTTACACTAATAGAGAAGTCGGCTGCTACAATTTTTGGAAGTGAGGGATTAAAGTTCATGGTTTCAATAGTTCTAAGATCATATGGAAGCCGATAATCACCCCCTTTTTAAACCAACTTGTTTGTAAACCTTAAAATATGGTCAAATCAGAAAAATCTAATGTGTCTGCATCTCACATGTATTAGGTTCAGACTTAGATCAGACCAATTATTTTTATAAAAAACACAATTTGAGAGGACCCAATTAAAAGAAATTAACTTGGATTTTAAGAAACTTAATGAGACAAAAACTAATTACTATCTAAAGTATTAAACCCACCCATGCGTGAGTATAAAAATATACGGTTGCTATAGTTCTTTGTTTTTTGGTCTTTGGGAATTGGTTCAAGTGGTCTTTTAAAATGAGATTAACACTAGTTATAGGTTAGAGGTTTTGGGTTCACATTCCGTCTGAAGTTTTCTGCTCCAAGAACATATCCATCGAACAAATGCTCAGTTGACATAGTAAAGGAGAACTGGATTGAAAATGGTCATAGGTTCCAAACCGGACTCACTCCTTGGTCTGTGATGCTGAGGCAACATATTATTTGGAACCTAATTTTTGATGAAGGGTTATGTTAGGTTCCGAAAAAGAACAACATGGATTACTCCGCCAAAATTAATCTTTTGGTAGATGATCATACATTTGATTAGCTATGCAAAATCAATGTCAACCGGTTTGGTGCTTGTATGAGGCTCACCCTCGTCAACAAGTGGTTTTCATGCTACCATTTTGATTAATATATCTAAGATATTTGATTAAGAATAAAAGAAAAATGTAAGCATCGGCATCTATTGTTATAGTTAAATGCCATTTCCAGTTTGACTCCTAAAAACACGGAAAATATAGTCAGCCACCAAACTGGATCAAGAATAATATGATACACATTTGGCTTCATATCTCATATGACAATTTTGATTTCTCATCCTTTCTCTAGTTTATTTATAGCCAAATCTTTCAGCCCTTAAAGAAGAACAAAAAACAAAAAGAACTTGTACTCTATCATGAGCAACTCGAGATATATAAAGTCCCTTGCAACTGGAACTAATGTTCTCGGAGAATTTTAATTGTAAGTTTGTAACATAGTCGTAATAATTCGTAGAGGTCTTCAAACTATTAGATAATAAGCCCAAATGGACCCAAACCCCTCATTATTATTATCATAATCAAACATATATATAGTAATACAATGAAACCCTAATCAGATCAGAAACCCTAATGGACTCAAACCCACATATCGGGTTTGGGCTTATTATCTAATACTCCCCGGCAGTTCGAGCGGCAAAATCCCGGAAGCTCGAAATGGGCAAAAAACTATTATTACGAAAATAAACATAAAATAAAACATAGATAATTGCTAATAAGACTCATTGCTTGCGGTGACGCATGGCGACGGGTCGAAGCTGCGTTCGTTGCTTTTTCCGGTTTGCTTTTCTTCGAAATTTAATTACGAATTCACAGCCGCTAACGGCGTCAGCTAACTCCAAGCGGTTTGAAAAATATAAGCAAAACATTTTTTTTTTTTTTTTTAGATCTAAACCCGACACCTTGTATCGGAGCGTGACGGTGCGTTCGGTGGTCTTCTGCTGCGATTCGGGTATGCTTTTCTTCGGAATTTAATTACGAAGCCAACGGCGCTGACCTCGTCAGTTAACTCCAAACGGTTTGGGAGTTATGGCCAAAACAGTGATCGACTGAACTTCAGATCCGAATTTTTTTTTTTTTTTTTTTTTTTTGAAAATAATGTGTGTCTTATTTCATAGATCAATCCAGAATATATAGATACAAATATGGATAATACCAATCATAATACAACTCTAATAATAATCCAATCCTAACATAATAAGAATACCAATAGTAATATAACTCTAATACTCCCCCGCAGTTCGAGCTTGCGAAAGCTCGAACTGTAAAACAAAACCATAATTATCAAAATAAATAAAAGATAAAAACTAAGATATTTTGAATGACTCCTATCTTGAGGCGGTGCTGCAGACGTTGCAGTAATGTCGAAGGACTTGAACCAGAAACCGATCATGTTTCACTCGGAATCAGTAAAAAAAAAAAAAAAAAAAAAAACATAATATTTTCCGATTATTTATTCATTCGGAAGCATTGCAATATTTTACCGATCATGTTTCACTCGGTAGAAGAACAAAAAGAAAGAAAAAAAAAAACATAGTATTTTCCGATCATGTTTCACTCGGAAGCAACAATAATATTTGGTGATGGTTTCGTTTTGAGAGACACATCTTTTTTTTTTTTTTAATTGTCTCTCTTTAGGAGATAGATGAAAATATTAATCATCATACGAAACAAATAAGAGATTTAAATCAGAAGCGAAACAAAAAGAGCCAACAATAATATGAAACTAAGATCGACGAACAAAGGGAATGGAAAACGAAAATAAACAAAATAGAAATTGAAAAATTTACCAAACAATGCAAACAATTTTTTATTTTATTTTTTTGTTGGTTTGAAGGAACAGAAAACAAAAGAGACCAATGAAATGATTAGAAAACTAACCCATTAATTAGATTTAAAACATGGAACACGTTGCAATGAATGGAAGCTTAATCGAATGAATCAAAGAGAGCCAGTGGCTCTGATACCATATTATGGTATGGAAAATAATGTGTCCATGAAGAATGTTAAAACCCCTTTATTATTATCATAATCAAACATATATATAGTAATACAATGAAACCCTAATCAGATCAGAAACCCTAATGGACCCAAACCCACGTATCGGGTTTGGGCTTATTATCTAATACAAACTATGCCAATGAGTTTGAGTACTACCGTAATAGGAATTTTGAGTAACAACATATATAGAAGTACCCTATTGAACACACTATATAGCACAAACTTTATGTAGTCGCATTAACATATATGCATTTAATTTATGATTCACATGTCGCCACAAACAAACCTGCTCGATAAATCACTTAGATCATAGTAGAAGACATTCGTGGGGAAATAAGAACTTCAAGAGGAGTTGCTTTAGCAGTTGTTAATCCAGCTGTCTCGGTCATGTCCACTGGCGCGTTTCCTGGGGTACTTATATCAAAATTTTGTAGCAGGGTAGCCAAAACGATATGTAACATTTGAAGTCCCAACACTATCGCAGGACATGACCTCCTCCCAGCACCAAATGGGATTAACTCGAAATTCGTCCCTTTAACATCAACATGGTTATGACTCCCATCAAGGAATCTCTCCGGCCTAAACTCTGATGGGTTTGACCATATTTCTGGGTCTTGGTGTAGTTTCAACAGGTTAACCAGCAACCATGTGCCTTTTGGGACATGGTAGCCTGCTACTGTACAATCTTCCGAAAACATTCTTGTACCTCCAAGACGTCCTGCTGGGTATAGTCGAAGTGTTTCCTTTATTACCGCTTGTAGGTAAACTAGATTGTTGATATCTGATTCATTTACTTGTCTATCGTTTCCTACAATCTTGTCAAGTTCTTCTTGCGTTTTCTGGAGAGTTTGGGGATTATTTAATAATAGACAGAGGGTCCAAGTTAGCATCACACTTGTGGTATCGGCACTGCTTGCAATTAAAACCTGCAAGAAAATAAGTAATTAGTTAGCATATTTGCATAAATTTGACATGATTTGTGACTGTTTGCAATTATTTTAGGACAAAATAAAAATAGTAAAGTGGATGTTTATTTTGAGAGAGAGTAAGTAGTATCATTATATACCATGCAAGTAGACTTAATTATTGTATCAGCATCATATTCGGCGAAGCCTCCTGTTTCTACTTTCGATATCATCACATCCATGAAGTCTTTCTCTTCAACACCTTCTCCAGAATTCCTTTTTTGACGATGTTCATCTAACCATTTTCTTGCCATAGTATCGATATCTTGTGCAGCTCTTTTCATAGACTTCTCATGACCACCCAAATCTAACCACCCTAGGAAAGGAAGTGTATCTGCCACGACGAATAGCCCCATGAAATGAAAAAATTGCCTCATAACTTCGCGGGAATTATTCATTTCTTTCTCTTCTTCGGAGTTTGTAGCCCCGCTAAAGCGTTTTCCAGCAACCATTCTAAGAACCGAGTTCATGTTAAGTTCCCCAAACCATTTTTTCATTTCCACCAATACCTTTCCCTGACCATCTCTCTTTTCCCTCCAAAGATCATAAATGTTTTTGATCGAGTTCTCCAGTTCAGCTATTGGTACATGCTTAAGTTGATCAAGGCGACGACTAGATAACAGCTCAAGTGAGACGATCCTACGCATTTCACGCCAATATGGACCATAAGGAGTCGATCCAAACATCGCATAGTTATAGCCCAATATCTTAGATGCTAGGTATTTCGGACGATCAGAAACAATTGCATCATGGGTGGTAAAAATCTCCTTAACAACCTGCCAACTATTCACTACCAAGACTCTACGTATACCGAGCTTGATAGTGAAAACGGGTCCATATTTGACAGCCATGGCTGCCAAACTTACGTGCGGAAGATCAGAGGATCCTCCGAAAAGGTTGAAGTGGCCAACGATAGGCCATGCACCACTTGCTTCAGGTAAAGCCTTGTCTTTTCCGGGTTTCGATTTCAACCAAATAAAGTAAAGGGTGAAAACTAGAGCTAAAGCTCCACCTAAAAGAGAATAATTTTGTTGCAAGAAGAGATCCATTAAAAGATCAATTTTTCTTTGGATATTCATATGATGTTATATCTAGTTATGACTTTTATTTTAATTTTTCTTCCTATTTTGCCCCGTTGATATTGTCTATTTAGAAAAGAAAATTAAATAAATAAATAAATAAATGGACTAGTCAGCATAATTTAAAAAATCAATTTAAAAAAAATCTTTAGTGTATTTTAGTGACAGATAATTTTCTTTGAAACACTAGTCAGCAGCCTCAATGGACTATGCTAACCTAAATTGATTTAAATAATTTTCTTACTTGATCATGTTATGTCTATATAATTTTCTTTTAAACACGTTCTATCTAACCCGATAGTACGTATTGATAAGTTTATGAACTTCCAGCGGTAAATAAGACTAATAAGTGGTTTAAAATAGAGCATAAAGAGGGGCATGTCTGATGTTGAAGTAGCCTTAAAAGTCCTTTATGTTGAGTATAACAAGGAATTTTGTCACCCTTGCGTTGTATCGGGTTAAAAATACTCATCTCAAAAATTATAAAGTTTAAAAGATAAAATTTTATATCAATTTTTTTTATATATCATTAACATTCGCTTAACTTCTTAGACGTTTACACTAAAAAGAAATAAAATTAACAATTTCTTTGAATGAAAGCATATATTTTTAGTCACTAACCTAAATTTTAACTTAGACAAATTTTATTTCTCTAATTTAAAGTGTTCAAGAAACTATGTATTTGTATTTTAGTTATAATTATTAATAATAACTATTAGTATAATAAATAATAATAATATTAGTAATTTTATGGTAATTTTTTAGTTTTCTATTTTATATCTTAATCTTTTCTTTTAAAAATGAAAATATTATTGTTAGTTTTCACAATAATAATGATAATAATATTCTTAAAATATTATTGTTAGTTTTCACAACAACAACAACAACAACAATAATAATAATAATAATAATAATAATAATAATAATAATAATAATAATAATAATAATAATAATAATAATTACAAAAAAATTTTAAAAATTTTAAAAAATGATACTAATACATTTAATAATCAAAACTTTAAATTATAATTATACAAATTTCAAAAATGGTACTAATATATTTAATAGTAAAAAATTTAAAAGTATAATTAATAGTACTTGTGGGTTATACATGGAAAATATTAATAGTTTGGGGTAAGAATGAAAATAAGGAGGAAATAAGATGGAAAAAAAAATAGACGAGGAGTAGGGTAGAACAGATGACCTCTGTTACATATGTAAATTGTGTTAACCATCTTGAAAAAACTAAACTTTGTAATTAATTCCTACATATATTATTTATATAAAAATCCAAAAATGCTACTATTCACTAGCCAGTTAGTTTATAAATTGATTATATTGTTAATGATACCGTTAATGGGAGCGGGCATAAAACAGAGTTGTGGTTGCTTTTGACAGCAAACTGTAATTGGTGTCTAGCAATATTTTTAGCTTGTTTAGGGCTTAAAATATGTAACTAAACAAGTAACTATTCGACTTGTCATTGAGTATATTGTTAATGCTACCGTTAATGGGAGTGGGCATAAAACAGAGTTTTGGTTGCTTTTGACAACAAACTGTAATTGGTGTCTAGCAATATTTTTAGCTTGTTTAGGGCTTAAAATATGTAACTAAACAAGTAACTATTCGACTAGTGACAAGTGATTATATCGTATGAACTATGTGAGGAGTGAGGACATGAAGAAGTGTTACTATGTGGATCTTGGGAAAAGAAAATTTAATTTTTTATTTTTTCTAATTTGATGAATGGAGACTCCGTTAGTTGGGTTAAGGATCCAATCAAGCCAATCACTTATTACATTTTGGTTATTCAATCACTTATTTCCAATTTTCCATCAATGATTGACGGGATTGATTTCGGGTTAAGGATCCAATCAAGCCAATCGCTTTTTACATTTTCTACCACTATTTGTCCAAAGAAAAGTATACAACTTCATGTTTTGCGTGGGATGTCTTTTCATGGCTTTTTCAATCCGAATGTACCTAAAGAGTTGTTTTAACAATTTAGGCGGGTTCCATAAAATTCCACTAGTTAAAGATGTCTTTCCATACAAGAAGCAAATAAGTGAGGCTAGTTTCTTGAACTAGCTTCATCACAAATTGGCCTTCGAGTGGAGTTGAGATCAACATCCTGTTTGTCGAGAGGTTGGTCGTTGTCGGAAGACGTTCATTTATGATTTCCCACTACATAATACTAACCTCGGTGAGCATTACTTGGTTCCAAGAAGCACTAATAAGATTTGAAGTAAAGTATTAACAAGTAAATTATGAATTCCCCATTTCCCCTTACTAATAAATTTTCTTGATTGGTCCACCAAACAGACCCAGTAAGCGTCCCTTTCACTAGGCCCAAGCCACTTACAAGATCCATCAAGTGCTGAGGTCAGAAGTTTTCAGTACCGTATTCTAGCCCATCTCTAAGCTAGGGCCAGAAACATCTCATGACAATAAAAACCGACAACCGTGAAATTCTTAATGCCATTTTAAGAAAATTTGGCTCAAGAATTATACGTGAATTAACAAAAAACGTTATCAAACTTGTACGTTCCCAATGCTGTTAATTCACGTATAATTCTTTCAATCATCCCTTTGGGTCCTCTGACGTTTCAGACACAAGCGTTTTCCACAAAAAAAAAAAAACACGAGCCTCTTATGTGATGATGTCATTTTCCTGTCTTTAATGTGGAATAATAGTCGACATACGCGGTCCTTGTCTAATTGGTTAGGTTGGTGTTCAAACCCTCAGCTTTCTTTAGATGTTGGGTTGTTATCTTGTAATCTTGTACTTATTAAGGCAACATCTTGCTAAGGGTTCTTTGTTTTTAATGAAATTTTAGATGTTCAAAAAAATAAAATCCACATATAATTCTTGAGCCAAATGCCATTTTAAGATAATTTATTTCTTCATGACAACAATAACCGACAACCATGAAAGTAACATATTATTCAATTTGAAGTTTTCCTACATTCATATCTCTACTTCCACCACTACAAGCTACATCATACAAAATTTGTCAAAGGTGTTATCAAATAAGAGGAAGCAACATTAAGCACTTCTTCGCCGCTTAGATATTCGATACATATGTTATTAATTAGTCAAGCTAAAAAGATAATAGAATTCATTATCATTTGAGAATCCAGTCCTCCATTTGTCGGGTTGGCCTTCCAAGAGTGAACTCAAGATTTAACAACAGATCTTTTTCTGTATCTGAAGATTTGATCCTATTACTAATTTCCAACTTCGTTTCTTTTTCTGACAAGTGTAAGGATGCCTCATGTTGTTCGTCTTCCTAAAAAAACAAGAAACACATCAATAATGCAAATTAATAGTCTTCCTATATATACATATAAATACATATGTTGACCCACAAGCCAAAAGGGTTGTGGTTCAAGTCCCAACAATAATTAAAAAAGTGAGTTTTTATGGTTAAAAACATATATCATATATGTATCACATAACCTCAAAGTAGTGCATACATTCATACCTTGGTACCGATTCCTCCAAGTGTACAACATTTTGGCGAAAATTCTTGGCTCGAGTAGCTTGAATCATATGTCTCCAATGAAAGTGAGCACGACCCTCTGCTTAAAGGTTTAGATTTAGTTTAAAAGTTAGGAGGGAACGAGAGAATACATATATGTACTGTATCGATCATGCATGTTAACAAAAGATCATTGGGTAAGTAATTGGTATGTCGTTAGTAAAGATGTGTACGAGTATTAGGTTAACTACCGCAATAAGCTAAATGAGTGACAACCAAAACGACTACCATTACTAATATAAACAAATAATTATCATATGGTAATTTGTTTGTTCATATTTATCTCCACACTTAATTTGTGGATTGACCAAGTAATTCGTTATCTATTTATATGCCAGACAAGAAGCATTAGTGGTGGTAAAACCCCGAATGTAGTCTATTTTAAGATGATCACATAAAGTAAAAAGAGAAATCAAAGTTAAAGTATGAATATCAATTGCCGTCCAGAAAAAATTAGGTCAACAAAGGCCAGCCAATGTCTTTTACATTAAATGTAGTAGCTAACTCAAATTGTACGATATACATACAAATTAAAGAGAAATAATCACATTAACTCATATACCCTAGCTTAGATTAGCTATACTAATTCTAGTTTTGTAAATGTGTATGTGTACCGTAAACATGGATACATGTTTCTTCAAATGTCAGCCTATAACTCTACTAATAACTCAGAAATTTGTGCCATTTTCCTTGACTTTTACTTTCCCTCGAGATCCTATACATTAGAAATTCAACATCCATATATGTTGGCTATGGCATTCTATATTATATAATTTCTTTTACTTGCTTTTAGTAAAAAGGAAAAGAAAATTGACACATAATACTAAAATGGTAGTTCTAAATACAAAACCGAAATTGGTGATGAATCAATTTCGAACATTCAAAAAGAGAAAATATATAAAGTCCTCGATTTTTTTTATCTAGATGTTAGTCACTGATTTTATGACATGTTTGTTCTAAATTATTAGATTTGTTTTTAGGCCTTCTATTTTAGTCCGGTGTATAATTAAGATATACAACTTTTGATCTAAAAGTTGTGATTAACCTAATTCAGATTTTAAATCCATGATATTTTCCACATTTTATTTATTTTCACTATCCACAAAGAAAGACAAGATGATTGCTAGATCAAGACAATATTAATTATTAACCAACAAACATTATGCATTTATTTATGTGTTTCTTTTGTTCACTTATTATACACCTTTTTGAAAGTCAATATGGCATCATATTTATCTGGTATAAGTTCAAATAAGTAATGATAATGAACAAACAAGATAAGAAAAAGAACAAAACTTGCAGATAGATATGTATATAGAAGACTGCAGATATGTACTAATGAGTGGCACTCACTCACACACACTAACCTGTGAGGTGTTTGTAGTGTAGTTGGTCGTGATGGGTGTAAAGAATTATTAGAAAGGTGCAGGCTCGGTTTTGTGGGATCATCAACACCCCCCTCCATTTGAAGTAATGTCCTTTGAGTCCTTGAATCATTTATCTTCTCCATATCGACAAGTCCCGCTGCAAAAAGAAAAATGCGATTTTCATAAACGTTATAACTTTTGAATAAGGCATTATCAGAATTACATTGCAGAAGGATTACAAAACGTTTGACATAAAACGTTGTTCAGATGTTACTTGGTCTTTTCGTATAATCTCAAACAATAGTTTAAATAACATATTCACAAAAGTAATAATTCGAATGGCGACTCTATCTATCACAAGTAATTAAGATAATATGATTCATAATACATAGTCCTTTTAGAAAGAAAGTATTAAAATCTAGTACCTGATCCTTTGTCAGTGGTCTTCACTGTTCTATACATCTGCATGAATATATCCCACAAAAGATGTATGTGAGTAATTATAGTTGTAAGGAAAATATCATCATATCCTTTTTTAGATGCCATTTTGTCTTTATTCCTTCTGTTTTGTTTTCCCCACTGCCTCCTCTTTCATAACAAATTTTAACCTCAACTAATAAAAGAATTAATGCATGTTTGTTTGTGCTCTCCTTTTCTATCTCCATTCATAGTTGTAGTTTTTCTTTATAATGTCAATAAATTAGTCTTTTGATCAAAATCTAAAAAATAAAATGAATGTAAAAAGCCTCTATAACTTTTTTAAAGCAAATTGATTAAAACCGCTAGACGAAAGACACGTTGATCACCAGATGACACCTTTGTAGACCGACATATATAATGATAGTATGATACTCAATGTGATCTTGTACAAAAGTAAAATAAAAAGGATACCAACCTGCAAATGACTCTTCACGTGAGCAAGAGTTAGATCCTTTACATTCATCAACTCTAGCACTGATTTAGGGGTTGCTCCTACAACATTTTATAAATATTACCACCATGGTACTAACTTATTGATCCATTCGAGTAAGTTTGTAATAACAAGTAATAAAATTAAAAATGAGAGACAAACATACTTTCATGGCCACCAAGAAGCTCAACGGCATGAACGAAGTGAGCGTGTAGAGTCGAAGTCCATCGCATACGAGGAGCCCTAACGATCCGTCTAACACGGTTACCCATCCTTGAATTTCTCTTAAACTCATGCCCATAGATATGAGGTTGTCGGTAATGTTGATTTCCATACTGATGTTGTAAAAAAAGACTATTTCTTTGTAGTTCCAAAGGTAAAATAGGATGATGTTGAGGATGATAGTTAAAACCCGCCATTTCGAGCCCTAGATTTAACCGCGGCTGATCAAGATGGAGTCCATGACTCCCAAAACCTCCATGAAGGTTAAAGCCATGTAAGTCGTTTTCGTGGCTTAAATCGCTTCCACTGCTGTTTGAATCAGCGCTAGTGGAGCTGATTTGCAAGGATAGATCGGGCAAAGTTGTCACTGGGGTAGTTCTTGAAGGCAGAAACATGTTCCAAAATTAGTGTCTATTAAAAAAGTAGTCAATCTAACAAGATCTAATGGAAAAAAAGGCAGATTGGATAGTGTTTATGAAAAGGGTAATAAGTTGTGATTATATCATGAGTGCCTTATGATTAATCTTTGCATGGTATATAGAGATAAAAGATAGATATATGGTGTAGGGTTTATGAGTAATAAAAGAGTGTATGTAGGCTTTATCAGTAGTAGAGTGGTAGTAGGTTAGGTTTGTGGTTTGACGAAGAAGTGGAGAAAAGAAGGCTTTTTGTAAGAGATGACCAGAAAAGAAAGGTTAAATTCTAATTTTATAATGTATTATATTTTCATATATATGAAGGAAGATAAAAGTCGAAGAAAAGTTAGTAAAAAGGAAGAGAAAAAGCTTTAAATAAATGAGGGGAGAGCCAGTGAGAGATCAGTGTGAGGGTGATAGTTGGTGGCTGCAGAAGGAATGCGTGGAAATTGAGAAAATGAAACCATGGAATAAATATCTCACAAACAAATTCACAAAAATATTAACATATAACTAAATCTTCTCAAAAGTATTTGTTTCAAACCTTTTAATGTAAATATTTGTAATAACAAATGAATAGTTTAGAAATAGCTAGCCAAAAATAATGTTTAGGCGTGTACGTTATAACAGAAAATGTTTGATCCTCATATGAAATGGATAAGAATCTTTCTCCGTTTATCATTTTTATGAACAAATAACTAAGAAATTCTTTTTTAGTTATTTGATGCGTGTTTGTGTGCGGTTGTAGGTTAGACCGCTTGCGGACCATAAAAAAGATACGAAGCATGAACCAAGTATTGTCTTACCCACAAGTAGGGGTGAGTAGAAACTGAACTAAAATCCAAAAAACCGAGAAAAATTAACCGGACGAAAAACCGACGGTTTAGGTTTAAATTTTTGAGAATCCAGGTTTTTTTTGTTCGGTTCGGATCTTATGTCAAAATCGGACCTTTTGAAACCGAACCGCCTAAAGTTACCTTTTATACTATTTTTATATTATGTTAATAGAGAAATTAAAAGAGATTTATGGTAAAACGAGGTATGTTAAATAATACAAAATCATGTCATAATTTATATACGTATGTAAATAAACACTCATGTACTCTTTTGTAAATTTGAGAAATCAAAATCAAAATTTAAAATTGTTAGGTCAGAGTATATAATCATCATGTTTGAAACCAATAATATCAATTTTCTGTATCCCAAATAAATTATTAGCAGCAAGAAATGATTAGATATCGATTTCAAGATTAATCCTTATTGTATTAGCTTATATTTGCCATTTACTTAGTACTTTAAATTATGGAGAATTGAGATCGAGTTAAGGTACCAGGATGATCTCCGCACCATAATAATAAGATATTCCGAATTCGATCCATCGAAAGAATATTTGTTGTTTTTCTTAAGAATATAAAAAAACCGTAAAAAAAACAAACCGAATATGAAAAAACCGAAATCAAAATATCCGAACCCAAACAAAAACCAAACCAAACGGTTTTTTTTAGAAACCGAAATATCGGTCTGGATTCCGATTTAGGCTAGTAACCTGCCCAACCCACAAGTGAATGCAAATTACGTCACTTTAATAAATGTGTCGTTTCAATATATTTTTTTTCTTCCCACGTTTATAAAAAACATGTATATTTATATCTAAATTTTTCACAACTATACGGGTCTACAAATCAGAAAAATAGAGAAATAAAAAAGCAATAACATTTTATGCACTTGTAAATAGAGAAACTTTTTTTTAAAATTATACATTTATTTTTGAGCAATTGTTGTCCCCCAAAAGCCATGTTCATAAAATTGAAATGATGAGATATAATGAAGAGTTAATTACATGGGTCGTCCATATGGTTTGCATCATTTTTACCGATCGTCCCTATAACTTTTTTATTACACCACCCGTCCCTAAGTTTGAATTTTGTTGCATAGAGAGTCCCTATTTTGGATGTGCCGTTAAGTGAGTCGTTAAGTCACTGACACGTGGGTGACACGTGAGGGTATTTTCGTCATTTTAATTTTCTCTCTCCATTTTAATATCCATATCCAAAAACCCCAAATTTATTACCCAAAAATCCCAGAAATCCAAACAAATCTAACACAAATCGGCTTCCTTCAAATCAACACTAAATCTTCAAAATCAATCCAGAAATGGATACCCCAGAAATCCAAACAAATCAACACTAAATCTGCAAAATCAGATTTCTTCAAATCAAAATGCAAATCAAAATACAAATCGGTTCCAAATCAAATCAAAATACAAACGGATGTATCAATTTGGAACTAGGATCTAATATCAGCGGATGTATCAATCGGATTTATTTGAAAAACGGATGTATCAATCGGATTTATTTGACAAGCGGCGGCAGCGAAGAGCACCAAAATCGGAAGCAGCGGCGGTGGTGGAGCACCATAACCGGCGGCGGCGGAGAGGAGCACCATAACCGGCGGCGGAGAGGAGCACCATAACCGGCGGCGGCGGAGAGGAGCACCATAACCGGCGGCGGCGAGGAGCACCATAACCGAAGCAGCGGCGACGGCGGTGGCGGCGAGGACACGAAAAATGTAAGATTTGCTTAGTTGAATATTGCTTAGAGTTAAGGGGTAAGATTGTGTAACGTATGGTTGGTTTTGCAGGTTTATGATGGTATAGATTTTGATGATTCCGGAGAGGATGTTTTTGCTAGTAAGCCTGTCGAGCCTGACGAGGAAAGTAAAATCCAGGCGTTAGTTAATACTCCAGCTTTGTTTTTGATTTCTTTTGTCGATTTGTATTTTGATTTGTTTTGGATTTGATAAATTTGTGTTTTTAATTTGGATTTGATGATTTTGGGGAAGAGTGTTTGTGATATTGATTTTGTGGGGATTGGGAGAGAGAAAGTTAAAATGACGAAAATACCCTCAAGTGTGACTCATGTGTCAGTGACTTAACGGCATATTTAACGGCACATCCAAAATAGGGACTCTGTAGGCAACAAAATTCAAACTTAGGGACGAGTGGTGTAATAAAAAAGTTATAGGGACGACCGATAAAAATGGTGCAAACCATAGAGACGACCCATGTAATTAACTCTATAATGAAATAAGACCAATGGTACGGGGCCATTTAATTAAATCTTATAGTAAACACAAAGTGGGAGTATCATAGGCCACACCCCACCATAACAACTAATTTGATTTCTCATTTTCTCTTATTGTTTGTTAAACGTAGTGTAATTTACCCTTTATACCTCTATAAACGCCACCTATCAAATATCATACGGTAACATTTTCGAAATAAAATTGAAATTCGAACTTGTCAAAACATAGACATACTACTCGGTTAACGTTACAGAAATTTCTATCACTTGACATACAAATATACTCATCAAAACGCGATCAAGATGTACCCTTTATTTAGAAATCACTACTACGACAAGGGGATCACGACATGTTATATGAATCGTAAAACGCAAGAGTCGGATATTCTATTTGCCATTTCCGTAGGTGAAGGTCATATTCAAAGGCAAGTAGATTTGGTTTTCCCAACACCAATATTCCCTCTCCGTGTCTAATTATACCCACCTTCTATTATACGAATAGTACTACATCGAATAAACATTAACTAGATTAAATGCTATTGAAGCTTGAAACCTACCCCAACCCAACCAACCTGTCGAGACCCACCCACTATGCTGGCTCGTCAATATATATTAACAAAAATACTTAATTAATTAATTAACCCTATTTTTACTCGTCACCGTATAACATGGTTAACTCACGTGACTTATGGGCATGACTTTGTCTAGGTGATAGGTTGTTCTTTTTGTTCTCTTCTCTTGTAATTTTCTTCTTATTTGCCCTCCCCATAACATATTTTATACTCTTAATATAATTCAAATTTTGATACTTTTTGCATTAAAAGCTAAGCTAAGGACGGTTTTATATTCTTAGTTTTTTACTTACTCAATATGTGCTTTATCATATTCGATATGCATTTTAATAGTCGTACACTAGCTAAAACAGATGATACAACATGTAGTATGCTCTTTTTATAGTTTTATGCAATTTTTTGGTAACTTTGTCTTTTTATTTAAATCATGCAAATGTCAAAACAACTTTAGAGGGTTTTCGACAAGTTCTTGCGAAAACTTTCAAAATCACAAATTGCATTATATTAAAATTAAATGGTTTATTTCATTTGGACGTGCAAAATGTTTAAAATTTGCATCGAAGTTGATTCAAAAATGCTTTTATTATTCATCTTTTTGTTGACTATTTCAAGTAGATCTAAGAGGGTATTTATTTTATTGTTAAACTTTAATTTTAGATACAATAAAACCTTCGAATTCAAGATTAAATTGTCGTGATTTTCATACAAGTTTTTTTAATTGATATATAATTAACAAAACAAAATTTTGGTGACCTACGACCTTACCAAAACTTTCTAACCTCAAAAAGCCAACAGCTTGGTTGATAAAATTAAACTTGCTTCCTATGCTTGGATTGCGAAAAGGAATAGAAAAGATAGCGTTGAATGGATGAAATGGTTTTGTGATCCCTTCGGTGTTGGTTATCAATTGTTTTCTGGATAATGACTCTTTGAACGAGTATTGTAATGAAACTACATACTATACTCTATGCAAATAGTCAAATCCAAATTAATACTAGGTATCAAACAAGAATGATACATAGTTTTATAAAACTTTTATAATGCAACAAACAAATTACTCAAAGAATCGTAAAAATGTTAGCATGTTTAATTACGTTGGCATAAAGCTCAAGTCCCTATGGTATTGGGGTTGGCTTTAGAATTTAATATTATAGGGGTATCAAAATTTAAGAAACGCAATCAAATCAAATAGTAGTTAATTAATAGTATTAGTTTAATATTAATCCAAAGCAATGGTCAGCGGCTGATGCGCTCTAGATTCTCCGGGAAACGGACTCTAATCTGGCTTCTTCTTCTATTCAATCCACTGATCGTGTGTGTAAGCTATATTTTAAATTTTAATTAATATATATTGTTTTTGTTTACTAATATTAACTTTTAACTTCATATAAATATATTGGTTTTTTATAAAAGTTATTTCTTTCGAAAAAATAATTCTAAAGAAAATTGTTAATTCAGTTAGATGGCAATTATTGTCCTGATGAAAATGAACTAGAAAAAATTTAGTTTTTATTAAAGTTATTTAGTTTTTTTTCTTTCTTGAAAAATAAATAAGATAAATAAGTCTTCTATGTTTATGTTTTAGGTGTAGTCGGTTTCATCATTTGGTCTTCTATGTTTCAGGTGTAGTCGGTTATAATGTTTGGTCTTCCACGTGAAGTTGTTTTCAATGTATATTGTTGTTATTTTCTAGCTTTTTGTTAGTTTTTTTTACACATATACATATATCGTTAAAGAAAAGAATTCAATAATAACACGGAATACTTTGAATAAAATCATTATGTTAAAAAATGAAATTAAAAAAAATGTTGGCTTTATCAAACTTAAAACAAAGGTTGAAAGAAATGATAAAATAGAGTTAGAAAGAGAAATAACAAAGAATGTATAATTTAGATTAAGATGCATGATGCATATATAATAAGGAAAATAAAGAATGGGGGGGTGGTAATCGATCGGCTGATTATCCGTGTCTGTGTGGCTTGCTTTCAATGTATTGTAGCTAATTCTAAATGCTTTGGGGGATATATTCCTTGGGTTTGTCGTATCATACATCCCCTACTCAAACTTGTACTCCTTCAATTCCTACCCACACCATTTTTTTACTCCACCCAAGATAAACTATATAATACATATCTCTAATGTTTACCAACAAACTTGTAACTTGAATGGTCGAAAGGTCAAACACATTTTTATACTCATTTAATGGTAAAAAAAATTAACTATAAATATAAAATATTATATTAAATTATATAATTATTTATATTTTTATTATTTATCGGACTTAAACTAAGAACCTGTAGATTAATGGATTAATTTATATACCGTTAAATTACACACAGTTTGATTTTTTTTAATGCAATTATAAATAACTCTAGCAAGAAGCTAGAAATAAACAAGAGTAATTACACAGAATTTGGGACGAGAGAATATGGGTTACACTCCATTTGATTGATGTCCTTAATAGATATATACTTTGTAAAATACTATATGAGTAATAAACTTTTAAATATCGTTATAGACATCCTCATTTCCTCAAGTAGATATGTAAACAACATCATCAGTTTAACCACTACAACTACATTTGTTCTAACAAGCTCCAGTTGAGTTGGCGAGTCAAATTCTAAGCTTGAATTTCTATCCACATAGTAAAACAAGTTAGGATCTACAGAAAGGTTTACGAGGCTTTTAGAGTTTTTATATTATACATAAGAGTAAATTACACTAGGAACCTAATTTCATAAGTAAACAAAAAAACCCAACTCATTAAATCATAAAGAGAGACTAGGTTGTTAGACGACGAAAGCAGATAGAACGTCGGACGTGGGAACACGACTATAAATTCAGCAAAACATGCATATGCTTTTGTTAAAAAGACAAATATTATTAGATCACATCATACAATTATTCGTACTTTTGTTCATTACGGGACTTAAACTTATAACCTCTAAATTTATTGGTCACACACATAATGTTATGCTACAAGCTCCTTAATACATACGCTTTGTTAATAAGATGTCGGGGCAGATTGTGGTCATGGTTAATGGCGTTGACTTTGACGTGGTCAAGATCATCGTTTGAAGGGGTTTGGAATAGGAAGATATATTGGTAACCCTAAACCCTAAATGTATTCTAATAATATATTACCCTAAAAAATGTTGTTTTATTAACCAACTTTTATTTTGATTCTACCCTAATCGAAAACATATATTTAGATATCTAAAAAAATTATGTACGACTTTCAATTTATTGAAAACATATATTTAGTTATATTTCAGATAATTTTTATCACAGTTTTACTATTTTCTCATCTATGTTAAAACATATTATTATAAATATAAAGTTGAGTTTGAAGTCACATGTCTATCTTGACACAAAATAATATATACACAATTAATGTTGTTTTACATGTTTAAAATTATTTTTCAGACTTTATATATTATACATAGGAGTAAATTGCAATTTTTGTACATTAACACCTTCCAATTCATCGATTCTACCGGTTAACTTTTGTCTTCTCATTTTATGTCCTTAACTTGTTAGGACAAGTTACAGTTAGTTTTACTGTTAAATGTTACCTAAACTAACCACAAATACTAAAATGCAATTTTTATTTCTTTTAATTAATTAATTAATTTATTTATTTATTTTTATTTTTATTTTTCGTAAAAATCATATGTGATTTTTCGCATACAAATATTATGTTTAAATCATATGTAATTTTTTCAGATATGATTTTCGCGACCATTTGTCACCATCGATCATCGCCACCACCACCACAACTTCTGTTGAATATCATATGTGATTTTAAAATATAAAATTTGTAGGTTTTTCAATCCATAAAATGCAAAAAATAAAATAAAATAAATAAATAAAAATGAAAATCTAAAACTCAAATGTGATTTCACATACAAAAATTATGTTTAAAATCATAATATATTTTCAAAATATATTTTTCAACGACCATTTGTCACTTCTTGTCACCACCATCACCGCCTCCACCTCGGTTAAAAATCATATATTATTTTAAAAATATAAATTATGCATCGCTACCACCTTTGTTGGAAATTATATGTGATTTAAAAAACATAAATTTTGCATCGCTTCCACCTCAGTTGAAAACCATATGTGCTTTTTAAAAACTTAAAAATTTTATAGATTGAAAAACATACAAAGTTTATGTTTTTAAATCAAAAATGATTTTCAATGGAGGGAGTGGTGGCAGCGATGATGATCAACGATGATAGATGGTTGTTGAAAAAAATACGTGAAATATTACATGTGATTTTAAACATAATATTTGTATGCGAAAAATTCTCATATGATTTTTACAAAAAATAAAAATAAAAATTAATTAATTAATTAAAATAAATAAAAGAAACAAAAATTGTTTTTAGTCCTTTAAGTTAGTTCGTTTAACATTTAACGGTAAAAACTAACTGTAACTTGACGGAGAGACCAAAGAAAAAGAAAAATAACAAGTTAAGGACAAAAATACGAAAGAAAAAGTTGAGGGGTAAAATCGATGAAGTGGAAGGTCTTGAAATAGGAAGTAACCTTACTCTATTGTTTTTGAATACATTAACTAGTATGATATAAATGCATATGAATTTTGACAGATATGTTCCAATGATCAAATTAAGGGTACTATATAGAGAGGTGTTTGTTTGGATGGATCGGTTTAGTTTGATCCAATTAGATGGATTCGATTGAATTTCGGTTCCTAAAATATGAATCTAAACCATTCAAACAAAATTAAGATGTGAACCAAACCGAACCAAGTTACTATTCGGTTGGATCGGTTTTTAAATTGGGTTTTCTATTTCTATCTAAATGTATATCACAATAATTAGAACGACATTTATGTGCAAATGTTCGAAGGAAAGTGTTTGTAAAATAAGAGGAAAAGTTGAGACTTCTTCTCAAATATCACTAATTCATCATAACAGTAATAAGAAATAATATACTGATATTATATGTATGAAACTATTGTAGTTGGACAAACTAATAAAATATTGATGTATATATTTATATATAGAGAATAAAAGTAAAATAATTTGTTATTCGGTTTTCTGGACCATTCAGTTTATCAATATGAATCAAAAACCAATCCAAAATACTAATTCGGTTTTGGTCAATCCGATCCAAAAATTCGAAAAACCAAACCATACAGTCTGATCCAAATTATCCAAATGAAAAATTCGGTTTTATCCAAATAGTTTCCACCTCTAACTATATATTATTGTTTTATGACTTTTATCATTCCAATCCTAGGCTATAAAATCGGGAAAATGCACCAGATGATCATTGTACTACACAAAAATATCCGTCTAGGTCATTGTACAAAATTTATGTCTATTTACATCACTATACTACATTTGACCGTTTAAATTATAACCTTAACTTTTTGAAACCGTTTAAATAAGTCATTTTGGTGACCTGAAACCCTTTGGTAACCGCCACGTCATCATAGTGTACAAGAGAAAAAGCATTGAGTACAAACCAATCACTATAATACATATCAGGAAAGGAAACGTAATTGCAACTTCATTCACCTTAAACAAACCACCAGATCGATTAACACATGACGGTGAAACAGAGATTGATAATCAGGAAACCTACCGGAATAATCAATCATTACTTCATCACTCGGAGCAAAACAGTCAACGTAGGTTGACTATGAAACCCTAGCAATTGCAAATTCAGAAACGAATCATGAACAACAACACCTCATCCTCCTCCGGTGGCGGTGGTGG
This sequence comes from Senecio squalidus, assembly GCA_910822075.1. Lineage (NCBI taxonomy): Eukaryota > Viridiplantae > Streptophyta > Magnoliopsida > Asterales > Asteraceae > Senecio > Senecio squalidus. Next base: position 18,026,748 of record CAJVGC010000590.1, read on the forward strand.
TTTGACTCGTTACAGATCTGCTCCAAGTTCATATTTCTCTAATTTAATCAACAGTGGAATCTACAGTGATGATGATGTTAATATTGATCAGTTTTTCAAACCTCTTAGGGTTTCTAACGCCGTCACCGTTTCCGGTAACGGCGATTCAACTGCTCAACTTATTTTGAAACAAATCGAAGGATTTCAACCGCAATTTATGGATTCTGTTAAGCAGGAACAAGAGCCGGTTTATACTGAACCACAACAACAACCGATGATATATTCAAATCAATTTCATAATAGTAATAATAATGAGTCTGTATCTAATTGTAGTTCTACTGTTGTTGAATCTGTTGAATCTGTGAATGTGAATGTGAATGTGAATGTTGAATCCGAAAAGCAAACTCCTTACCTCTAAAGAATTAACATCACCAGCTTCCCCAAATATTTGAGACAACTCCGGTGACGTAATCGAGTACGGCAAGTTTCCGATATACAATCTACCAGCTTCCGGCGATTCAGGTTCACTTTCTTCTTCTTCTTCTTCATCATCATAATCATCATCATAAACGTCCTCGTTTTGCAATTCTTCTTCTACTTGTTGTTCAATTGGTTCTGTTTCCCATTCTATGGTTTCGGATAGTTGGATTGAGTCGTGGGATGGGGGATTGGATCGAATTAAGGGTTTGGAAATGAAGAATTTGGAGGGTTTGAAAGTGAGGGAAAATTTTAGGGATTTGGAGGTGTGGAATGGAGAGGGTGAGTGAGTGGGGATTGAAATTAGTGATGAAGAAAAAGTAGCTGACATTTTTTACTTTGGTTTGGAGAATGATATGTTGCAGGTTTTTGTAAATAGGAGAGAGAGAGAGGATAAGTGGATTGTGACCGGTAGAATGGGTAATAATGTTTTAATTAGAAGGTTACTTGCGGTATAGTGATGTAGATAGACGTAAATTTTGTTCAATGACCTATACGGATATTTTTAGGTAGTACAATGGTCATCCAGTGCATTTTCCCCTATAAAATCTATAACTTTTTTTCATACTATATATGAGGACCCAGAATGTAATTTACACATTTTTAGACTCCTTACAACCACCTACAATTCTATTCTTTTCTTATAATTGGCATGCAAAGATTTGTTCTAAATTTTAATTATTCTGAGTAATATGCTTCATTTATTTGTCAAATGTTATATGATATATCCAGCAGAAAATATTTGAAAATGAGGAATTTATTTAAAGGAAAATATAAGTAGAGTTTGGTAAGAAAATAAAGTCAAAAAGAAAAGAAGAAGGAATAAGTTAACATGCAAGTTAAAAGGATGGGTAGAGATAAAAATGTCAAATGTGGGCATTTGGGATGAATATTAAGAATTAATTCTATGGTAATTTTGTCTTTATCAAATGCTGCAATTAATATATATTCATCAGTGGTATAATAATATTCAGAAGAATATTAGTTTCTTACTTTCTTTATAGTTATTGGTGAAATTTATTAGGGTTTAAAAAGATGTGAAGAAGGAGAAGACAAGAATGACATGAAGGAATCGCCGGAATCAACGCCGTTTCGGCTCTTGTGAGCTACCCACGACGTTTGTGATTTTTTAATATATTATAACACCATTCTTCCATAAATTTTTGTTTTTTCACTCCTTTTTTAATTCTCATTTCTTTTCACAAATTTAGATATAGTTTTTTTTTTGTATCTACTTTTCGCTACCAACGGATATTTTTTAGGTTTTCTACTGCCGGTTATGAAAATTAACAAGTGTGTATGTTGAACGAATAATAAACAAACTAGCTAGCTAAGTGATGACATGATTAGCGACTATATATATAAGTTAACTCAACCACGATCTATGGACTAATAATTTGTGTAATTAACGTATCCTCAAATAAGTCAGACGTACGTGTTTAAGTCTAGTTTTATTCTAAACCTTCATCAAGGCGACTAAGAAAATAAGTGGGAAGTTTTTGAAATATGCATATTAGAGACGATATGCATATTATACATTTATACATAGAATGTAAATTTTAAATGAATAGATAGAAACTTATAAACTTTACTATCAAATTGAGCTAAATTTTACTACCATATGGGTACACGAAAGCAACTTGCAGGGGATGTGGCCAATATTCCAAACTAATAAATGGGTGGTAGTTCATCTTCTTGAATAGACGTATACTATGAAGATAGCTCACTAGTCCACTAGGTAGTTACTACAAGGGCCCGCTCTAGATCTAATGTTGGTGTGCATGCTTTGACCGTTTTGTAGATGACCAAGTTTTACTTTGGTAAAAAAAATAAAATGATTTGATACATGTTATTTGAGTTATGGCATAGGTTAGAAAAACCTTATCATATATAATCGGTTCACATCAACATTTTGATGATATGGTTGTATTAGTGTTTTTTTTATTATAGTATTACTAAACTTGTTTATAATAACATATATACTTAAGAAAAAATGTCTAAAAAAATATTATCTTTCGACTTTAACTTGATATCACTTCAGTTTATTCTTATGTACGTGTACGTTGTTTGAAAGCAAATGGAATTGTTCGTTTAGATACAATAGTAATAAGTTAAGTAGACATAACATATATATGATATAATAAATAATATAATTAGTATAAATTAAAACTTAAAATGAAAAAAAGAAAGTAAAACATAGTTTAAATACCTGGAAATCCAAAAACCTCATGGACAGAGAAATCACGATTTTGGGCAAGTTTGTTTGGGCGTTTGAAGTAGCATCTAATTTCTAGGCCCATTTATTTAAGACATGAATAGTATGGGACTATGGGGAGTGGGGACTTACCACTTGAATTGTACCAATAAACATAAATAAACAATAGAGGGACTTAAAATACATAAATAAATTGTAAGTTTTTTTTTAACGGTTATGTAAGTGATTTGGGGTCATAATCAGGGACGAAACTATAATGAAACAGAGGGGCGATGCCCCCCCTAAATTTCCATTGTTGTCGGACAATTGATGGGAGGACTGGACTACAATCTCAGATCTACAAGAACGCTTTTGTTTTACTAATATTTCAATTCCACCACTTAACTTTTACACCATTGTCACTTTTGTTTTTATACTTATAAAATCATCAATATTTTTTATTAGATATGTACCTTTGTATTTTTACTTAATTAACCATTAGATCTAGAAAAATGATTAATTAACTTTTGAGTTGATTAAATGAGCACTATCCATTGAAACTTAATTGCATATATTTTATTTAAACGTAGATACATAATTGTGGTTTATTTTAAAAAAAATTCTTGTAGTACGTTATTGAATTATGTTTATATACCCGCAAATATTTGTTTACGTCAAACTACTTCGGCCCCTCAACAACTATGTTCAAGTTCCGTCACTGGTTACAATAATATATTCAATTGGGCAGTATGCAACCTCCCGAGTCTTACACCAAAGTTAGTTATCTCCTAATATTAACAAAAAAAAAAAAAAAAAAAAGCGGGAAGCTCGAACCCGAGACCTCCCATAAGGACGAACAACCTTTGACCGTTGGGGTAATCCCATTAAAATAAATAAATTTAAGTTGTTCAATTCTAAAATCTATAAATCAATAAAAATGTAACACTAAATAATCATCCCGGCCTCATTATACCATCTAAGCATATATGTATCATATTACATTTACTATGTAACGCAACATACCCCTTTTGTAAATAAAAGAATCACATAAAATAATATATGTAATTTGTAAAATTTCAAACATTTACAAATCGTTAAAAAAAGGTAAAACAAAATAATCATACCTCATTTTCAAATCTAAGCATGTATCATATTACCCCTTTGTAATTTCTTTCTATCAAAGAATCATACGCTTGATTCTTGTGTATTACACTTCTACACTTACTTTACTTACGTAAATGCATATTTTTTAAGTAGACAAAAACAAACAATCTAATATAAACAACCATGCGTTTAGTTTACAACAATACCCATCCATATGGGTTTATATGTTGGCCTTTTATCATATTTGGATTAGAGAGATCCTAACAAGCTTTTGCAAAGCTACACTTAGCCCAATCCAACACAATTATAACATTTAAATTATCATTGAAAAAAATTGTGTTGCAACTTTATATATATATATATATATATATATATATATATATATATATATATATATATATATATATATATATATATATATATATATATATAGAAGAACTATATTTATCTATCAGTAAAACAATTATATTATATTCATATCCATTCTCTTTATTCATCATGTAACATCAATTATTAATACATCATCTATTCATCATACAACAATACAATATCATAAGTGTGTGTAAACAAATCAAAGTAATTTATTTATAACATTTCTCTAGTAGCTTTGTTAATTCTATGACCTGCATTAATTAAATTTATTATTATTGAAATATATAAAAAATGAAATGTATAAAAAAAATATTATTCTCATTACTTTAACATAAATGTCTTGAAACAAAGAAGAGCTAAAATAAGAATGATTAATTAATGAAGTAATTTTTTATTACATTAGTTATTATATCCATACATAAAATATATCATTTACTTTCAGAGTTTGGAAACTTAAATTTTTTAAGTACAAAAGAGAAGTTATTATATTTCAACTAATATAGAATCCGTACGATACAACGTGACAAAAATAACTAAAATATAATAATTTTCGGTCAGACTTTTTAGGCTCTAAAACTTTATGAAGTAAAAATGTATAGTTCGTCCTTTGGAGCCAACTAAAAAATTTTACGAAATTTTTTTCGATTTATCAATTTGCATAATTAAAAGAGTTACTTAGCTTTAACGGTTTCTAATACATTTTCTTTCGTCTTTTGATATATACGTTAAATGTAATAATATTCTATATCAACCGATAAGGTCTTTAAAAAATTTGAGCCATAAAGTGCATTAATTTATAGTGATGCATTAAACTCATTTGACTATATTCTGATAATGTAAGATAATATTTTTGTAAGCATGGGTCGTGTACCTTAGATCTTTTTAAACTGAATTATTATACTATTTAACTTGTGTTTCTCATAAAATATTAATAATAATAATAATAATAATAATAATAATAATTTAGTTTCTCTTTAAAAACTCATGTAATATATGTTGTGTGTAACAATTATATATGGTATCGGAGTGCGCCTCTTCACAAGGGTGATTTAAGTGCAACGAAATGCCTTAAGAATATGATTCGCGAAGCATCTGGCTTACCGGTATATGGTGTCAAAACTTATTTATTCGTGTTTCTATGGTCATGTTGGAGGGACTCCATGGACATTGTACCTCAAATATGTTTGAAAACGTGACATATTATGAACTACGTGCATGTCTCGAATGAAACTCAAACTTATGCTGAAAGTTTATATTAAAAATTTTAGTTGATTTAAGTTAATTAATCCGCGAATCTAATATCTGACTTCTATATTATATAAAAAATAGTTAGTAATGTATAGGGTATAATATTTTCTAGTTTGAAATGTGTTATATAAACACTTATTTCATGTTTAAAACTCCATCTTTCCATTAAAAATGAATACCATATATTAGGTCTAATAGTTTTGGATCAACTTCTCTTCCGACTATATCATTCGGGTCATAAATATTTATACGACTGTCTATAGGTTTCCAAGGTACTAAATAACGCGTCATGGCGCCCAGGAGTGGCGAAAAAATTACGAAAACATGCAAGACGTCTATGTTAGGCGTGACGGGGAAAAAAAACGTGACCACGGAGCGCCATGGCACGCCTTAACGCGAGTTTTTTGTAACGCGTTACGATAAAAAAAAAATTAAAAAAAAGTTTAAAAATAGCTAAAAATGGTTATAAAAATTAATTTAATTGTAAATTGGTGACTATATCTTATAATATATATAATACTTCAATGTTAACACAAATTTTTTGATAATTAATAGGTATTTATATAACTTAATAATAGTAAAAATATATATAAAAGTATATATAAATTATAAAATATATTAAAATTTTTGCCGTCTTGTCACACTTTGAAGAACGTTATGTCTCGCCATTTCTTGCAAAGTTTGAGACTTACTCACGCCATGTCACACCTTACGTTATCTATAACCTTGATAGTTTCTATTAGATTGTTTTGAACATAGCAAAAAATGGGTTTGATTTTATGAATTATTATATTTATGTTTTCCTTTCCCACAATTTTTCTCACAAAAAAGAACATTATTAGTTAGAGAATCATAATCATAACTTTAACACGTTAAAACGTCGTTTATTTTTATTTTATATGTTAGTGTTTGAGCAACGATTGACGGGGCTCAAGGGTTTAGGGTGTTGGCTAATCCTTACGAACTCCTGCGAGAGCAGTGCAAACCTACCAAGCTCTTGACGAGCCTAAGGTGACGTAATGATTAGCGGGTGTGACGTAAGAGAGTAGGAAAAACTGCTCTTGAACGTGTGTATGTGAGTAATGCAATGATTGACAACCTGCCCTCTGACATTGATCAGAGGGGTATTTATAGGCTTGAGACTTAGGGTTTCCATTTATGGGCTGAGGCCCAATGATTACCTCCGTGGGCCGTCACTTTATGGTCCACAAATGGATACGTGACGTAAGCATGTGTGATTGCAACGTCAAGTCAACCTAAGTCAACCTAAGCGTAAATGGGACAGAAGTTCGCGTTATCGGGAAGCCAGGCCAACCAGGTAGACTATGCCCGGTAACGGGGCTCAAGTAGCCGAGCAAAGGTAGTCGTGTCCGGGATATTCAGGGCGGTGTCCGAGAACCGCCCTGCCTTGTCCGAGGTAATCCGAGCATGTGTCCGAGAATATTCAAGTGACCCCGGTAACGGGGTTGGCCACCCCGGTAACCGCGTTGCCTTGTCCGAGAATATCCAAGTGACCCCGGTAACCGCTTAGCCTTGTCCGAGAACATCCAAGTGACCCCGGTAATTTAGCCCGGAACCGGGGCTCATTAGCCCGGTAATTTTTAGTGACCCCGGTAACCGCTTAGCCTTGTCCGAGAACATCCAAATGACCCCGGTAATTTAGCCCGGAACCGGGGCTCATTAGCCCGGTAATTTTAGCCCGGAACCGGGGCTCATTAGCCCGGTAATTTTAGCCCGGTGACTGGGCTCATTAGCTCGGTAGCTATGCTCGACAAGTTTGGTTAGGGAGGTTTCGGGGTGAATCGAGTTTTCCGAGTTATTTTTGGTTGTCGGACCACATACCTCAATAGCCCCCCCAAGTTTTATTTTTTTTGTTAACTTTTTCGGAAAAAATTTCAAAAATTTCAAAACTTTGTCTTCTTCTCTTTTTCCCCCCAAGATTTTTCTATAAATCCTTCCTCCTTTTTACTTTTTACTTCATTTTTCACCTACTCCTCTTCTTTTTCTCTCTACCCCATTTATTTCAAACTTGAGCAAGAGACTAAATTGCCCCAAGAACCAAACACCAAACACCACTTAAACCACCACCGTTGCGGCGGATTACGGCGGCTATTGGCGGTGGTGAACATCGGCAGTTTGAACGGCGGTGGTTGAGGGCGGTAGGCAGAGGGCGGCGGCGGATGAGGGTGGTGGGTGGAGGGCGGCAGCGGTTGCGGCGGCCGTGTGTTTTTTCGACGGATCTTTCTTTTTTCAAGTGAGTTCTTTTCTTGAATTTTTGTTTTGCTCCTTTAGATCTTTGTGACATCCCTTGTTAGAATTATTAGGGTTTTTGTTTTTAGCTAGGTTACCACTTTCCCCCCTCTTTTCCTTGTTTATCATCATTTAGGAGGAAAATGTAACAATGTAGCAGAAAACGTATTTAGGAGGCCGTAGACAAGCGCTTCCCTTGTTAAAATTATTAGGAGTAATTTAGGAGGGCCGTATCAAAATACCTTCCTTGTTTTTTAGGAGAGCCGTATCCAAATACCTTCCTTGTTTTTTAGGAGGGCCGTAGCTAAATACCTCCCTTGTTTTTTAGGAGGGAAATTTTGTCCGTCCTTAGCACCCTTTACTTTTATATATTGCTAATACATATACACCTTTTTTTTTGTGTTTGCTAGGTTTTGTTAGCGGCTTGGGATGTCTGACCTCTCTATCTTGGAGGTGGATGAGGGGAGAGGGAGGAAAGAAGGGTCTTCTCCTCCTCTAACAATGGAGGATTATCCATGTTTGTTGACAAAATCTGATCTAGCTAGGCTTGTTACGCCTAAGCATTATGGTCTGTACCGTTATAAAGTGATACTTCCTGATGAGAATGATCGGGCGTGTAATCCTCCTGAGGGGTTCATAACATGTTATTTTGACTACTTATCAGAAGGTGGTCTGAGATTTCCCCTTTCTAGTTATTTATTGGATGTGGCGAAGCATTATGGGATTGGTTTTTCTCAATTGGGCCCTCTCTTTATTTGGAGGCTTGTTGCCCTCCAGATGCTTCAGCATGCTTTTGGTAGAGAGCCTTCTGTGGATTTATTCAGGCTTTCGTTTATAATGGTGAAGCAGCATATTTGGTTTTTGTGTAGACCTACGGCTCCAGCTAAGCACCTTTTCGATGGCTTCCCTGATAGTGTGAGGGGATGGAGAAACAACTTCTTTTTCTTGGAGGATTCTTGTATTCCATCTGGGTATGAGTTTCTTCGTGAGAGGATTGATAGTATCAGGAATCGTGCTCGTGTTAAACCCGAAGGTGCCCATGCGAATGATTGTCTGGCTTTTCTTGCAAACGATATTGGGGGTGTAAAGATTCATTATCGGAGGTACTCATCCGCCATCTTGTCAAGGGGGGGTGTATGTCCTAACCCGAAAGCGCCGTTAGTGTCGATGATTTTCAAGGTCACTTCTGAGGGGAGACGAATAGGGAAATGTAAGTTTTTTCTCTATTCTTTTTCTCTTTTTCTAACTTTTTCGCTTTACTTGACGTTTTCCTGTTTGTTTGTTGTATTGCAGCTTTGGGTTTGGTGGAGGCCATGTCTCTTGGTAAGAAGAGTTTGTTGGCTGCTATAGGTATTCCACCTGGGAAGGTAAGCAAACTTAGGGGTAAGGGAGATATGGATAGAGTGATTATGGATGCCATTAGAGAGGAGGTGCCTGATACTAATGATGATGGTATTGACGATGCTGATGATGACGATGATGATGGTGTAATGTCTCCTATTGTTGGTGGAGGTATGTTTTATGGTATGGTAGTTCTATGTCCGTGTGTGTTTGGTTTTTCTTCCCTCCCTTTTATATGTAGGATTTCGATTGTAGGGGGTAGTATTGCGGACCCGGGTGCTGAGGTTGTTGAGGATGTTGAGGCCGTTGTAGGCGAGGATGCTAGGGCCGGTGGTTTGTCTGTAGATGACGTTAGTGGTGAGAGCCTTGCTGATCTAGCCCCTCCGGACGACCTTGGGACTGTGCCCCTTGGTGTCATTGTTGATGATTCGCTTATGTTATCTCCTGGAGATGATGGTAAGTGTTGTGTGCTTATTTTTTTTTTTTTTTTTTTTTTTTTTTGTAACTTTGTCATAATTAACTCCTTGTTGTTTTTGTGTAGTTTCTCCATTAGGAGATCACGTTGATGGTGCTGCCTCTGCTCTGGGGAAAAGGCCTGCCCCCAATAATGTGCAGGGGAGGAATGTTCAGCCATTTCGTCAAGGAGCCGGGAAGACCTTTCGTTCGATCACAGAAGCGTTTGGGCCTTTTTCTGGTGGTGCTACCACTTCTGTTGTTGGTATGCGAGTTGGTGAGGGCCCTTCCATGGCGAGAGTGACTACTTCAGCCGCTGTTGTGACTCCCCCGTTTTGCCCGCCTAGCTTTTCAGCTGGGGTGTTCACGCTGCCTGATCCTGGTAAGTTAGTTTTATTTTGTTATTAGTTATTGTGTTGTATCTGATCTCTTTGTCTTTTGCAGGCCTTAGCATGGAGTTCTCTCATGCTGAGGGGCGTCCGTCTCGCATTGTCGAACCAGTGCGGTTTGAGGGGGATTTCAGCTCTGAGGCTGCCCGTGCATATTTGAGTGCTACAGAGAAGTATAGCCTTACTGATGTCTATGACATGGCTACGACTTCAGCATATAATACTTTTGTGGATACCTGGGTGGCGAGGCAGCGCAATATTCTCTATCATCAGGAGAGAGATCTTAGGCTTGCTTCCTTGACTGAGCAGCTAGAGCAGGAGCGAGAGTTTATTCGTTCCTCTAGGGATAGGGCTAGGGTAGTCGATGAGGAGGTCAGGGCAGCCAGGGAGGAGGCTAGAGTAGCCAGGGAGGAGGCTAGGGTAGCACAAGAGACAATTAGGGTAGTCCAGGAGGAGGCTAGACTAGCCAAGGAGGAGGCTAGGCTAGCCAAGGAGGAGAAAGACGGGGTTCTTACCCGCCTTAATGATGTAGAGGCTTCTTTGACACGTTGTGCTACTGAGAAGAGGGATTTGATTATTTCGATACCCGATGTATTTAGGGCCGTTCATACTCATCCTCAGTTTTTGGATGCGGTGACTAATCTTAACACCGCAGCCCGTGGTTATGGGAGGTATGAGGCTGCTGCGGCCTTTAAAGAGGAGTTCCCTGATTTACCTAGCAATGTCATTACGAAGTATTATAATGAGAGAGCGAAAGATAGAGTTACTGAGCGGACGCAGGCCTTTAAGTGTCATGATTACCCTATCCTGACTCGAGTTGCGGCTGATCCCAACTTAGAGGCGAAGGATATTTTGGAGATGGTCAGGAAGGATGCGGTGTTGGAGAATAAGAAGAAAGGAAAGTAGTGACTTCCCTCTTGTCTCATTTTGTTTGTCTTTGTTTTTGTGAGGCATGAGAGGACTTGGTGTACTTGTGGGGTTGCTTCCCTCTATCATTTAGACTATGTATTATGTATGGTGTTGCTACCTCTTATTTTTGAGATTATGTTATGATGATATATTTATGGGTTTGCGGTGGCAACCTTTTTTGTTATGACTGTGCCATATTTATTTTCTTGTTTATTGCATGCATGTATTTTTGTGTTCTCGCGAGATCGCTTCCGTAGGAAGTGCTTACCCTTTCTCCCATGGAGTTGAGGGCGGATAAATATGTGTTTGCCTAGTAGGCCTTGGATTTCTTTTTTGTATCATTCATAGACATAATATATAAATAATGAACCACAAGCCAAGTGTTGGAAGAAAAAGGTTGTATTCATTAAAAATAAGGATATTTCGGAGTACAAAGCGTGGCCCTGATCATTACATGGGATAATTTGATCAGTCCTTGTATAGTTCAAAACGTACAAATTTTCTTAGGCATAGCATTTTTTTAGGTTCATGGCGTTCCAGGTCCTGGGGATGGGGAATCCTGCCAGGTCAGAGAGGGTGTAGGCACCGCTCTCATTTGCCTCTTCGACTTTGTAAGGGCCTTCCCACTTGGGGCCTAGCTTGCCCGTGTTCTCTGCTCTGCTGGCCTCATTTTTTCTCCACACTAGGTCACCAACTTGGATATTCTCGGACAAGGCAACGCGGTTACCGGGGTGGCCAACCCCGTTACCGGGGTCACTTGAATATTCTCGGACACATGCTCGGATTACCTCGGACAAGGCAGGGCGGTTCTCGGACACCGCCCTGAATATCCCGGACACGACTACCTTTGCTCGGCTACTTGAGCCCCGTTACCGGGCATAGTCTACCTGGTTGGCCTGGCTTCCCGATAACGCGAACTTCTGTCCCATTTACGCTTAGGTTGACTTAGGTTGACTTGACGTCGCAATCACACATGCTTACGTCACGTATCCATTTGTGGACCATAAAGTGACGGCCCACGGAGGTAATCATTGGGCCTCAGCCCATAAATGGAAACCCTAAGTCTCAAGCCTATAAATACCCCTCTGATCAATGTGAGAGGGCAGGTTGTCAATCATTGCATTACTCACATACACACGTTCAAGAGCAGTTTTTCCTACTCTCTTACGTCACACCCGCTAATCATTACGTCACCTTAGGCTCGTCAAGAGCTTGGTAGGTTTGCACTGCTCTCGCAGGAGTTCGTAAGGATTAGCCAACACCCTAAACCCTTGAGCCCCGTCAATCGTTGCTCAAACATTGGCGCCATCCGTGGGACCGTTATAGAACAACGGTTTTTCACTAAGTTTTCTCCTTAACCCTTCACCCCCAATGGATTCAGGCCCTGCCATGAACCCCCATCCGAGCAGAGAGTTTCCTCCTCCCTCGGTAGACATCAACACCACCCCCCCAAACTCCCAAGTCACTGGATCAGGAGATGGGACGGGGAATGCTAGAAGGATTAGTGAAGAAAACCTATCTGGTGTCCGGACCAGACTATACCCTTTCGGTTCTAACGACACAGCCGAAGTGGAAGTGCTTGGCACGGGAGAAGTAGGCCAGTCAAGCTATCAAGGCTTCCAGATGGGAAGGCCTCCAAGTATCACTCCAACCCTGAGCTTCCCACAACTTGTTAGCTCAGAAGCCCCCACTCCAACCCAACAACCATCTCCCACTCCCACTCAAACCCCTTCCAGGGAACAACCGTCAGTGGAAGAGGCTTTGGAGATTTTGAAGACAGCCTTGTCCCAACAACAAACACCTCCACCAACTCCACCTCCACAAAACGACTTCTTAGCCAGGCTCATAGAAACATTGAAGCCCAAGCCTACGCCACAACCAATGCCTGAGGTCAATGCGAGTGTTCTGCTCGGGCAGTTGGTTAACGAGTTGCAAAGGCAAAAGGCACCAGAGCCTACCCCTCCTCCGCCCCCACAAGATACCACTCAAGAATTACTCAGTTTGCTGAAGGGCCTCGTGGGAGGGAGGGAAGGACCATCCCGGGTAGCAACCATGCCTACTAATGTGGTGAACTCTAAGTTTTGTGATTGGGTGGCAAAATATCCCATCCCAGACCGACAGAGAGTTCCCTCCATTGTCGGTACCTATGATGGAACAAGAGACCCGGAAGATCACTTAGCACTTTTCGAACAAGCTATCATGACAGAAAAATGGGTAGACCCGGTAGCTTGCCACATGTTTCCAGGAACGCTACAAGGTTTCGCTAGAGATTGGTTCACAAGCCTCCCAGAGAAGAGCATCTATGATTTCTACGACCTTAAAGCCAAGTTTACCTCCAACTTTTTTCAGCAGAAAAAGCAAAGGAGAACCCATCTTGAGGCACATCTCATACGCCAGCGGGAAGGGGAAGGCCTGCGAGAGTTCATCCTACGTTACACACAAGAGTGCCAGAAGATACCAGGCCTACCCGAGAGTCAACAAATATCCGGGTTCACACTCTCACTACTCCCAGGCCAACTCCAAGAACGACTAGCTGCACGAATCCCAGTCACCTTCAAGGAAACCACAGATGTTTGCTACAATTACTTAAGGTCGAAGGAAACGATAGCTTTGGCAAGGAGTGTAACAAGTGGCAAGAGAGACAGGGCATGGAGCGGACCAGCTGTCGGAGGGACAAGTAGACAAGAACCCCGACATGATAGTCGAAGAAGGGATCATCGTGACAGTAGACAAGGTAGAAGAGAGGAGGAAAGACCTCCTAGAAGATTCACCCCTTATGAAAGAAGCCCGTCTGGGGGGAACCTCAGCAAGACCCCCATGGAGATCTTAAAGACTGAACAGGTAGGGGCGACGTTTAAGCCACCCCCTCGTATGCTTCACCGCTCTGGAACAAAGAATATGAACAAGCACTGTGATTTTCACGAAGACTACGGCCATGACACTAATTCATGCCGGGAACTAAAAGCTGAAATAAAACGGGCGTTGGATGAAGGAAAGCTCGAACACTTGGTGATAGGAGCAAGGCAGCAAGCGAAAAAGTCACCCGCTAAAAAGACCTATGAGTGGCAGAAGGCAGCTAGGAAAGACAACCACCCTGGCCCCCCTGACGGCCATGTGTGCATGGTAAGCGGTGGCTCTCAGAAACGAAAGTCCCTTGTGCTAGAGAACTGGATGATGCAACCGATATCTTTCCCACCAGTGGAAACTACTTCCACCAATCCGGTAGTCATCCAGGTCCGTTTGGCCAATTATAAGGTCGAAAAGGCCTACATAGATACTGGAAGCTCCGCCGACATCATCTATGAGCATTGTTTCAAAAAGCTCCCTCAGAAGGTTAGAGAGGCTATACTCCCCGCTGAGTCCCCCTTAGCAGGCTTTGCAGGAGAAATTCATTGGCCTATCGGTCAAGTCATGATTGAGGTCATGATGGGGGAATACCCGTTTCATCGCTTTGAAGTCCTAAATTTCACCATTGTAAGAGCTCCATCCGCCTACAATGTAATATTGGGAAGGCCTTCCATAGAAAGGTTTGGGGCTATCCCCTCAACCATACATGGAATGATCAGGTTCCCAACACCAAATGGCATAGGCACCGTACGCGGTCGCATGAACTGGTCTCGTGAATGCAAGCAAGTGGCTAAAGCTGAAGTATCTAAACCCAAGCCCATCACAACGGAGACAGAAGAAGTAGATGGAAATGAGCGAAAAGTTATAATCAATGAAAAATTCCCAGAGCAGCCCATTGGCATAGGAGAACAACTCCCATTGGAAACCAAAAAGAAATTAGTTCATCTCCTCAAGAACAACCTAGACGTGTTTGCATGGCAAACGTCTGACATGACGGGAGTACCAAGAGAGCTGGCTGAACACTCTCTCAATGCCAACCCTAATATGTTTCCTATCAAGCAAAAGAAAAGGGCAATGTCCCATGATAGAAGCATAGCTGCCCTGGAACAAGTAGCCAGGATGGAAGAGGCAGGAATAGTCAGAGAGGTGAAGTACCAGACATGGATAGCAAACCTCGTCATGGTAAAGAAGGGAGATGGCTCATGGAGGCTATGTGTAGACTTCAAAGACATTAACAAGGCATGCCCAAAGGATAACTACCCCTTACCCGAGATAGACTGGAAGGTGGAGTCCTTGGACGGTTTCAGACTCAAATGTTTTTTGGATGCTTACAAAGGCTATCATCAAATCTCCATGAAAGAAAGGGATGAAGACAAAACCGCCTTCCACACAGACCAAGGAATCTATTGCTTTAAAAAGATGCCATTTGGACTAACGAATGCAGGAGCCACCTACCAACGTCTGATCGACAAAGCTTTCAAGGATCAGATTGGAAGGAATGTTGAAGCATATGTAGATGATATTGTGATCAAAAGCAACGCCGAGGGAGCAATGCTTGCTGACATCCAAGAAACCTTCAACACGCTTAGAGAAATCAACATGAAGTTGAACCCCTCTAAATGTAGCTTTGGCATGGAGGAAGGAAAATTTCTTGGCCATCTTATCACCCCTCGAGGCATTAAAGCAAACCCCAAGAAAATACAAGCAATCATCCAAATGCCTTCTCCCTCCACCAAGAAACAAGTTCAAAGCCTCAACGGTAAGCTGGCTGCTCTGGCTCGTTTCCTCTCCAAGGCCGCAGACAGGTCCTTACCATTTTTCAAAACCTTGAAAGGATGCATAAAAAAGAAAGACTTCATGTGGTCTGAAGAAGCTGAAGAAGCGTTCCAAGAAATGAAAAAGTTTCTACTTGATCTCCCTACTCTCACAGCTCCAGTACCAGGAGAGCTCCTTACCATATACTTGGCTGCCTCCAAGGAATGTGTAAGCTCAGTCCTCCTTGCTCAACGCGGAACAACACAAGTACCCATCTACTTCATTAGTAGGGCGTTAAAAGGAGCTGAAATAAATTACCCAGCCCTAGAAAAGTTGGCACTAGCATTAGTCCACTCGGCAAGACGCCTAAGAAGATACTTCCAAGGGCACCCTGTACAAGTCCTTAGTGACAAACCCATCAAACAGGTGCTAGGCAAGCCAGAGGTCTCAGGCCGGCTAGCAAAATGGGCAGTAGAGTTGGGAGAACACGAGATCACCTTCCAGCCAAGAAGCTCTCTGAAGGGCCAAGTCTTGGCAGACTTCTTGGCAGAATTGGAAGAGGAACCTAAAGCCCAAGAAGAAGAGGTAGTGGGACTTACGTGGACGTTGTTCACTGACGGAGCATCCAATGAAGAAGGCTCTGGGGCTGGTCTGATCCTCACTGACCCAGACAAGAAGGAATACACTTATGCTCTAAAGTTTAAGTTCCCCGCTACCAACAACGAGGCAGAATACGAAGCTCTCCTCGCCGGGCTTCGCATCGCTAGAAAGATGGGGGTACAACACATTGAAGTATTTGTGGACTCACAGTTGGTAGCAAACCAAGTCAAGGGCATCTTTGAGGCCGTTCAAGACTCTATGCAGCTCTATCTAGAGGAAGCCAAGCAACTAGCCTCTGAATTCAAAAGCTTCAACATAGAACAAGTGCCACGAAGCCGAAACAAGATCGCGGATGCCTTGAGCAAAATGGCCTCATCCGCCTTTTCCCACCTAACGAAAAAAGTGTTAGTGGAAGAGCTGATAGAGAAATCAATTACCCCCAAGGAGGAAGTAATGGCCACCGAAGATCCTAACAACTGGATGTCCCCCATCATCGCATTCGTTAAGGATAACATGCTCCCCGAAGATAAGCATTTGGCACGGAAGATAAGAATGAAGGCCCCCATGTACCTAATGATTGACGGCATCCTCTTTAGGAAATCCTTCCTTGGACCACACCTACGTTGTGTCGGCCCTTCTCAAGCGCTTGAATTGGTACAAGAAATGCATAGCGGCACTTGTGGCCTACACTCTGGTCCGCGCACCGTGGTAACCAAAATCATGCGCATGGGATACTACTGGCCTACCATGCACCAAGATGCCAAGAAGGAAATCGAAAAATGTGAATCATGTCAGATGCATGCCCCAATCCCCAAAATGCCCAAGCAAGACCTAATCCCTGTCACCACCGCATGGCCCTTCTACAAATGGGGCATTGACATTGTTGGCCCTTTCCCTCCAGGAGTGGGGAACGTCAAGTTCCTCATAGTAGCAGTTGACTACTTCACTAAGTGGGTAGAGGCCAAGCCGGTCACCACCATCACAGGTCAAAGAATGATCAACTTTGTGTGGGAACATATTGTCTGCCGCTTTGGTGTGCCTCACGTAATGGTGAGTGACAACGGGAAACAGCTAGCTGAAAACCCTTTCAGAGCTTGGTGTCAAGACATGGACATCAAGCAAGTCTTCACCTCTGTCGCCCATCCTCAAGCAAACGGCCAAGTGGAGATAATGAACAAAGCAATTGTCGAAGGCATAAAGGCAAGGCTAGGAACGGGCAGAGCATCATGGGTTGATGAACTTACTGGAGTTCTATGGGCTCACCGAACAACCCCTAGGGGCAGCACGGGAGAAACCCCATTCAGCCTTGTTTATGGAACCGAAGCTGTCATCCTCCCTGAGCTCACCATCCCAACTCCTCGGGTTATGACACTCAACCCAGCTCAGAACGAGAAAGCTCTTAGGGAAAACCTCAATTTGCTTGAAGAAAGACGAGAAATAGCTCACATAAGACAAGCAGAGAGCAAGCGCCAAATGGCTAAATATTACAATGCACGGGTCCGCCCAACAACTTTCAAAGTTTTCAAAGTTAGACATATGCTAATAACTTAATAAACACAAATATCAAATAATCTAAATTTTTTGTATTTTGAAATATATTTTATGTTAATCAATTAATTTACATATAATAAATAACTTAGTATTTACAAAAATGAACTCTTAGAATATTGAATGACTATTGTTTATTTATACATTAAAAATTAGTTTATGAAACGCTTATGGATGGACAAAATGTGATACTTATGATTGGTGATGAAACGTATGAAGGAACCATGACTAGGGGTTTGCTTGGTCACTACTTCGCCTTCGAGAGAAAAAACAAACAGCGAAAAACGCTTCTTGAGCATGATTGCGTCGCAGTCATTGATGACTACCTCGTAGTGAAGACGATTTATAGCAAAACGGTTCTAGAAGCTTCACGCTGCGGCGCAATAGCTCCTTACGACAGCGCACTACCTGCACGTCGACCAAAATCGAATTTTTATGTTTCCTTTTCGTTTAGGTTTCTTTTGTTTACCCTATATACAATGCCATATTTTATTGTTTAGAACTCAGTTTTTGATTATTATTCAAAGTTATTCCTTTTTCTTTCATATTGATGTTTCAATTATCAATTGTTTCATTATTAGATCGATTCATCTAGTTTTGATTCGATAACAAATCAATAGTTCTAGATTGTGTTATCATAATTTTAGATTTCGTTATCTAGGATTGAATCGACTAATCAAGTAACATGTCTTGTTTGATTGTTACCATATATACTTAAAAAATTTAAAAAATTGCATTTACTAGTTTTATAAATTTAAAACAATTATTTAAGTGTGTAAAATTTTAAATAAATTGCGTCAATTTTTATAATTTCTAACTAATAGATTGTTTTCAAACCAAAAATTTTGATCATTCATAAAATAATTTGCAATAGAATATGTACCACTGAGAAAAATTATTCACCAAAATTTAAACAATTTATTATCGTCACGGTATCACGTGAGTATCTTACAAATATATAAGATTATATATTTTAGAAGAAATATATATATTTTTTTTTATAGCGAGAGTGAGTATATTTTAAATGTATATACATGACATGATTTCTTATGCTGGACACCACTCTGAGAAAACACCCACAAAAACGACAATATATTTGCTAAGAGGATCAAGTACCAAACACCATTTAAGAATCTTTGTCAACTATAATTATATTTTATATTATATATATATAAATATATAACACCTTATTTAACACCATCATCAATCACTTGCCTTGTTCCTCGGTTAATCTAGGAAAAAAAACAACAGAAAGATGGATACGGTGGCACCGGTTGGATCAGCGGCAATACAATTCGGCGGTCCGGCGGTTGCGGTTGCCGGTGGCATTTCTCTTTTGATTCTCAAAAGTTTTCTTTCCAAACAACAAGTTGGTGGTGGGGGTGGTGGTAATCCAAATCATCTCCCGTGTGTTCCTGGTATACACTTCATTCTACCTCATATCAATTTTCAATGAGTATCAAAAGGTTTTTAGTGTAACGGTATGTAAGTTGACTCGTTAAGTTAAAGTTTTAAAGTTACGGCTAATAATATTGTTAGAAAAAAAAGTGTCCATTATTGTTATGGTCATGGGCGAATTTAGTCATGGGCCAAGTAGGTCCTTGGACCTACCTTAATTT
This sequence comes from Senecio squalidus, assembly GCA_910822075.1. Taxonomy (NCBI): domain Eukaryota; kingdom Viridiplantae; phylum Streptophyta; class Magnoliopsida; order Asterales; family Asteraceae; genus Senecio; species Senecio squalidus. Next base: position 18,045,833 of record CAJVGC010000590.1, read on the forward strand.
TTGAAATCATTTAGAAACGATGTCGTAATTTTTCGGATGACCCGGCTAAAAATGTCGAAAGGACCTTGGTAACAGCTTTGTTTTACATATGCATAACAAAATATAGAGTTGGTCCGCGTGGTTTTCCATATTGATGGAACAAAGTAGATATTTTGTGTCAAATGTTCAAATCTTGCCAAGCTCATTGTTTATTTTTGAGTACACACTCCTTTCAATCTATATATAAATACATTTTAACCCTTCACATTCTATATTATTTATAGATAATCAATGTTCCATTAATATTGTTATTATTGTTGTTAGTAGTAGTAATTACTACTAAGTTGTTCTAAAAAGATCCTCTAGTTATAAACTAATAGTACTATCAAGTTAGTTTTGGGTATACTCATAAAATGGAGCATTTTAGATAACACCCGTTAATAGAATCATTGTAAAACAAACACATGAACCTTTTTTTATGCTTTATTTGTAATAAAATTAGTCAAAATAAATATTTTAATTTACTACGATAGTAAATGTCTATACGAGACATGAAAATTAAGAAAACCATGGTTTGTTTATTTCAAATATGATTTGTCAAAACCTTTTATCTATCGAATATTTATACTACTGTTTAATCTGATCCGACTCGTTTGTCTCAAACTAACCCACTTTACTAAAAAAAAAAATTAAGGACCTACCTACGATTTTATCATGGTGTGTCATAAATATATAAGATTCTATTTCAACGGACATTACACATTTTGTCCACAAACAAGTTTTTAAATTTTTTAACAAAAGAATTCTGTTAAGTGTTAACTATACACTATTTTAATTTGAATAGTTTTGCTAGTTCTAATCAATTTTTACTAGCAGAAACCTGTGCGATGTTGTGGCGTAAAAAAAATAATGTTTGATATAATTATATTAAAGTTTATCATATCATTTTCGGTATGCAATTAACATATACATAATAAATGTGTTAAAATTTATGTAGAGAAATATAAAGATATTTAAATTTAAGTTGTGAAAATTTGAATTAATGTATTTTTTAAAAGATTAATAGTTATTAAAGAAAAGATAGGTTGACGGTTAATGATATTTTAAATGAGTTACTATTTTTAAATGATAAAATAGGGGTAATTAGTAATTTTGCTACTTAAGTTTCAAAATTAAGACAAATGTTCCAAATGCTTTATATGTAGTATAAATATAGATAATTATTAACCTAGTTTATTATAAAATTAAAAGTCAAAACCATTAAGCAATGGAAAAATTAATAATGTTTAACCTCAAAAAATTGTTGATCAACAAATCTATAGTCTCAAAATTAATCAACGAATTTTCGAGGTTAAACACTTCTTAACAAAAACAAATTCACCTTTGGCATAACGGTATTCATTATGTCTCAAATGTGTTTTATTAAGTAAGAGACTTTAAGTTCGAGTCCGCATAGAGACAATAGTATAGGAAAAACAGTTAAAGTTTAATAGATGGGGGGAAAGCAAACTCGCATTGATGAAATCATCCAATTAGTGAAGAAAATACAAAGATAATGTTAAGAAACATTTTACGGGTTAAAAAGTGTATTCTCCATGTGATTTATGATATATAACGAGTGTGTACGAAAATTGCAGCTGTACCAGGAGTGCCATTGTTGGGGAATCTTCTTGAATTGAAGGAGAAAAAACCATACAAGACGTTTACAAAATGGGCAGAAAGATATGGCCCGATTTACTCCATTAAAACCGGAGCCACCTCCATGGTTGTTGTTAACTCCAATCAACTTGCTAAAGAGGTATATGTCTTTTGTATTCCTAGCTAGATTTAATCTGTGTTTTTATGATGATTTAAAGTCAGTAGTCGTTTTTATAATCGTTTTCTTAGTGATATCGTTTATACGATGCCATAGGCTTTTGTTACCAGGTTTGAATCCATTTCAACTAGAAACCTTTCAAAAGCCTTAAAGATTCTCACTGCTGATAAAATGATGGTCGCAATGAGTGATTACGACGACTATCACAAGACTGTCAAAAAAAACATACTCACAAGTGTCCTAGGACCAGCTGCTCGGGTTGGTGATTATTTTGCTAAGATATTCCCTAAAGGTTTATTTTGCTCTCTTCGTCTATAATATATTAACTAATCATCATTGTTGATCTATCAATACCAGAAAAAGCACCGTGTCCTTAGAGACGCTATGTCGGAGAATCTTTTAAACCAACTTCATGCGTTGGCTCCGAATTCTCATCAAGAAGCAGTAAACCTAAGGAAGATTTTCCAGTCTGAACTGTTCACATTAGCGAACAAACAAGTGAGCTTTTCTTAGCCTATTTTGCAAACTACAAGATGTTTGAATAATTTAATTAAAAATTAAATTACACCGTTAGTCCCTATGTTGTCAAATTGCTATTAAAAACATCATGGGATTTAGTGTTGGAAAATTGTCAAAAAATGAATCACCGGCGTAAAAAATTACAACATTGAGGACGTTTAGTGTAATTATTTCAAAAAAACCTCAAAGTAGTGATTTGAGTATAAACATAGTGACTAACAATGTAATTTGCTGTTAATTAAAATATGATAATTTTCAGGTACTAGGGAAGGATGTTGAAAGCATTTACGTAGGTGATCTTGGAATCACCATGACAAGAGATGAGATATTTCAGGTTTTGGTCCTTGACCCGATGATGGGTGCCATAGAAGTCGACTGGAGAGACTTCTTCCCGTATCTGAGCTGGATCCCCAACCCCGACTTTGAGAAGAATATTGAACAAATGTATATCCGAAGAGAGGCTGTAATGAAGGCCTTGATTCAAGAACACAAAAAACGCATACAATCTGGGGAGGTAAAATATATACTTCATAATTTCTTTAAAATGTCTTTGAACTGAATCTTATGAATTTCACCCAAAACAGAATCTTAACAGCTACATTGATTATTTGTTGTCGGATGCACAACCATTAACGGAGAAACAACTTTTAATGTCACTCTGGGAACCGATTATTGAAACATCAGACACCACTATGGTAACCACAGAATGGGCAATGTATGAACTTGCCAAAAATCCAATGAAGCAAGCTCGTCTCTATCAAGAAATCCGAAATGTTTGTGGGTCTGAAAAGATCACAGAGGAGAAGTTGTGCAAGATGCCATACTTATCGGCTGTTTTTCATGAAACTTTGAGAAGGCATAGTCCTGTTTCGATAATCCCATTAAGATATGTACATGAGAACACAGAGCTTGGAGGGTACCATGTTCCCGCTGGGACCGAGGTTTGTTTAGATGAAAATAAACTTTCTATAAATAACATATATCAATCTTAGATGTTAACATATGATGTTTTGCAGCTTGCGATAAACATATATGGGTGTAATATGGAAAGGGAAATCTGGGAGGACCCTGAAAAGTGGAACCCGGAGAGATTTCTAGCAGAAAACAAACCACTTGACCTTCAAAGAACCATGGCGTTTGGAGGAGGGAAACGGGTGTGTGCTGGGGCTATGCAGGCAATGTTGCTTGCTTGTATGGGCATTGGTCGGATGGTTCAGGAGTTTGAGTGGAGACTTAAAGATGATGAGGAAGAAGATGTCAATACACTTGGGCTCACAACACAGAAACTTAATCCGATGCTTGCTGTTATCAAGCCGAGAAACTAATTATATGGAAAGACTGGATCATAGAAATGTAACCTACTAATTATGTATGTTATACGAGTTATGGTAAGTCGAATAAGTTGCTTTTTTGCAGTTGTTTCACTGATGGTGTTCATTGAACCAAGACGTATGACTTCATATGCCTAAAAACAAATATATTTGTCAACAAATGTCTATATTATCGGATATGAGTATGTTCTATTTGAGGGACATATAGTTAAATCAAATTCGAAATCAGATGATGTTAAAACTAGATTATCAAGTATGTGGACAGCAAGCCATGACACGAGTACAAAATGCAGCATTTCTCACATAAATTCAAGCTAGCTTGGCAGTCGAACCCCGAGAGATTTCTCAAGGACAATTGACCAATCGAGGTGCAGAGAACGATGGTGTTTGCAGGGGGGGAAACGAGTGTGTGCTGGGTCAATGAAGGCGATATTAATTGCCGGCATGGCGATCAGGAGAATGGTGCAGGAGTTCGAGTGGAGACTTGAACATGATACAGGAGAAGATGTCAATACGCTTGCCCTTACCACGCAGAAACTTAATCCAATGCTTGCTCTTATTAAGCCAAGAAACTAATATTATGGAACTGGAAACAAGACCTTTTCTACTCATCAATAACAAACTAAAAACAAGCGAACATTATATGAAAAATACATATAGCATATCATACATATAAGCATATAACATTCGAAAAGCTTACTTTTACAAAATATAGATTTCTAAGGAACTGTGATTACTTTTTAGTAACCATTAGTTCGGTTTGAAGAATTTCAGCTTAAGTCCACTATTGACCATGCTCCAAATGCCACCTAATGAAAACGCTAAACTGAAGGCGATACCGAGCCAACCGAGTGTCCAGTTGAAGTACCAGTTGAAGCTATATTTTGCTGGTTTCTTGATAAGAACCCACATGAAACACGGGTAAGCGAACGTGACAGGAAGGGTTAGTCCTCCTAACAAACCAGCAAGGCTGGCAAGGAAAGGAAGGGCTATACCGATGAAGAAATTGATGAAGCCGTAAACTACTCGGAAACCGGACCGAACCCACACCGAGCACGGTCGGTTCGTACGGCTCGTGTAGCTGGCTTCAAAACTGTCGAAAACTGGCATCGAGTATATCTGAAAGCTACTCAAGCAGCTAAAGACCACTAGCAAGAATGTCATAGCAAGTAGTCCTCTAGAAATATCTTGACTATGAAATGCGAATAGCGCGTTCAAAATCCCTCCCGATGGCATCTAAAACACAAAAAAGCAAATTTCAGTTTTGAAGATTCATTTAATGAATAATATCGTCTAAAATTCGATACACTTACAAGGTTTCCGTAAGCCCAAAAACCTCCAATAGCGACAGGGAACACGCACATTGCAATAAAGAAGTAGGCAACCTTTGCACCTTTCCACATTGGCACATGAGCCGGATGCTTGAACGTTGATGGCATGGTCGACTGAAAATGAAACCACAAAACTCCCCGTTACTTCGTAAATTTAGTACAACTTTCCAAAACAAAATAGCTCTTTTGACTTTTAATGTCAAAGAGTATCAAATCATAAATGTGACAGAATACCTGAATCTCGAGGACTAGATTGTGGCCTCGAAAAGCAAACGCAATGATCCCAAGAGCATTAAGAAACGAAAAAAGGGACGCTGAAACAGAAGGCAAGGGGACGGGTTCATAGGAGATGTTGGGTGGGCGTTGTTGGCTAACGGACAAAACCCAAACCATAGTTGAGTAAAATATTGCCGTCACTGCCCCTATGAGGGAGAGTCCAGCAATGGAGTTAAGGTTTGGAAGTTGAGACAACACTATACATAACGAAGTGAAAACCAGATACCATTCAACTGTGCTTAACGGATTTGTCGAACATAGTGGCCCACAAACAATCTCAAAGAAGAGTTTCATGGTCTCGCCTCCTATAAGAATCAATGCTGTCGCGGTTCCTGCTGACAAGTAAACCGTAGGGAATAGAGCTAACCACACCCCAAGTCGTTCCCCTGAACAAAAATCATGATAACATATCAATTTTAAAAAACAATACTTTGCGCAAATTAGACATTTATATTAAACTATGTATCAATGTGATCTTTACCGAATGCTGCTTGAGCGAGTTCCACATATCGATTGTACCTCTTTCCCGGAACTGCTTCGTGAAGCTGTACCAAGATCCACAAAGTATATAGTTGCCAGAAGTATGCTATGGTTAGTGACACAATCCCCCAACTCCTGCATAAACACATATCAATAATGTGTTAAATTGTTGCTTAAAAATTAATAACTTTTATTTTTATAAGCAAGTTCACTTTTTCCTTCTAAAACTTGATTGAATAACCTGTTAGACTACAAGTTATATTTTTTGGAAATGTTTGATAAAAAAAACATTAAATGGTTATAGTGGTTTTAGTTTTACTTGCACTTGGTTTAGAAACATTGCAGCCTTTCGTCCTAACATTTTAGAAATGCATGAGTCTATCTGGAAAACTTTTTGTGCAGATATCGTTTTTAGAAGGGAAAGTATGCAAAAGGTTCAATCGTTAAGATATCAGCACCAAAAATTAAAATTACATTTTTGGTCTTTTCAATTAGTTCAGTTAACATTTAACGGTAATAACTAACTGTAACTTGACGAAGAGACAAAAAAACTGAAAAATAACAAGTTGTGGACAAAAATTGCAAAAAAAAAAAAGGTTTAAGAACGAAATCAACGAATTGAAAAGTCTCGAGGGACAAAAATTACAATTTACTCTATTAATTATTATTTTTTTGAAGGCAAATAGTTTTGTTCTTTTCTTTTTTTTGGTTAATATATTTGCAAAAGTTTTAATAACAACAGCCTTATAGGTTGTGGTTAAATCACAAAGATAATGTTTTAAAAGTTATAATTTGTAAAAGTAGAAGGTAAGTTTCACAAATACATGAGTCGGTTTTTAGTATTGTACAATAACATAATACATGTCTAATATTTTAAACAATAACCTACAAAATTGTTGTTATCAAATCTCTATTACGAATAGGGAGACACTAGGGACCAGACATAACATAGTATGTGTCAGCATATTGACTGGGCCAACCAAATTAAATATTTTTTTTTACTAAAAAACATAAAAATTTAAGTAAAAAGTAGAATTTATAATAATACTGTTTAAAAAAATAAGTAGAATCTAGGGGTGAGCAAAAACCGAACCGAAAACCCAAAATCCGAAAAAACCGATGAAAACCGAACCATAAAACCGGACCGAATACAAAAACCGATGGTTTGGGTTTCGATTTTTGAGAAACCGAAAAATACGGTTCGGTGTGGGTTGGAGGGTAAAACCAAACCGAAAAAAACCGAACCGAACCATTATATGTATGTCAATTTTAATATGTTCACTTTTAGTAGATATTTTAAGTTTTATTCTTTTTATTTTTTCCTTTGTCTAAAATTCTAAATCATTATAATTAATTACTCCCTAAATACACAAACTCTCGATGCTAATAGTGAAGCCTCAAAGTTTTCTTTTCTAAATTGCCAATCTCATACTTATCAATATATAATCTTTTGATGGCATGTAGGCCACAATATTCAACAACATATAAGTTTATTTCTTCAATTTTGATTTTTTTTTTGTTGCCATGTAGGCTATAGTTTACTAAGCCACATACAGTATTTTTTTTCTTCTTAATTTTGTGTTTAAAATTTTCCGATTCATATCATTATGTTATAGTAATATGCACAACTTCATGTTATAAGTTGTGAACTGCTCCGTCAATTATTCCGTGACATAAGCTTCCATTTGAGATTTATTTCACAAGTTTCCTTGACTGATCTATGAATTTGCCCTGTCCAAAAACCGAAATAAAAAACCAAACCGAACTGAAAAAAACCGAAACCAAGTGGAACCGAACCAATGTAGAAACCGAACCAAACGGTTTGAAACTTTCAGGAACCGAAATTTCGGTTTGGGTTCGGGTTGAGGTCGGAACCGACCCAAACCGATCCATGCTCACCCCTAGTAGAATCTATAATAATACTATTAAAACTATAAGTAGATACTAGTAATATTTTACATTTCTTTTGAACAAATTTATGGGGAAAAATATATTTTCATTTTTGCTATAAAAAAAATGATTTGACATCTAAAGTTAAAATAGGACAACAGGCATAGAACAAGTGATGTAATACAAATAGTACGTTGATACTTTCACTGTACCAAAATAAGTGAACGTATGATATTCATTTGAGGTAATTTTAAATATAAAAGTTAAAAAGTACAAAAATTGTGATGCAATGATACGCTTATCAAGTTGTACCTTAGAAAAAGTAGTCAAATAATATGTAATTCGGTAATAATTTTATAAATGTATGGGCACTTATCGATATATTACGACCTTGATTATTGTTATTAAAACTTATAAAAATAATATGAAATACTAATAGTTATGGTGTACATTTGTCTATCAAGTAGATAAATAAATAAAAGGTATTTAATTTGCTAATCGTCGTCATTTAGAGTAATGGTTAAGCGCTAAATGTATATGAATGTTTTCTTTTTAATATTTATAAACGGTAAGTTTTCTCTTCTTCGCTTTAAGGTTGACAACTATCAGAAACCAACATTAATGTTTGATCATTTGAACTTCAACTTTCAAGTTTAAAAATATTAGATTTTCGATGGAAATAAAATCAGGTTCGGGAGAAAAAAAGAAAGGGACACAAAACACTTTATCACGATGCTATCGATAAATAAAGCAAATTACGATTGCTTTATTGAAATCGCTATTTTAATGACACTTTTAATCTTCCATAAAACAACAACTTTTAAAAATTAAAGGGCTCTAATACTCTATTTTCAAGATTTACAAAATCTATTAAACAAATATATTTTTTAAAATTGTTTGACCACTATTTTCTCATTTGACCATTTTCGATTAATTTTTCACAAGTGATATTAAGTTCATAAAACTAGTAAGTCTAAAAATAAACTAAAGACATTATATAAGTGGCTTATTAATTATTGTCATTTCGGCTTATGTTTCATAAGCCCAAATTTTCCGGCTTGTGTAACTAATTATGGACTTATTACTGTTTATTACGTCATAATAAACAGTAATAAGCTCATAAACTATTACATAGGCCGAAAAATCCGGACTTATAAAACATAAGTTGAAATGTCAATAAGACGTAAGCTACAGGCCCAAACAAACACCCCTAAAACGAACTAAAAAGGAAAATAGAAAGCATACCAGCCAAGGAAAGAGAAAGCAAGAGGCAAAACCAAAGCTTGAAACCCAACACCAGCATTAAGGTTATGAAAAGCGGCATAATGAGCATTCCCATTCCGTGATTCCGTGATCGGTAGCCATGCATCTTGCGGGTTAAGCTTAGTCAAATGTCCAACTTCTTCCAAATAGCCTTTCATATTAACCAACACTCTTTTCATAGGCGTACCAATCGGGCTCAAAAACGACGTAGGTGTCCACGCAGTAGACGACTTCCCACCTTCTTTAGACGACATTGGTCTAGGCGACCGCATACCCGAAGGCGTCATTATCTCCGGTGTCAATCCCCGCGGTGTTGCGGGGATTGATATCAACTCCGTTTCTTGTCTCTCATCCATTTACAAACAATAACTTAAGAATGAGAATACAACAATGTTGTTGTTGTCAAGTGTGACATATATAGAGAAGGGTTGAAGTGAAAGATGTTTATGGGAGTTTGGGAAAAGAGATTGTGGCCGTTGGATTGGGAGAGATCTCGAGATGAAACTAGTGAGAGTCAGAGTGGTGGTCTGAATAAGAATCTCTGTGAAAAAGGACATTTCGGTTTTTAAAGTGAAACCCCTCAAGCTACTATGTGTATTATAGATTGTTTGGAATGGATTATTTTAAACTTTTTTGGCTTATGTTTGACACAAATGCTTATAACATATTTTTGTTTTAAAGAGTCTTATCTTGAGTTGAGTGTTCATAAGACGGTTGTGGTTTATAAGTTTAGATATATATGAAAAACTTGTACCATATTTTATTTTTTTAAAGTCGACAATAATTAACATTTGTTTTCGTTTTTTAACTACATTTATGAGTGTTGTCTAAATTTTCATCTAAAATATAACCTATATTAATAAAATAGGTTTGGGTTATTTAGAGGAAAATACATAAAATATAGTTTTTTTACTTAATAAATATGTTTTCAAAAAAGTGTGTCTAAAAACTTCAAACTCTGGCATCAACCATAATCATAAAGAATTATAGGTTCATGCATTTTAGCAAACACACTTTTATCTCTATTAATAAGAAACTACTATTTGAAATGTAATCAAATTCTAGATTTAGCTAGTTCAGCGTTTGGCTATTTTACTCAAAAGAAGTTCTAGCTCTAACTTCAACCGTAACGGCCACTCACCCTCGCGTTAACTCCCGCGACCCATCCATATATGATAGACTTTTTTTTTCTGTCTAGTGTATATGTGTTCGATAAATAATATTGAATAAAGAAAAAATATTAAAAAGTAGTGAAGATAAATGATGATCTGAAATCATATAAGAGGGTGAATAGGTAAATCCAAATAATGAGAGGGGGGTGGGGGGCACAAGTTTGGGCAACTGACCAAAGAAACATGGGGATAGGTCCCTTTTTAAGAAATCAAGTAAATTTAATGCCAAATTATGTCTAGAAAAAGGGTGAAACTTCTTTCGATGGTCATCACCAAGATTTGACTATAGTTTACGTTGTCACCAGGGCCAGGGGCCACTTTCATTTACCATGTGCTCTGAATTCTGATGTAGCCTTTTACTCGTATTCATCGCTAACGACTTACTAGATCATGAGTAATACATTGCTCCGTTTAGATTAAGAAAGGTGGATCTGAATCTGAAAAAAAATCAATTTTTTGTTAAAATATATAAGAAAACACACAAATAATTTGACCTATTTTATATAAAAGTTGTTTACTAAAAGATTTGTACTCTATCGATATCTAAGTTGGAACATTAACCTAGGTGTTAACAATCGACTTCGTGTTTATAAACAAAATCAAGATAGAGTAGAACGCAATTATATTTGTGTTCAAAAGAAAAGGTAATCTAATAGGGTCCTCCTATTTGGACCCCTTCTTAATCTAAATTGACCCCCTAATTATGATTTTATTGGTAAGGTTTATTCCTATTGGTCCATTTTAACAGCTTTTCAATACTTTTACACAATCCAATGCAGTCTTTTTTTATCATTCCCATACAGATTGTCATTTTCAAGATCCATTAAGATTATAGTCAAATATAAAAAACTAAATTTCAGTCTTTTTACTAACAATTAATTACTTTCAACTAACTGTTTATTACCTTATAAACATATCACACTTTTATTTTTTTTAAAGAGCAACAACATAGAATCAGTAAGTATTTTTATTTGTTTTTTTACGCTTCATCAGTCACTTGTACATTACGCTTCATCAGTTATACATTACGCTACATCAGTTGTACATTACGTTTCATCAGTTGTACATTACGCTTCATCAGTTGTACATTACGTGGTCGTCCTCTTCCCCTGCCGGAAACTTACCGTAGATGGCGGCCGGAGCAGGCGGCGGATGGTGGCGGCGGTGGCCGGAGTTATATCGTCAAAGAGATTTAAACAGTCGCGTCTAGAATCGTTATTTTAGTATCTAACATAGCAAGTTCCTTTTAGTTTACAATTGCATACGTACATGGCAATCATTTTGTGATGGTACAATTAGGAGATAATTACCCGATGCCTCCAATCTATGGTCTGTGGATGCGCCACAAATCTCCGCCAGCAGCTGCGTGGGAAATTAGATATAAGTCGCGTCTAGAATCATATATGACACTTAATCCTTTTCAGTCAGGAGATACTATAGATGTAGACTATTATTGATAATGAAGGTTATGTTTTTTTATGTTTATTAGTATCATTAGTTAATGATAATGAAAGTTATGTTCTTTTATTATTTGTCGCGTCGCAAATTATTTTATTTATTTGATCCGTCGTAAAAAGTTAGTATAAATAAAAAGTTAATTCTTATAAATGTTGTAGTTAGGTGTTTGTTATAAATAAAAATAAAATATAAATAAAAAATATTGCTAATCATTACCTAATTATTTGGCTAAAAAGACTAAAGAAATGAAGTTTAATAGCTAATTATTATATAATAATTAGAGTTATTTAAGGAAAATTTAATAGATAATTATTATGGGATCAATTTAGATTAGTAAATGGGTCTAAATAGATCACCCTACGTATTATTTTGGTTACCATCCTTCAAATAAGTCAAAGATAATATTATGATTTTTAGCAAAACCTTGCATTGATTGCATAATCAAGATGTAAATTTTGATTCTTCAAAACAAGTAGTTAAATACATGTCACATATGGACAAAAAACATTTTTGGGATATTAACTTTAATGTATATAAAATGAAATCAATTATATACTATACTACATATAAATATAAATATTTTCTCATATGTTTTCTTTCAAAAAAGATAATATTAATTAAATGAAATATTTATTTATATTTTTTAAAAGTAGTGTGAACTACAAAAAATAATATTAATTAAATGAAATATTTATTAATGAGACGGCATAGGTAAAACTTGAATTTGCTTACAAGTGGTTTATGATATTTATAGATTAGTGTCTTTTTTAGTGAGTAATGATATATAAATCTAATTTACGGATCTAGAATACCTTTTTAAGTTCATTTTTCGGTCCAAAATTAGATTCAACAATCATTTTTTCTTTTTAATACATAAGTAGATAGTATAATGTATCAATCAATTTAATAATGATATATAATCATTTGAAAAAATGTTGGAATTTATGTAAATTTGTTTATAGCATAATAATGAGGATTTAGATTGAAATTATGGCAGGCCAAGGCATGCTACTTTCTTTTATATATATTCCTATGGCGTGGGAAATCTTGTATGCTTTACTCATACATATCCCTTTCATCATGCCATTAATCATTCTTTGATAAACTTTTTTTGAGTAACATTGAAGCATTAGAGCTAAATTTAAGTTAACAATCGATAAGCTTGATTGGTATTAGCTTGAATCCAAGTGCTAGCACGAAAAAGTGACCGTTGTACGACTTAAGTCAAACGAAATTATACAAGATAGTTGTAAAGGAAATTGATCTAATAGTTTGAATTACATCTAATTCTCGACAAAAGTATGTCTTCATAGTTTATGTATAGTCTTGAATTCATGATCTAATATCTATTTGATAAGTTGATTTCTCTCACGGTGATCCTACTATTCACATAGAACATCAACGTAATAAACGACTAAACCTTTTCAAGTAGAACCTATAGTCAAACATGATCATGTTACGTCTCTTTTTTAAGACCGGTTAAAACAAAGTTATATATTGCACCCATTGAGGCTCCGAGGATACCATTGTAATAGCCTATATAACATAAACCGATACATAAATTCTAAGGGCCTAATTTCACTAAGTTCAACCACCCCTCTATCAGGAAAGGAATCTTCAGAATTGATGATATTGCTTGAAGAATCTTTTCGAATACGAGGGTATACCTGGCAAAATGGACGGGTTGGGTTGGATTGGGTCACGGGTCAAAATGGGTGCGGGTCAAAACGGATGCGGGTCCAAATGGGTCACTTTAAAAATATACCAAACGGATGCGGGTCAAAACGGGTCCTTTTTCATTTCTTTACCAAATTATAATTTTAGCAAACGAGCGGTTATAAAAATATATTTGTAACAAAAACATTTGAATTTTCTTCTAAATACTTTCATATATACATAAATCGATATTTCAAACGCTCGTTAAAACTCATAATAATAAGGTATTCAAGTCACTTAAAATTCATTACAACTTAAAATTAATCTAATCTCTTTAACAAATAACTGAACCATAGTGTTGTCAATTTTCTTAAAATACGCTATCTAAAAATACTAAAATTAATAAGAATAATTATAATAATAATAATAATAATAATAATTATATTATTTATCAAATTATATAAAGTAAGTAATGATTATTTATATCACTTATTTAACTATGAAATTATCTTTTAACTATAATTGATGACATGTGGTGAACATGCAAAAAGACTACCGACTTTTATTTTTTACCGTGTTTTTTTTCCACAATCATACAATCCAGGCCGACCCATTATGACCCGCATCTACTTAATTCCTTTTTCCATTAGCCCATTAAGACCCGCATGATAAATATCTTCAGTCCAAATTGACCCATTAGGCAAAAATAAATATCCATATTGACCCATAATCAGATTGGCGGGTCAACTTTGCCAGGCCTATACGAGGGTATTGAATCACAACACTCAATTGGTAGACTTATGATATGGGCAATGCACCAATTGCAATACAATAAAGCTACAATTTGTTAGTTACTCTAGAATCTAAATGCCCGACAAACTTAAAGAAAAATATTCCTTCGCTATGTGAGTTTGTCGAACTTATATACTATTATCTTGATAAACAAGCTACCCCAATGTTTCATCCGTCACGAATTCAAAATATCTCATTTCCCTGTTGTAACTCAAAAATTTCAATTTACATTTAAAACATAAATCCGATTCACTCAACTACTTATCCAACGACTCACTTGTTATTCACTAACTTCGTTTAATCACTATCTATCTACTCGGTCATCAAAGCGTCGTCCGACCGAGTTTCAAAACCTTAGAGATGTAAAGTTATGCTAAATATGTATCTATGACAAAAATGTTGTAATTACTTGCACTTTATGCATCAAAAGATATACCTTGGCAAAAGTCGGGTTTAGAATCGTGATTGACATTGACAACCATAACCATAACCAGATCTGGAAACATTTATCAAAATCCATTAATGATAACGATGATGACTAGAATCAGTTTCCTGCTCCTGTTGTTATCCCACGCAATCGCTACTCCACGGTTCAATCTATCTCACTTCATCTATCCAACAATCAGCGACGAATTCCGTCCCCAACCATCTCTCTTCCTAGAGGTAACCCTAATCAAACTCAAATCTTCAATTAATTCACAAATTTACTTATAATTTACAAATTAATCATTTTAGGATGTAATTGGAGCTTTATCGTATAGTGAAAACTGGAAACCTGATGAACTTAGGGTTTCGAAATTAGATTTTGAGAAAATTAGGTACGGAAATTTGCAGAGGTATGAGATTGAGTTTTTGTTAGGGAGGAATAACAAGGATTTTGTGTTTAATATGCGCGATGAGGTTTCGGTGTGGAAGAGATTTAAGGATAGTGGTGGTGATTTTGATTTTGAGGTTTTGGCTAATGAAGTTAGTTTGAGAGCGGTTATTGGTTCGCTACGTATTGAAGGTCCTGTTGAATTACTTGTTTCTGGTGATGATGAGATGTCGTTGCTAATGCCGGTATGATACTTAACTTGCTTGCATTTATTTAACTTTTTTTAGCTGTTAACTGTAATTGCGTAAAGTGTCGTTTTACTTGCATGTATGTGGTTGTCTGTCTAATTTGATAAGTTATGTGTCCAGCTAAACTCATGTACGTTTGGACCGTTTGTTTCAGTGGAACACATCATATGCTGGCCTGAAAAGGATAATTGTTGGTGAAGATGTTACTGTTGAAGTGAAGAATGCACAGAATGTGTCAGTTTTACAAGCATGGGATCTTGGAACTGGAACGGAGCGAAATCTTGTTACTAACTGGGAGAAATGTAACGAGTGGTTCTTTCCATGTTTGTTATGTATGTCGGTACTTCCGGTAAGGATATTCGGCTCTGCATCTGTAGTTGCGTTCGGAACTCGAAATCCCAGTGCAGATATTACAACAAATCTTGTGTCTGAGAATGTTATTGAATTGCTTGCGGATGGATGTTATGCGAAACATACTAATAAAAAGCAACAATTTCCTATTGCATCGTTGAGGCCGAAGATAAAATTATTGGAAAAAGTATTGAAGAGCTTTTTAGGAGACGTAATTAATCGTAATGGTGGCAGTGGAAAACTTAAAGCAAAAATTGAAGCATCAACTGCCTTTCGTTTTCAGTTAGAAATAGAAAGGAATATTAAGATTAACGATACTCGGTGGACTACTATGGCAGAATGGCGGACAAGACCTACTGTTGAACGTGTATGGTTTGAGGTACTTGCACGAATCGAAAGGAAGAGGTTAAAGCCCTTATCTGTTAAGAAGATTAAACCTTTTGTTGGCGTAGATTCGTCTGCTTGGAGTAATTTAATGGCAAATATGTCCTTTACCAAATTATCATCCGTTCTTGTAGCTCCAGAGGCTCTTACTATGTGAATTGTTAGGAAATTTGTACATGTTTATCTGGGAAAGCTCTTGTACCATGAAATAACGATGTATCAGATTACTTGTAAAAAAGTTTATAATCCCAAATTTGTAAATCGACTTCACACACATTATTGGAGAGAAAAAAAAATTGAAGCTTTGAGTAATGAAGAACCAAAACGGATAACATTTTTTCATTGCAGATGCTTTGCTACAGGTATGCCTTATACTTTGATCATATTAATTTCAGCAACAAGTAATGATATAGGTGAATATTATCATTCGACCATCGTTATAATTTATTTGTTATATAATTTGTAATTCATAGGAAAAATATAGAATTATAGATATTACGAGATGATAAACTTGTCAATTTCCTTCCTTTTTGTCACTGTCGTTGCTTCCGGTGTCAATCTGCTTCATATCCACTTTTTTATATTTATACCAAGAGGCACACGTCAAATAAACTCCTAAATTCACTATACTTAATCCCGCTAATAACCAGTAAAAGTAGTTCAATTTGTCTCTATTTAAATTATTACTTGCTAACCACCCGTCACTCACTTTGTTCACCACTTCCACCACTATTGAGCTTAAGTAGTATCCAAACGCCAATGAACACCATGAAATAGCTGTCCCGAGTGACTTCATCCCTGATGAACTTTCTTCATAGAAAAACTCTAGTAACCCGACCAATGTAAACATATCAGCCACCCCAAAGATGGCGTATTGATAACCTAGCCAGAAAACTGTCATAGGTAAAGGGCCTGGTGAATCAACCATGTTATTGTCAATAGCAACTGATTTCCGGTGAGTTTCCACAACTCCTGCCACTGCCATTGAAATGGCTGAGAGAACTAATCCTACTCCAATTCTCTGAAGATGTGTGATTCCTGTCGGAATCCCGGTAAACTTTCTTACAAATAGTACAAAGAAACGATCGTAAAGTGGGATTAGAAGAGACATGAACAGTAGTGGAATCACTGGAATCGAGGGACCGGGAACTTCAAAACCTAGAAGGTTTCTGTCCATGGTTGTACTTTGTTGAATCGTGAAAGTTTGCAGTTGGGCCAAACATGTGTTCATGAATATAGTGCTTAGTATAATAGGAAGCATTCGTATTAAGATTTTCGTTTCTTCTACTTGTGTTACTGTACAAAGCTTCCATGATCCCGATGGTCTAATTTCAGACGCATCAAGTCCACTACTAATAATTGCTGCCCTGTTCAAACATCTGATTAGAAAAACAAATTATTAGCAACCGATAACCGTAACTCTTCATAAGATAAACGTATATAAGAACGTATGCCTTCAAATTTATAGGTTCACACCTGAATTGATCTGTTTTTTGAAGAATATCAGTTAACACTCCAGCTTCTTTATCGTGAATCTCATACAACTCTGCATTCTCTGGTATTTGTATATTTCGGTTTTTAATGGCCACAACAAATACCTAAATCCAAGGTATATCAGTATCTATAATGCGGGATATTATTACAAATATTGTTGGTATTTGTTACGGTATTATACCTGTAGAATTCGGAGAATTGGGCTTCCTTGAGGTACGTAATTCTTGTACATGGACTTCCCCATGAGTAGAAAAAGAGCTGCTATTAGGACAGCTACTGAACACACACCGAACCCCCAATCCCAACCTTGGTTAGAGCTGATCCAGACTACAAATGTAACCCCGAATACAGCCCCTGTTGTGACGCTGAACAAAAGCCAGTTGAAGTAACTTGCAAGTGATTCGGCCTCTTTTGGTTCGTGTTCGTCAAATTGGTCAGCTCCCAATGGAGGCAGAGCCGCTTTAATCCCACTCGTTCCAAATGCAATCAAATACAGACCTGTGAACAGTATCGCCTCTTGACCACTTTCTGCTGTCTCACATTGATTTCCTAGGCTAGCGTTACATGGAATTGGTCTTAACTGTTGGAAGTGTGCTTGAACTGCTAGGAGTGCATAACCCTGAGTTTACACATATGTCATAGTATGTTACATCCATTAAGAGGTGTTAATAGTACGTTACAGATTATCTGGGTGAGTTTTGTTTAACGTACCACAACTTCAAAAGATGCGAACAGGATGCAAGTCTTGAATCGTGACAAGTAGGTGTCAGAAATAAACCCTCCGAATAGTGATAGTAGATATGCGGTCCCCGAGAAGTTTGTAAGTGTTGTGGCTGACTTGGTCAAACTAAAGTTCATATACCCGTAAAAGTAAGTTACTAAGCTGACAGCCATCGCAATGAATGCCATGTTCTCAAGCCCTATCGTAGCTGCATAAATCAATACAAACAAAACTGTCAACAAAAATTTGACAATGCAAGTTAGTTTCAACATTTTGAATTAGTTAACAGTACCATAAACAAACATAGCAGCTCTCGTCCCACCAAGCCTTTTCTGGTGTTTAGGTTGTAGTTTGACATCCCCATTGATTCCCTGAAAATTGTCGTATAACGTGTTAGTATAAACTTGATTGCTTATAAAAATTTATAGTATGTAAGTTTTACCATTTTACAAAGGGCGCTCTGGTGTTGCACTTGCAGGATATTCAACTTTGGTGTGAGTGTGTGTTACTAACATTGTGGAAGGTTGTTTTTATAGTGAAGGACGTTTTTGTCTTATCATTTTACGGAATCAAATGGTATCTTTTAGGTTTGGTTAAACCCTTCTCTCTTCACAAATAAACAATCCGGCGGGTCAACACATATGTTGTCTGATCATTATCTTATATAATTAGTTATATGCAAGTTGAAGCAAGGGTTAAGTAGGAAGATGTCTACATCTGCTCAACTGAAAATGTTTTTTCATTTGGTTGGTCATGTCGTCATATACTGTTTAGTGATTAGTGATACCACATTTGATTATAGTATATTCGTAGCACTCTTAAGACCGTCATCTTGTTTTTAGTCTCTGCTTAATATTATAATCTGTATATTATATTAAAAATAATACCAGAAAATGTGTTTTTCGTTTTATTGTTCATGTCGTTCTCTACTGTTTAGTGATAGTACATTTGATTATACTTTATTTGCAATAATTTTTTGACTGGCATCTCTGTTTTAGTCTATGCTTATATTACCTGCCTCATATTGGCCGTGTGACCGGTCGATGTGGGTGTCTAGTGGTTGCGTATCCCATATACTAAGAACCATATATGGTATGGTGGACCCGAGAGCCCTTTAAGCAATGAAAAAACTAAATCATGAATGACATTTGCACAAACAACGTTTATCAATGTTCTACTCTTATTAAACTCGTGAATTTAGCTCCCATAATTCTTGCGGGTGCTTGTTTCATCTGTCCATTGTCACCTAAACCAGATCTGGTTGAATATTACTTCATATCTTTGTGACATTATCTCGTTTTCTATCTTGGATTAAACAAATCTGGGTTAAGTGGTAGGTTTTGACTAATACTGTCATTATTTATATTTTGGTGTTTGTCGTCTTGTCATGATCACCTGGCATGCCGCTGTGACTACATCATACGAGTCTACCTTCAAACGTTCAACATCATAATCAGGTCAGAACTTCACCTTGTTTTCACATTGAGTTTGTTACTATTACCTAGTTCCGTCTCCTAAATATATTTGCGTTTTTCATCTATAATTTGTTTCATCTATAATTTGTTTTACGTTTTTACGAAATTTAGGCAAAACTTAACAAAATTGAAGTAAAATAATATGTGAAAAAATAGACTCAAATAAAAAAACTAAACTTAATAGAATTACAAATTGCTATTGTTTATGAATTAAATTATAAGTTAGCGACTAAAAGTGTCAAATTTAAAAAGTATTTAACAGAAAGTATGTTAAATCTAACTGATAGAGACGAATTTGATCAAAACTTTAGACTATAGGGACTAAAAGTGTTGTTTCCTCATCCTAGGGACTAAATTGACAATTTAGACATACCACGTGACCGATTTCTGTAATTTACACCTAGATAATTGGTGATTAAGATTTATAACTCGCCCGTTACGTTTAGTATCTAAGTTTTATAATATGTAAGATGGTCTAAAGATGTAAATTATGAATGATATTCAAGGTCACTTTGCATCACATTTGTAAGTTCGTTAGAATAAAATATCAAAGCGAATGAGTCGTTTTATATCGAGTTTTGTCAACTTGATAAAATAAAGTTATCAAATACCAAAGTGTTGTGCTCATTAACATTTAATCATTTTGTTATAGTTAAGTCGGCCATGTATTAAATTAATGACTTGTTTAGTGGTTTTGTACAGCCAATTTGGTCATCGGATTAGTTATTAAGGATTACTTATTATGTATTTATTGTCATTGGATATTATATATCCATGTATAAGCATCTTCAAAATGCCCTTTATGGTCACAGACGCGGACTTAAACCCTGTCTAGGGCTAGGGCTACCGATGGATTTAGTCGAATGATGTATATTTTGTGTTGCACGTTAAAGGTTGTAAAAAACACACATTTTAAACTGTATAACGATGAATCAAACCTCAATAATGCTAATCATACTACACTGACAGAACTTGAAGGGTTAATTGGGCGGGGTTAAGAAGTATTTAGTTTGTTTCGAAGGGGCCATTGGTGTATAATTGTGTCGGTGTTTCATATATGAAAAGCAATGAAATTTAAGCTTGATTCCTAGAATCTTTGAGGATTAAAAGACATCATGCCCCTATGACACAAAGTTACGTTCATAGTGATATGTCATAACTTTTGAGATGGCTCGAGTTATACTTGTATGTTTCTAGAGGGAAAGTTTTATTGATTCATGGATAAAGAATTTCGAATAACTGATGGTGTAGAATCACTAGTCAAAGCAAGCGAGAACACACACACGCACACGTTATATAAAAAAGTTTTCAACGAACTAGAGAAGTTGTATCTTATGTCTCAATATAAGTATTTCATCGTCTTATGCTAATTCTCATGGTACTTACTATAAACGCGCTTATCTAAGCCTCCTTATAACTTAAAGTTCACTAGTGTTGCTTTAGTAACAAGGATTATTCTTTAACTAGCCATAAGTTAACCCAACAAAGTGGGCTTATCTTATCAACCGGGGTAAGCTCCATTTGGACTGAGCTCGGCCCAGAATACTCAATTGAAAATTCAAAAGTCTTATTTTTACAAGCTTTAAAAGGATGAGTATTGATATAAATAAAAAGAAGAAATATATATAAAAAACCATTATACCCTCATTTCACTATTGGATGAGTATTGATTTTACTGTCCATTAGGACTACCTTCTTTATAAATTGATTACAAGTCATAAGTTGTAATTAGTGACCAACTTCAAATTAGTGACCAATTTTAAGTTGATTAGTATGTTGTTTTGTTAGGTCTCCTGATTATTCTCAAACACAAGAAACGATAAAGAGGCGTAATAATCAACTTAATCATTCTCTTAACAAATAAGGATTTGGTTCGTTGATGATTTTTAATGGTATTTTGAAAGACATTTTTTCTTAACACGAGTTTTTTGTAACGTGTTATGGAAATTGAAGATAAAAAAAAAAACCTAAAAATAGTTTAAAATGACTATAAATCATTTTAAGGCGTCATTGTTAGACGTGAGGTCCAAAAAACGTGTCAAGGCGCACCATGACGCGCTTTAACGAGAGTTTTTTGTAACGCGTTACGGAAATTTAAGAGAAAAAAAAAACCTAAAAATAGTTTAAAATGACTATAAATCATTTAATTGTATATTGATGACTACATCTTATATTAGATATATATATTAAAACATGAAAACAACGATTTTTTATAATTATATAACTTAAAAATAATAAAAAAATATAAAAAATCATATATAAAATTATAAAATATATTAATGATATGAGGTATTGTCACGTCTTAAAAACGCGATGTCTCGTCATGTCTTGAGACTTGATCATGCCGCTACGCCACGCCTTACGTTATTCACAACCTTGATATTAACAATCTAAGTTATCTACGAAATTTAATTTTAAAAGAAAACGGAAGCTAAATAAAATTTTTATTAAAAAAAAGTTTAATAGATTATATATTAATTTGTATTTTAAAAGCATAGTATATATTTAGAAAATAAAAAATATTTAATAAAATAAATGGTTCGATTTGGTTTAAATGGTCGGTTTGAATGTTCAAACCACAAACCAAACCAATATAAATCTTAAGTCAATCGACAAAATATAGATCTTTGACCCGACCAAACCAATAAAATTGGTTCGTTTAATCGGTTTCGGCCGAACCATATGCATCCCTACAACATACCCTATATATTCGTGATTCGAGTCGAGCCGATGAACAATTATGGAATTCAAAATTTATTCGAAAAACGTTCAATGAATTCGAATCGGGTTCAAATCATTTCAGTAATATTATTTTAAAAACAACAAATCAAATAACAAACAACTTTATTTAACCAAAATATTATTTTATAAATAAAATATCGTTAATTACTTGTAAAAGGAAATAATGATATCAACTCCAACACAAAAAGTAATTGAATATTCATATTAAATTCATAAGTCATCAACTAAGTGCGTGGTCGGTATAATTATCGGTTAAAGTCAAAATGGGGATGAACATTAATATTATGCATGTTACAACAAAGATATAATAAAGCTCAAAATTTGTATAACGTGTTTTAAGCTTGTGTTTGTGTCAAGTTAACTTAATTTGTAATTAGGGATATGTGTTTAAGTCAACTTCAGCTAAATTATGTTAACTTAATTAAACTAGCTAACATTTCACAACTTTATTTAACCAAAATTAGATGTGAATACAAACTTCAAATAATCTCTCTACAGAACTACAAAACAAAACATTTATGTCATTCTAGATGAATAACTAAGAATCAAACCACAAACTCATCCAAACAGCTTATTTCCTCAACTTGAAACAGCTTATTCTATCCAACTAATCCTACATGACATAAAACAACAAAATAAGCAGCAATCTGAACAAAACACATTCAAAGTATGAATTAGAACGAGTGGCGGCCCTGGGGTGTGCTGGTCGTGCGGTCGCACGGGGCCTCTGATTTTTAAGGGCCTCCGATTTAAGAATTTTTTTTTTTTTGGTATAAATTTACAAATTATTTTTGTCCCACATTTGAGTCACAAGAGAAAGAAGAGTTTTGTTTTTACTTTTATCCCACATCGGTGGAAGAAGAAAATGATTAATTGATTAGATAGCTATAAATTAACATACCTATGTCTTTGAAAAAATCACACCACATACTTTAAATTTCAGGTACGTATTTGATTATTATTTATGTTTAATATTGCCAAAAGTATCGTATTGGATAGTTTATCTATTGCCTAAGAATACATTATATACTATTTGTTACACAGTTAGTTAGTAGATAATTGTTAACTTGTTAAGTTTTTATTTATTTTTTATATAAAGGATGCCTCCAACTAGAAATTTGAATCGGGTTCTTCTAAACGCAAAAGAAAAGAAAAGGAAGAACGCTTTATTCGTAATCAAAGAGGTGCTATCGATAAATTCATTATCAAACAAGTACGAGAAGGGATAACAACTGAAGCTAATCGGGAATCATTTCAGGTAGAGGAAACAATAATCGAAGATAATACCATAAATGTTGATAATGTTCAATCTAACGAGGATCATAGAGAATGTGTAACACCTGAAACTGATGGAGAACCTAAAGAACAGAAAAATATTTCAGTCAACATATATGATCCTACGAATTGGGACACCCTCGATATTAAATGGAGAGATTTACTAGTGAAAAATGGTCCTATAAGAGATATATTAAAAGGTAAAGGTCCTAAAGATGTAAAAAAAAGACGTTTTTGTTCAGAATTTTATGATAACTACTTACCAAACTGGAATTGTTACAAAAGAATTTGCTCGTCGAACACGACACAACCAACTCAATACTTAATTTTTTGAAACGGTTAAACACTTATTCGGTTTCTTGTTTGGCATACAGAATATTGTTGATTGTTCCATTACTGTTGCATCCGCGGAAAGAAGCTTTTCTAAACTAAAACTCTTAAAATCTTATTTGCGGTCGACCATGTCTCAAGAGAGATTAAATGCATTGACTTTAATTTCAATTGAGAACGAGTTTCTTGATAATATTGATTATGAAAGTATAATAGATGAATTTGCTTCAAAAAATGTTGGAATATCGATGTTTAGAAAATAATAATGTAACTCGTGTTTATTATAATGAAAAATATTTATTATAAATTTTGTAGGGACTCTTTTATTTTTTGCACCAGGCTTCCGAAATGTCAGGGTCGGGCCTGATTAGAACCCACATATTTCAATAATTTAGAGTCAAAATCAAAATGCTATAGATTTCTCAGTTAAGTCGAATACGTTTTTTTTTTTTTTTTTATCATAGGTGATGGACCGAGAAAAGTTTAATACATAAGTACCTAAAGCTAATATACCATAATAATAAGGAAAATGTAATCTTATTCATTTCAATGATATGATCTTGAGATCTTCAACATTTTTCATACCAATTTATTTCACTAGACACCAAATAGAACTTATTCATTTCAATGATATGATCTTGAGATCTTCAACATAATATCGTCTACACGAGTGGGTTGGAGTACCTTGATCGACAGTAATATGTTTTATGCATCAAACTTGGTACAAAGAAGGAGACAATCGAGGGCTGAACATGACTTCAAATGGGGCTGCTTTATTGTTTGTCAATCGAAAGATTTCACTCGTATCAATTGGCTCATTGGATGGTTTTGCAATCTCAAACCCTTGCATCAAACTAGCTAATGTTAAATACAAAGATTGGAGGGCAAATGAAACACCAGGGCACATTCTTCTACCACTGCTAAACGGAAGCAGTTCATAATGTTGTCCCTTGAGGTCAATATCCTTTTGGCCTGTCAAGAATCTCTCAGGCTGAAATTTTAAAGGATCCGACCAAATATTAGGATCACGATGTAATTTCCATAGATTTGCTATAAAGAGGGTTCCTTTGGGGATGTGGTAGCCAGCTACGGTGCAATCATCGGTGGACTCATGAGTAATTGAGATTGGTGCTGGTGGGTACAAACGCAATGTTTCTTTAACGATAGCTTGGAGGTAGACTAAATTCTTAATATCGGATTCATCTACAAGTCTGTCTCTTCCAACATGGACATCAAGTTCGTGTTGAGCAGCTTTGAGTGTTTCAGGGTTGTTGAGCAACAAAACTAAAGCCCATGTTAATGTCACAGCTGTTGAGTCGAAGCCTGCTGTGATCATTACCTGAGATATGGTTATATAGTATACGCTAAGTACAATTCCATAAGTTTGCAACTATAAACGTCATATGATCTAAGAAAATGTTTGTTTACATAATCATGGTCATTGTTCTAAGTTTCTGAAAAAAATTATTATATTTATTTTATATTGAAAAGATGAAGATATGATTTGGCTTACTAGACTGGTTGATCTGATTATTGTATCATGGTCATAACCCGGAAAATCGTCTGGAGAAGCAGCTTCGACTATGGAAATTAATACATCCATGAAGTCTTGATGCTCACTTTTTTCCCCAGCTGCTTTCCTTTTCTTTTTTTCAACTAACCATACTTCAAGTAGACTGTCCATCTCTTTCGCGGCTATCGTCATTGATTTCTTATATCCTCCCAAATCAAAATATTTTGCAGATGGAATGAAATCCGACACCACAAATGTCCCCAAAAACTCAAAGAATTTTGTCACTATCGCATGAATTTGAATAGTTTCTTCATCATTAGCAGCAAATCGCTTTCCTGCAATCGATCTAGTTATAATGTTTAATATCAAGTTGGCAAAAAATTTCCTCATCTCCACCTTCACCATATCTGAATTTCCACTCATCACTTTGTTTCTTACCCAATCGTCATAGATATATTTAATGTTTGCTCTAACTTCGGGGACTCGGATATATCTTAGCATGTCAACACGTCGTTGCGAGAGAATCTCGACGGTAACCATCTTTCTCACTTGTCTCCAGTACTCCCCATATGGACTTAATGGGAACATGGCATAGTTATATCCCATGATCACCGACACCAACGACTTAGGTCGACTTGCAAACACTTTGTCGTTAATAGTGAAACACTCTTTAGCGATTTCTGCCCCACTCACCACCAAAGCTTGGTGAGCACCAAGCTTGATAGTGAAGATAGGGCCACATGTATCTGCCATGTTAGCTAAGAACCTATGAGGTAGTCCACCTAGAAGGTGTAAGTGTCCGATAATAGGCCATGCACCCTTCGCTTGAGGTGGCTTCTTCTTGTTCGTACTTGTCTTTTGGATCAAGATTTGGAATAAAAGGAGTAGTGCTATTGCACAAAATGTGGTTCCTAGTACTGTTGTTGGAAATGAGAGATTAAACTCCATGATGTCTATGATTGTTTAGATTGATCGGTGTGATTAACAATGTATATATGTGTGTGTATATATAGGTTGTATAGGCACACACCAATAGACTACAAAGGATAAAGTAAATAAAATCTGCAATATAATGATTCCAATAGTTTGGAATGTATGGATGCAAGCCATAGTCAACAGATGACTGAATCACGTTGCTTTCTCACTTGAAACGATGATATTACGAATGGATGCAATCCTAAATCATACGAAGTGCTATCTTGTTGACAAAATTTTGCAACCTCTGCCAGTATCTCGATTCATAATGACTTAAAACCGATAAAATGTTTTATTGGCGTAATGAAAACTATAAAAAATAAGCCGTTTTATTTAGAACAAAACGAAAAGTAACTTATAAATGACTAAAATAAGTAAGTTGTTTCATTTACTAGGAGTATTATTTTTACTCTATTTGTAAAGGCATCTCAAACTCATAGAATATATTGTAATGACTAAAATAAGTAAGTTACCTTTTGTTGTTGCCTGACTTGGTACACATCTTCTGTTGATGGTGGCTTTTACCATTATCACCAAGCCAAATTTGATATTTGCTACTTGACTATCTTGAAATAAACATAGAGTTAATTACTACATAGTTATTTGTCTGTAAGCTAATTTCTTGGTTCAAATCTGCACATATAAGTGGATTTTAAACATAAAACTCATAAGCTTTCAAGCTATTTCACCATACGAATCTACGAGGTGTTGTTTTTTAGTATTCACGTAAAGAAAAGCTTCTTCAAAATTTGAAATAAGGATCTAGCTCAAATAAAGATGATTTATTAACCTTGTGTTAACCATATATAGCTATGTGTTGGGACAAGTTGAAGACCTTTTGAAGTAATTCGGAATTTGTTAATCGTTAAAGTATGACTTCAATTGCATAGTTAATTGGAGACAAACAGATAGTGTTAGTACGTGAGATGCTCAATGTCCACACCTGTGGTGCACACGGTGCATATATGATTTGTTTGATAAACGCACATTGTGCAGAGGGACTACATAGTGTAACCATCCGGAGAATGTGGTCTGTATTTGGAAGTGCATTGTGCAAGAAGGACTACATAGTTTCTTCATTAAAATCCAAGTGCACCTTCTTAGAAATAAATGAAATCATTAAACGATGTGACTTTACTTAACAAAAGCTATCAAAAGGGGAAACGGAAAGGGTATATCTATGTTTAATGCTATGCGCACCACTATAAACTCTGATGTAAACAGCAAAAGCCACAATTCAAGATGCATGTTGTAGTCTAGTTGTTGTTGTGATGATTTTGCATGTTTTTCTATTCATTTTTTTCTTTCTTGTTTGCTTGATTAGTGTTGGTCTGTTGGATTGTTCGTTGTATACATGTCGAAGAGATCGGCACAAACATAATTTTAGAGGTCGGTTTATAAGATAGGTAGATATCAGGGAGGGTTAGGATATCAGGTTAAGGATCTCGGGCTCATGATATCAGGTTAAGTATCTCAGGGCTTTAGGAACAAGGTTTGACTAAGTATACCATGAAAACCGAGATAAGAGGGTCAAAGAATGTGTTCACAAAGGGACAAGTCAATTAACACGTTTTTAGTCATCCACGAATCTCGGGGGTGATCCCGAAAATTATTTAAAGTTTGTTATTTCCATTTTTCTTTATAAATAGAGGCAAATAGTCGAAAATAGGGACAACGAACACACAATACACTCAACCTATACACATTTTACTGCCGTTCATCACCAACTCTTCACATGTTCGCCACGATTATCACCTTAGATCGACCATTTGAGCTCTTGTATTGTATTATTATCCTTTTTTCTTAATAAAATCAACAAGGCAAAGGATTATTATCCCTTCCCAAGGTTTTATGCTGACGGTCCATATGGATTAAGGGCTTTCCTCGTAAATAGTCGTGTCTTTTTACTTTATTAGCACTTTTATTATGTGTTCATCACTTTTATTTTAAACAGACTCGTGATCACAGTAAAGATCATAACATTACCTAACCTCACTTTTACTGATTTGATCACGGAATTATCCTTAGTAATTTTAGTCAAAACATTGGCGCCCAACATGGGGAAAATGGTGCTTTTTATTAGCAAATTCTTGCTAAAAATCTCCTTTAATAACTTTTTATCAAAAAGTCTTTACGAAAATTGTTTTTCAAAGAAAATTTACACCTCCTTGTACAACATCTTCAAATTTGAGTATTGAAGCCTCCCCCTAACCCTTTTAGTTTAATATCATCTAAGAAGGCCAAAAATCTATCAAAGATGACCGTTTTCATTGAGGATCACATCATGGAGTATCATCCGGTTCGCGATCATGGAGGATCATCCTGTTCGGGTTCATGGAGGATGATCATGTTCGGGATCCTGGAGGATCATCCTGTTCGGGAACTTGGGTAACTAATTCTTATCTTCTCGTTATTTTGAACAAACATATTATGTCTATGTTTTCTAAGGTACAAGATCAATTCGAGAAGATTCAGTTGAATAATGATGAAATGAAGAAAGAAATGGAGGACATAAGATTGAAGATCATAGAAAAATCTTAGGATCATGATCTCGAATCTTGACTTTTAGTATTATGTTGACTGTGTTCAAGGACTCGACCAATATCGTGATCCCTAAGCTATTATCTTGCTAACCCGTTTTATATATTGCATATATCTTAGTTTATCCTAGCAGAAAATAGCTATGATCTTGTTTATTGAAGACGAGGTTAATATCAGTATCTATAATGCGGGATATTATTACAAATATTGTTGGTATTTGTTACGGTATTAAACATGTAAAATTCGGAGAATTGGGCTTCCTTGAGGTACGTAATTCTTGTACATGGATTTCCCCATGAGTAGGAAAAGAGCTGCTATTAGGACAGCTACTCCCCGAACCCCCAATCCCAACCTTGGTTAGAGCTGATCCAGACTACAAATGTAACCCCAAATACATCCCCTGTTGTGACGCTGAACAAAAGCCAGTTGAAGTAACTTGCAAGTGATTCGGCCTCTTTTGGTTCATGTTCGTCAAATTGGTCAGCTCCCAATGGAGGCAGAGCCGCTTTAATCCCACTCGTTCCAAATGCAATCAAATACAGACCCGTGAACAGTATCACCTCTTGACCACTTTCTGCTGTCTCACATTGATTTCCTAGGCTAGCGTTACATGGAATTGGTCTTAACTGTTGGAAGTGTGCTTGAACTACTAGGAGTGCATAACCCCGAGTTTACACATATGTCATAGTATGTTAAATCCATTAAGAGATGTTAATAGTATGTTACAGATTATTTGGGTGAGTTTTGCTAAACGTACCACAACTTCAAAAGATGCGAATAGGATGCAAGTCTTGAATCGTGACAAGTGGGTGTCAGAAATAAACCCTTCGAATATTGATAGTAGATATGCGGTCCTCGAGAAGTTTGTAAGTGTTGTGGCTGACTTGGTCAAACTAAAGTTCATAGGGACTAAAAGTGTTGTTTCCTTATCCTAGTGACTAAATCGGCAATTTAGACACACCACGTGGCCCGATTTCTGTAATTTACCTTTCGATAATTGATGATTAAGATTTATAACTCGCCCGTTAGGTTTAGTATTTAGGTTTTATAATATGTAAGATGGTCTAAAGATGTAAATTGTGAATGATATTCAAGGTCACTTTGCATCACATTTGTTAGTTAGTTGGAATAAAATATCAAAGCGAATGAGTCGCTTTATATCGAGTTTTGTCAACTCGATAAAATAAAGTTATCAAATACCAAAGTGTCGTGCACATTAACATTTAATCATTTTGTTATAGTTAAGTCGGCCATGTATTAAATTAATGACTTGTTTAGTGGTTTTGTACATCCAATTTGGTCATCGAAGTTAGATGGAAAAAATGTTTTAAATCTCTTGTTAAAGGGACGGAAGCTTCAGTAAGCTCGGAGAGGATCATTTGGCTCAAGATCATTGGACTCCCTATTCAACTATGGAGTGAAGAAAATCTCAACAGGATTGCAGGTTCATTCGGAAAGGTGGTCGTACCATTTGAAACTTCGCTTAGTGAGAAAGATCTTTCCTTTGCTATCTTGGGTGTGCTTTCCAACTCTCTAACCAAAATTAACAGAGAAGTGCCTATTTCTTTTAATGGGAAAGTGCTTAAAGTAGGAGTGGTGGAGGTCAGAGATGAATGGTGTCCTTTCGAGTCTGAAGAGTCAGATGACTGTTATGACGAGTCATCGGAGTCGGATGGAGAAGAGGGTATTTCAGATACTATACTTGAGGAAGATGATATTAGAGAGGAAGGTGAGTTCAGAGTTGGAGACAACGATTCGGAAGTGGTACCGGAGTCGAAACTCGACGTTGAGGAGGGTGGTGGTGAAAATACCGGTGACTCTGAAAACTCGGCGGCGCCGACTAGCATGCCTGATGTTCCGGCATGCGTACCGTTGCATGAATCCCATCAAAAGTCGGTTGAGTCCCCCAAGGTAATTATGGCGCATGATGGTGGGAATGTTGGAACTGCCTCCAAATAAATAAATGCAAATGTGTTTGTATTCAGCTGCCCTAATGTAATTAACAAATCTGACATTGGGCCAAATGATAAAAATATTGGGCTTGGTGTCTATTCAAAGGCTCAATTCCGTATTGGGCTATCTGGAAAAAGAAGAAGGGCTTCAACCTCCCCAAAGTCTTACTCAAATAAAAGGTCCCAGGTAATTCATTCCAATTCCCCTACTGAATTTTTTAATATCATCGATGCTTCTACTAAGTTGCAGGTAACAGAAAATAATACGGAGCCTATGTTATCACCAATCGCCCCGGAACCTTCCATAGATTTGAATCGAGATTTAGATCAAGAGGCTGGCATTAGTGCATCGTGTGAATCCCAACCTTGTGAAGACCCGAGTGATGAATTGGAAAAAACAGTAGAAGTTGGACAATTATTGGGTTTTGATATCAGGAAGGATAACCCCATCCTTACTGACATCATGGACGAAATTGGAGAGATCAGTGTTCCTAAATGAATATAATCACATTGAACATTAGGGGCTTGGGGGTAAATGGTGGTCACAAGTTGGATTGGATTAATCGGCTCAAAAGGGAATTCAAATTAGGTGTGATTTGCATTCAAGAAACGCAACTGGAATCAAACTCTTCGGATAGAATTAATTTCTTAAGGTGTTGGGGAGACAATAATTATGACTTTTGCGCAGTTAATGCGAATGGTCGGTCAGGGGGGTTGATCACAATATGGGATAAAGATGTTTTTGAATGCTCCAAGACTATAACTGCTAGAAATTTCGCTGTTTCTATGGGCACATACAAAGGATTTAATGGGTTGGTCGCCATCGTTAATGTATACGGTCCGCAATCGTCATCAGACAAACTCAATCTATGGAAGGATATTCTTGACATTCGGAACAGTCATGATGCAACTTGGGTGGTTCTTGGTGATTTTAATGTTGTTCGAAGAAGGGAGGAAAGAAAGAACTCTGTTTTTTGTAAGAATAGCGCTGATGCGTTTAATAATTTTATTCGAGATGCTTGTTTGTATGATTTGAAGATGGGAGGCTTTCGATTCACTTATCATCGCCAAGGTGATTCCAAACTCAGCAAATTGGATCGAATTATGGTGTGTAATTCTTTCTTGAATATCTTCCCAGGTGCGTCCTCTTTGGCCCTAGCAAAGGAATACTCGGATCATAGTCCAGTGCTTCTTCAAACTAAAATCATCGACTACGGTCCCCGCCCTTTCAAATTGTTCAATTCTTGGATGTGCCGTGAAGGATTTGATGAGGTCGTGGTGAAATCTTGGAAAGACTTTGTGGGTTTTGGGGCCCCTGACGCGTACTTATCAGCCAAGTTTAAATTCCTAAAAGGCGAGATCAGGGCATGGAAGGGTATTGTGCAAGATAATGATTCCAGAACCCTTGTAAAGTCGAGGGGCAGTATAGCCGCGCTTGACAGGCTTTGTGAAATCAGAGATTTATCGGCAGAGGAACATAAGGAGAGGGCCTGTGGGATTTCGAAAATGCTGGAATTAGATAGAATCAAAACTATGGATCTTAAACAAAATCCAGAATAAAATGGGCAGTGGACGGAGATGAAAATACCTGATTCTTCCACTGGTATGTGAACAGCAAAAACAGGAGGAACCATATTGATGGGCTTAACGTGGATGGAGTTTGGACGACAAACCCAAATCTGATTAAAATGGAAGCCTACAAATTCTTTGCAAATAAATTTAATGAGAAGTGGAAGGTGAGGCCCAAACTGAAGAATGAAGGATTTAGACAACTCTCTTCGGATAGTCGTCGCATATTGGAGGCAAAAATGACAACCGATGAAGTCAAGTTGGCTGTTTGGGAGTGTGGTTCGGAAAAAGCACCGGGTCCTGATGGATTTTCGTTTAAATTCATGAAGAAATATTGGAAAGTCATCAAGCTTGATGTGTTTGGTGCCATCCAACACTTCGAGAAGTGGGGTGTGATTTCTAGAGGTTGTAATTCATCTTTTATCACCTTGGCGGCGAAAGTAAAAGATCCTCTTACCCTTAATGATTATCGTCCTATCAGTCTCATCGGTGCCACTTACAAAATAATTGCTAAGATCCTTGCCACTCGGCTTAAGAAGGTAATGGGGGAGATCATTGGAGATGTGCAATTAGCTTATGTGGAGGGTAGAAATATCCTTGAAGGCCCCCTTATTGTGAATGAAATATGTTCTTGGGCTAAAGCAAAAAAGAAAAAAGTTCTCCTGTTTAAAGCTGATTTTAACAAGGCATTCGATTCAGTTAACTGGGAGTTTCTGGATTCAATTATGGAGCAGATGCGATTCGGTGAAAAATGGAGAAATTGGATTAGATGTTGTCTAGAGTCTGCTAGGGCGTCGGTATTGATAAATGGGTGTCCTACTAAAGAGTTCTCTATGTCAAAAGGAGTGAGGCAAGGCGACCCCCTATCCCCATTCCTTTTCATCATTGCAATGGAAGGGCTAAACATAGCAATGAAGACGGCGTGCGAGAAAGGTATCTTTGATGGAATCCACATCCCTAACTCTAACCTTTGCTTGTCTCATTTGTTTTACGCAGATGATGCTCTTTTCTTGGGAGAGTGGTCAAGGAGGAATGTGTTGAATCTTGCCCGTGTTTTGAGATGTTTTCATGTGGCTTCGGGGCTCCCTGTCAATTTTAACAAGTCAAAGGTTTTTGGTATAGGCTCGTCGATGCTAGAGATTTCAAGATGGGCCTCTTCTCTTGGTTGTGAGGCGGCTACACTTCCATTCTCTTACCTTGGTGTTCCGGTAGGTGACAAGATGCATTTGAAGAAAGCTTGGAAACCGGTGATTGATAAGTTTAACTCTAAACTTTCAACATGGAAATCGAAGATGCTTAGTTTTGGCGGTCGTATCACTTTAGCAAAATCGGTGCTAGGGTCTCTTCCAAACTACTACTTCTCTTTATTTCATGCCCCGATGGGTGTAATCGAAGAGTTGGAAAAAATTAGAAGAAGGTTCATTTGGAAAGGTTCAAACTCAAACTCTTGCATTAACTGGGTAGCTTGGGAAAAAATTACATCTCCAAAAGAAGTCGGTGGTCTTGGTTTGGGTTCTCTCCGTTCTTTAAACTCGGCTCTTTTGTGCAAGTGGTGGTGGAAGCTTAAGGTGGAGCCCCAATCACTTTGGGCTAGGCTGATTGTTGGTTTACATGGGTTACATAATAATAACCAAACCAGATTTATGAATTCTGCCATAGCAGGAACTTGGAAAAATATTGGTAGTATCAAAAAATCTTTGTGTGATTTTGGTATCAGCATCCGAGAGGTGTTGCGACGGGACGAAGTAAGTGGTGAATGGACTTCTGATTTTTCAATTGGTGGATCGTTGGAAGTCTCGAAAATCAGAAAGAGATTGGAGAGAGCTAGCCATCAGATTAATGACGGGTTTTTCACGTGGTCGAAATGGATCCCTATAAAGATTTGTTGCTTCGTGTGGAGAGCAAAACTTAGCAGAATCCCAACCGTTTCGGCGCTACAACGAAGAGGGGTATTATCTCCAAATTCTCATTGTGGAGCTTGTATTCTAGCGGATGAAACATGCGACCATCTACTGGTTACGTGTCCTATGGCAGATTTTGTGTTCAAGAACATTTGGAGTTGGTGTGGCATTTCCTCGCCTCACTTTGAGCGTGTGTCGGATGTAATTAACTTTGCATCTAGATGGGGGGCATTGTCCTAAGAAACGTAAGTGTCTTTTAAGCATTATTTACGGTGTTTTTTGGTGTATTTGGAGAGGAAGGAATGACAGGGTGTTCAATGGTAAATTCACACAACCGGCGATGACAATTCATTTTATCAAGGCGATGGTTTTTATTTGGCAAAAACATAGAGCTAAGCGGGGTGGTTTGTCTTGGGAGAGATGGTGTTTATCTCCATTTTGTGACCTGTAATTTTCGTTTTGTTATTTCGTTGTTTTTGTACTCTTTTGGGTTGCTAGTTACTTGCTAGTAACCCGTTTTAATATAATTCGCTGGTTCCAAAAAAAAACTTATTATTTATTTATTTTGTCATTGGATATTATATCTCCATGTATATAATCGATTTTGTTGAAACATCTTCAAAATACCCTTTATGGTCACAGACGCGGACTTAAACCCCGGCTAGGGCTAGGGCTACCGATGGATTCAGTCGAATGATGTATATTTTGTGTTGCACGTTAAAGGTTGTAAAAGACACACATTTTAAACTGTATAACGATGAATCAAACCTCAAGAATGCTAATCATACTACACTGACAGAACTTGAAGGGTTAATTGGGCGGGGTTAAGAAGTATTTAGTTTGTTTCGGAGGGGCCATTGGTGTATAATAGTGTCGGTGTTTCATATATGAAAAGCAATGAAATTTAAGCTTGATTCCTAAAATCTTTGATGATTAAAAGACATCATGCCCCTATGACACAAAGTTACGTTCATAGTGATATGGCATAACTTTTGAGATGGCTCGAGTTATACTCGTCATTTTCATTTTCATTTTCATTTTCTATCATATTTGGGTCACAATGTACTGATATTTTATGTATGTTTCTAGAGGGAAAGTTTTATTGATTCATGGATAAAGAATTTCGAATAACTGATGGTGTAGAATCACTAGTCAAAGCAAGCGAGAACACACACACGCACACGTTATATAAAAAAGTTTTCAACGAACTAGAGAAGTTGTATCTTATGTCTCAATATAAGTATTTCATCGTCTTATGCTAATTCTCATGGTACTTACTATAAACGCGCTTATCTAAGCCTCCTTATAACTTAAAGTTCACTAGTGTTGCTTTAGTAACAAGGATTATTCTTTAACTAGCCATAAGTTAACCCAACAAAGTGGGCTTATCTTATCAACCGGGGTAAGCTCCATTTGGACTGAGCTCGGCCCAGAATACTCAATTGAAAATTCAAAAGTCTTATTTTTACAAGCTTTAAAAGGATGAGTATTGATATAAATAAAAAGAAGAAATATATATAAAAAACCATTATACCCTCATTTCACTATTGGCTACCTTCTTTATAAATTGATTATGAGTCATAACTTAAAATTAGTGACCAATTTTAAGTTAATTAGTATGTTGTTTTGTTAGGTCCCCTAATTATTCTCAACACAAGAAACGATAAAGAGACGTAATAATCAACTTAATCATTTTTTCAACAAATAAGGATTTGGTTCGTTGATGATTTTTAATGACATTTTGAAAGACATTTTTTTTTAAAAGTTCAACAGTTGATCGATTCTCTGATGCAAGATCCCCCATGCGTTGTTGTTTTTCAAATGATTTGTAAGATATTAGATTTGAGCCAACTTTCTCTAAGAGTCAGTGGTTCATGGATTTCTTTTGATATACTATCATCTCTCCATGAGGAAGGGTTAAAATTTTACGTATTGTATGTTTTACTTATTTTACTCGTTTCTTATCATGGTGTCTATTATAACCCGTGAATTTTTATTCCACTAAAACATTTCTCAATTTTGAGAGATTTCCATTATAAATAAAATTATTAGGTTTTGTTCGAAGAAAAATAAAAAAAATTCTCAACAAATACTAGTTGCTTTTTTTAGTCAATAGTACACTAAACCTTACCAATTTGCAAAGCTAGTAAAAGTTTCAAATATGTTTCAAGTTTAAGCTCGACTAAGATTGTTCGAAATTGTTCATGTAAGTAAACTTGCCGAACCAAGATGGTACCTCTGGATACTACTAGAAAAATGGGCTTTAGTGACCCAATTTTTCAAGTGACGAGTATTTTTGGTCACTAATACCCTTATTTAGTCACCATAAAAAAAATTGGTCACTTAATTTAGTCACAAAACAAAATTAGTGATAAAAAAAATAACCTTATTTGCTCTCTAATAAAATTAATGACGGATCTATAACGACACGAAGAGTGACCACTTAGAATTGGTCATTAATATTATTAGTGATCAAACCACATTTGAATCATGACTAAAGATCTTTTTTTTTTGTTAGCATATATGACTACGATATCTTTAACTGTTTTAAAATTTTTAAACGGTTGCTATATTATTAGTTAAACTCATAGACTTTCTTATTCACCATGGCCTACTATTATTTAACTCGTCTAATTAACTTTATTATTCAACATTGCCTGCACTATATTACATAACATTGAACACACAATATTTGGATTCATTGAATCCAATCTGCGAATTCAATCATGTGTCAACTTTCAGACGTTTGTATAGATGTACTTTAAACTTTTCATCGTAAACATGAAGATATTCATTGGAAAACAACAGTCGGATTTCATATCGTACTATAGATATAGATATAATCTAATAACTTATCCCGTTAATGTCACAGCGTGAATTTCAAAAATCAAACGAATCAATTGGGTCAACATCATTTCGTATTTATTTGAATGATGATTTGGAAGATGAAGATGATTGAATGAAAGTAAAAAGGACCTACTAAAAAAGAAAAATATAAAGGAAAATATAGAGGAAAAAATAAATTATGTCGTTGGTCCTATATTTGTATGTAAATCACTAGTTTGAGGTTTTTTTTAAAATAATTACACCATTAGTTCTTATTGTTGTAAATCTCTTATGTCGGTAGTCCATTTTTCTAATGGCCGTTTATTTTTAACGATTTGAAGCCCATGTGCCACACACATGAGGCTATTTTAGTCATTTCAAGTTTTTAACTTACACTTTTGGTCCCTTCACTTTATATCTATTTCTTTTCTAGTCCAAAAACTAAAAACTAATACTTTTTTTTTTTTTTTTGGTTACAAAAACTAATTTTTATATGTTTCTTTTAACACTTTCTTATGTTTTCATCTTCTTCGACCTCTCATCAATGGTTTCCTTTCTTAAAGAGCTTGTTCAAAAAAACCACCCAACACAACTCTAATTTCAAATCTCAACAAACTTATATCACCAACTAATTTTTAAAAGATTTCTCTAAACCCACCATACTCCTTCCCCCCGCCACTCCACTACCGTTGCCACCACAACAACCCTCCGCCACCACAACCCTCCGCCACAACCCTCCGCCACAATCCGCCACCAAAGAACCGACTTGTACCACCACTCCTATGTCGGGACTTCAACCCCAGTCTCGATCAATTTTGTGGTTGGGTTTCGATTTATATGTTTGGATTTTGGATTTTAAAGAAGATTTGTTTTGATTTATATGTTTGATTTTTGTATATTAAAGAAGATTTGGATCTTTAGATTTATATTTATCTTTTGGTTAAGATTACGATGATTGAGGGTCATGGTTTATGAGAGAGGAACATATTTATTTTGAAGAAGCGAGTGATAAATAGTGTGGAGAGATGAAGAGATGGGTGGTAGTTGGAGAAGATAAGGAATAATATGTGGTGATGGTTTAAGAAAGATAAAGATGTGTGTGTGTGTGTGTGTGTGTGTGTGTGTGTGTGTGTGAGAGAGAGAGAGAGAGAGAGAGAGAGAGAGAGAGAGAGAGAGAGAGAGAGAGAGAGGGGAGAGAGAGATCTGGCTTTTATATATTAAATTAATAAATGCCAAGAAAATGACTAAAATATCCTCATGTGTGTGGCACGTGAGTTTGAAATCGTTAAAAATTAACGGTCGTTAGAAAAATGGACTACCGGCGTAAGAGATTTAATTACAAGAATGGGGACTAGTGGTGTAATTATTTTAAAAAAAGCTTCAAACTAGTGATTTCGATACAAACATAAGGACCAACGATGTAATTTACTTTAGAGAAAAACAAAAAAAACAGAGGAAATGAAATGTATGAAGAAAACTTTTCAAATGTTAGGATACTACCAGAATTTGTTCTATTCATTTTATGTTTGTCTCCATCAATTAGTTTCAATTTATAGTTTCTATTATTAATTTTTGTGTTAGACAATACTAATTTATAAAACCGCAAAACACAAAAATTATATTGAAACTGATAACATGGTAATTAGAAAAGTTAATATGATACATAGAAAATCATTAACGATGTAATGTGATGTGACATAACTCTTGCAAACGATTGTTTTTCTTCTATATGCATAATAAAGAATCAGAAGTAAAGTTCGTATTCTTTTTGGGTTTTTCGTACCTAATAAATCTTTGAACCTTTGTTTCATGACTTTGTAAATTCTAGAAGTTGCACACTACTCTTTCTCTTTGAGCTTTTGGTTCATGACTTTAAATATTAAAAGTTGCACACTACTCTTCTAACCGAATAAAAGTCCAAATAAGCTTTAACCTTTTTCCCTTTTTAATTTTTTCACCTTCACTGATGCATCTAATAAAATCAAATGTTTTGGAAAAATGATGTAATTCTTATTAGCTTTGGAGATGCTTTTGTAGATACTTATCAAGTTAAGCTTCGATTTTTTGGGCTATACGAATCGGGTTATTGAAGTTTAAAATTTTTACACCCAACTTGATTTTGAATTCATAAATGTAGACCCAACACAAATTCAAATATTCTTATCCTAATAAATTTAAACGTGATGATTTTATCAACAATCTATACCAAATTTAGGTATCGTATATGTCCAAACTCAAAAGTGCCCCAACTATCGTGAATAGCATTCAAGGTGATATTGTGTAACATAACAAGGGCAGGTGGATAAATGTATAAAATTGTATTAAATTTTACTTGACCATATATAGTATAAATTTAAATTAAATAAATCTATTATGAGTATCTAACTTTTTAAATTATTATTGTAAAGGTTACAGATAACGTAAGGCGTGGCGTGGCGGCATGAGTAAGCCTCAAGTTTTGCAAAAAAAAGGCGAGACATGGCTTTTTTCAAAGCGTGACAAGGCGGCAAAAATTTTTAATATATTTTATAATTTTATATATATTTATATATATTTTTACTATTATTAAGT
This sequence comes from Senecio squalidus, assembly GCA_910822075.1. Classification (NCBI taxonomy): domain Eukaryota; kingdom Viridiplantae; phylum Streptophyta; class Magnoliopsida; order Asterales; family Asteraceae; genus Senecio; species Senecio squalidus. The sequence goes on from CAJVGC010000590.1 coordinate 18,085,478, forward strand.
TATATAAATATCAATAAATTATCAAAAAGTCTGTTTTAACATTTAAGTATATATATATTCTAAGATTTAATCACAAATTTACAATGAAATGATTTTTATAGTCATTTTTAACTATTTTTAAACTTTTTTTTTTTTTAAAAAAAAAAATTTCATAACGCGTTACAAAAAACTCGCGTTAAGGCGCGCCTTGGGACGCCATGACCACGTTTTTTTGCCGCCACGACTAACAAAGACGCCTTGCATGTTTTCGTAAATTCTCGACGCCATGGCGCGCCTTGGCGGCTTGGCGCCGCCATGGCGCGTTATTTAGAACCTTGATTGTATGTATCTAGTCTTATATGATATTCATATGAAATATAACATAAAAGTTGTCATATCATCGGTTTGTATTTTGTTATATGAATATGTTATCTGAGAATTAGCTTATCCAAGCCCAAACAGCTTATGTCCTCAACTTGAAACAGCTTATTCTATCAAACTAATTGTAGAAGACGATACCGTTTATTTTAAACAGAAATCAAATAGTATGAAATAGAATTAAAGAAAATATAAACGAAACAGTTTATATATATAATTTATATAACATAAACGGATATTTAAGATCAAAATATATAACGAAAAGGCCAAGGTTCGTGATAAACACGATTCCCTTAAAACAAATTCCGCGTATTATCACACGGTTTGTTTCCCAGGGTACAATGGCTGAACAGTTTATTCGAAACTGTCGGAGCTACTTACTTGCTTGAACTTTGATCAGAAATGGTTGTTACAGTAAAAGATATATCGGAGAGAAAGGTGTATCCTAACTAAGCCAAGAGGGGTTCGGTTTTAGCCTATTCTGTATTAATTATGTTTTAATGGCATTAAACTTCCGTATTAAAACCAAAAACTATAACAGTTTCAGTTATTAAACCTCCGAATTAAAACAAAAAACTAGACAAGCCAAGGTTGGATTTTCGGACCTGCATTCGTGTCCACAGATCGCGCGGGCTCGCATGAGTTTTTAACCCATACCTTTTTGGACGAGAAATTTGCACCCCTGCGGCGAGAGCAAGAGCTTATGTCCGTATAGACCACAAACCAGATGTCTAAAAGTTAAAAAATTTTGTATATAAACAACACAAAATTTGTCTCCACCACCGATGTGGGACAAGTTTAAGCTCAAAACAGTTTGCACTAAATTTTGTATATAAACAACACAAAATTTGTCTCCACCACCGATGTGGGACAAGTTTAAGCTCAAAACAGTTTGCACCAAACACCCATCTTTAGGTGTCGATATCTCATTCACCTTAACTCCGTTTTAGACGTATAATATATCGTTGCAAAGCCCTTTCTAAGGGCTACACATTCATATTAAATATTCTTCGTAAATATTAAATATACATCACAAACGTCCAATTTGGATTAAAAAATCATATTTTTTATCGAGATTTTACAACACTAATCCTACATGACATAAAACAACAAAATAAGCAGCAATATGAACAAAACACATTCAAAGTATGAATTAGAACCCGCATATTTCAATAATTTAGAGTCAAAATCAAAATGCTATAGATTTCTCAGTTAAGTCGAATTCGTTTTTATTTATTTTTTTGATCATAGGGGATGGACCGAGAAAAGTTTAATACATAAGTACCTAAAGCTAATATACCATAAGGGTTTTTCTAACTTGTGCCCTAGGGGCACATGTTAACACCATTTTTAAATATTAAAAGTACAATCAAAAGTATCCAAAAGTACCATTTTTTTATTGATTTCTTAACTTTTGATACTTTTGATTGTACTTTTAATATTTAAAAATGGTGTTAACATGTGCCCCTAGGGCACAAGTTAGAAAAACCCATACCATAATAATAAGGAAAATGTAATCTTGACATAGAAGTTATTCCACAAATAGAATAACAACAAATACTTGATATAGATATTATTAAACTCCAAATTACATTTTTCATACCAATTTATTTCACTAGACACCAAATAGAACTTATTCATTTCAATGATATGATCTTGAGATCTTCAACATAATATCGTCTACACGAGTGGGTCGGAGTACCTTGATCGACAGTAATATGTTTCATGCATCAAACTTGGTACAAAGAAGGAGACAATCGAGGGCTGAACATGACTTCAAATGGGGCTGCTTTATTGTATGACAATCGAAAGATTTCACTCGTATCAATTGGCTCATTGGATGGTTTTGCAATCTCAAACCCTTGCATCAAACTAGCTAATGTTAAATACAAAGATTGGAGGGCAAATGAAACACCAGGGCACATTCTTCTACCACTGCCAAACGGAAGCAGTTCATAATGTTGTCCCTTGAGGTCAATATCCTTTTGGCCTGTCAAGAATCTCTCAGGCTGAAATTTTAAAGGATCCGACCAAACATTAGGATCACGTTGTAATTTCCATATATTTGCTATAAGGAGGGTTCCTTTGGGGATGTGGTAGCCAGCTACGGTGCAATCATCTGTGGACTCATGAGTAATTGAGATTGGTGCTGGTGGGTACAAACGCATTGTTTCTTTGACGATAGCTTGGAGGTAGACTAAATTCTTAATATCGGATTCATCTACAAGTCTGTCTCTTCCAACATGGACATCAAGTTCGTTTTGAGCAGTTTTGAGTGTTTCAGGGTTGTTGAGCAACAAAACTAAAGCCCATGTTAATGTCACAGCTGTTGATTCGAAGCCTGCTGTGATGATTACCTGAGATATGGTTATATAATATACGTTAAGTACAATTCCATAAGATTGCAACTATAAACGTCATATGATCTAAGAAAATGTTTGTTTACATAATAATGGTCATTGTTCTAAGTTTCTGAAAAAAATTATTATATTTATTTTATATTGAAAAGATGAAGATATGATTTGGCTTACTAGACTGGTTGATCTGATTATTGTATCATGGTCATAACCCGGAAAATCGTCTTGAGAAGCAGCTTCGACTATGGAAATTAATACATCCATGAAGTCTTGATGCTCACTTTTTTCCCCAGCCGCTTTCCTTTTCTTTTTTTCAACTAACCATCCTTCAAGTAGACTGTCCATCTCTTTCGCGGCTATCGTCATTGATTTCTTATATCCTCCCATATCAAAAAAATTTGCAGCTGGAATGAAATCCGACACCACAAATGTCCCCAAAAACTCAAAGAATGTTTTCACTATCGCATGAATTTGAATAGTTTCTTCATCATTAGCAGCAAATCGCTTTCCTGCAATCGATCTAGTTATAATGTTTAATATCAAGTTGGCAAAAAATTCCCTCATCTCCACCTTCACCATATCTGAATTTCCACTCATCACTTTGTTTCTTACCCAATCGTCATAGATATATTTAATGTTTGCTCTAACTTCGGGGACTCGGATATATCTTAGCATGTCAACACGTCGTTGCGAGAGAAGCTCGACGTTAACCATCTTTCTCACTTGTCTCCAGTACTCCCCATATGGACTTAATGCGAACATGGCATAGTTATATCCCATGATCGCCGACACCAACGACTTAGGTCGACTTGCAAACACTTTGTCGTTAACAGTGAAACACTCTTTAGCGATTTCTGCCCCACTCACCACCAAAGCTTGGTGAGTACCAAGCTTGATAGTGAAGATAGGGCCACATGCATCTGCCATGTTACCTAAGATCCTATGAGGTAGTCCACCTAGAAGGTGTAAGTGTCCGATGATAGGCCATGCACCCTTCGCTTGAGGTGGCTTCTTCTTGTTCGTACTTGACTTTTGGATCAAGATTTGGAATAAAAGGAGTAGTGCAATAGCACAAAATGTGGTTCCTAGTACTGTTGTTGGAAATGAGAGATTAAAGTCCATGATGTCTATGATTGTTTAGATTGATAGGTGTGATTAACAATGTATATATGTGTGTGTATATATAGGTTGTATAGCCACACACCAATAGACTACAAAGGATAAAGTAAATAAAGCCTGGGAATATAATGACTCCAATAGTTTGGAATGTATGGATGCAAGCCATAGTCAACAGATGACTGAATCACGTTGCTATCTCACTTGATACAATGATATTACGAATGGATGCAATCCTAAATCATACGAAGTGCTATCCTTGTTGACAAAATTTTGCAACATCCGCCAGTATCTCGATTTATAATGACTTAAAACCGATAAAATGTTTTATCGGTGTAATGAAAACTATAAAAAATAAGCTGTTTTATTTAGAACAAAACGAAAAGTAACTTATAAATGACTAAAATAAGTAAGTTGTTTCATTTACTAGGAGTATTATTTTTACTCTATTTGTAAAGGCATCTCAAACTCATAGAATAGATTGTAATGTCTGTCACATACTCATCTTTATTTTTTGTTTACTCCAAATTTTCTCAATGCCTTGTACATTTAGATAATGTAAATTCAGGATATTTGTTATCTGATTTTGGTTGATATCAACGGACGTTAGTGTAAAATCGAGTAGTCACTGATCGACATCACAAAGGAAGAGTAACGAAGTATCATATTTTTTAAGTTGGTACTAATAACATATTTTAAGTTGTAAATCTGACTCAAACATTTAATCATAAAGGAAGAGTAACGAAGTTTTATAAACGAAGTTAGTAATGATTTAATAACCCAAAACTGTGACTGAAAACAAATCCAATTCTCATATCAACCTAGCACAACAATTAATTATACTTTATGTAGAATACTCCTTGGACCGTAAGCTTAGTTTTGCGGATTGTAAAAGTCTTTGCTCTCTTTTTCTACAGTTAATACGTTTATAATATGATGGGTTCCAAGTCTCTCTCTAGCTTGGTCGGAATTGACGGGAGTTAAACTTTAGGATATGCAATTTATTTAGAAAGTACCACTCAAAATGGACTTTAAACATTGTAAAGTGGTATATAGATTACAAACACAGCAACAATTCAAGGTTTGTTAAGGCACTAAAGACCACATTTTTGGGAAATGAGAATAAGAACAATCATATATTGTAATAGTCAAATGGTTGAATTGTCTTTAAGACAAATTCAACTATAAGAACACATTTTTGGGTTGAATGATCAAAGAGCTAGATCCCGTTTGTTTATACACTTTCAATTTGTACAGCTGTCCCCCTCTGGCATTCTAACTATGGCAACATTGACCCTTGAGCTGTAGGTTGGCTGTAATACACAAATAGTCCTTGTATTTGAATAAACTATTAAATACACAAATGAAGCAAATCAAGTTAATAAGGAATGCAACAAAGAGTGAAGATTGCTTAATTTAACAAACATAATTTGGATAAGTTACCTATTGTTGTAGCCTGACTTGGTACACATCTTCTGTTGATGGTGCCAAATTTGATATTTGCTACTTGACTATCTTGAAATAAACATGAGTTAATTACTACATAGTCATTTGACTGTAAGCTAATTTCTTGGTCCAAATCTGCACATATAACTGGATTTTAAACATAAAACTCATAAGCTTTCAAGCTATTTCACCATATGAATCTACGAGGTGTTGTTTTTGAGTATTCACGTAAAGAAAAGCTTCTTCAAAATTTGAAATAAGGATCTAGCTCAAATAAAGATGATTTATTAATTTTGTGTTAACCATATATTGCTATGTGTTGGGACAAGTTGAAGACCTTTTAAAGTAATTCGGAATTTGTTAATCGTTAAAGTATGACTTCAATTGCATAGTTAATTGGAGACAAACGGATAGTGTTAGTACGTGAGATGCACAATGTCCACACCTGTGGTGCACGAGGTGCATATATGATTTGTTTGATAAACTCACATTGTGCAGAGGGACTACATAGTGTAACCATCTGGAGAATGTGGTCTGTATTTGGAAGTGCATTGTGCAAGAAGGACTACATAGTTTCTTCATTAAATCCTAGTGCACCTTCTTAGAAATAAATGAAATCATTAAACTATGTGACTTTACTTAACAAAGGCTATCAAAAGGGGAAACGGAAAGGGTATATCATTTTGACATATTTTCGTATTGTTCCATGTTTAATGCTAGGCGCACCACTATAAACTCTGTTGTAAACAGCAAAAGCCACAATTCAACATGAATGTTGTGGTCTAGTTGTTGTTGTGATGATTTTGCATGTTTTTCTATTCATTTTTTTCTTTCTTGTTTGCTTGATTAGTGTTGGCCTGTTGGATTGTTCGTTGTATACATATCGAAGAGATCGGCACAAACATAATTTTAGAGGTCGGTTTTATAAGATAGGTAGATATGTAACCTATTGGTGAAAATTCTCGAGTGAGACATAATATATACTTTTCTATCCATAGATTGAAAATATCACACCGATCAAAAGCCGTGTGCTCTTATGTTTGTTGTTTCTATCTATTCAACATATATTTTCGTTTATCCTAACTTCAATAAGTACAGTGTGTGACTTAATTACTACTTGATGGGGAATAAGTAATCAAAGCACTAAAACTATGATCCCTAAGGTTTGCAAAGATCTTCATAAGTTTTTGGGACATAGTTAGCGAGCCATGAAAATTTTCTCGAGGGGGCAAACTAAAACGAATTTGTCGTGGGTAAATTTTCAATTTTTTATGTGATGGCAAAATTTATATTTTTTTTTGTTTTTATGGGGGCAAAACTACAAAAATAACATAAATATAATTATTTTTTCATTGCAAAAAATGTCTAGTGGGGCAACTGCCTACTATGTCCTCATCGTGGCTCCGCCCCTCGCACACGCACTAATCTTGACGAAAATTAAAGTAGTTTTATCTTAATTATAATGTTTTTATTATTTATTTATCATTTTTTGAGTTAATGTAATTTTCATGTTTTGATGTAATATGACTAAAACTTAGTGTCATTATACGATGCTTATAATTATATCAAAAGAATTAAAACTATATGTCTTAAGTGGTTGTTGAGTTAAATACAACCATACATCCACAATAGAATGCTCTAACGAAAGATTTATATGTCAATTGTTGAATGTATTACATCTCTTATTAAATTAAATTCATATAGCATTACTTAAATACAAACAGTCATTAACGTGAAAATTGGTAACTCCCTATAGATTTTGAGTGCCTTATGTAATTTAAAACTATTAGATGGTTATATTATTATTGTCAAAATGGTACAAATTTTCTGTTGATTGTTTTGTAATGAATCGTGATAATTTGACCATTGTGTCACCCAACCAAATTTGACAATACTTGTCTATCTTGGAATAAACAAAGAAGATAGGAAGTAGCCTGGTAGGTGTTACAAATATAAAAAACATAATAATTCTAATGTGGGTTTTGTATTGTTGTCATTTTCTCTTGGCATACTACGTAATGTGACTACATTATACGAGAATATTATCAGATGAGTCTACGAAGTGTTATTTTTGACTAGTCACATAAAAACGTTTCTCATAAAATTTAAAATAAACTTATATTTACTTTGCGTTAATGGTTAATAGACATGCATGCTACTAGAGTCGAAGCTTTTCTTTTAATGACTATTTTTATTAGTAGACACGGATGCACTACTCTTCGGTCCTCTTCTTCCTATAAATGCTCTTCTAGCCCTTTTTCACTTAGATGGATCCGCTGTGTTTCAATTTTAAGCTTCTTAAAGGGTTTTTTCAAAGAAACAAAATAAAGTTTCATCATCCAAATGAAAATTTTATATTTAAGAAACTTATTATTTTTCTTTTCAACAAGAAAAAATTAAAAAATTTAAATCTTTAAAATTTTCACACCAAACATATATATCCTAAATGATATAGTCATTGTTCAAAACTTTAGGCATGTTTTGGTTTGCGTTAGGGAATGACTATGGACATAAGTCATAAGTTTGATTATTTGATCGAGTAGGGTTCTCAATGAAAAGCTAATAGTTCATTTAATAGTATTAATTAATTTTTGATAATCTTAACCTTTATCCAAAGTACATATACTATTTATAAGCATCAAGCACACAATTGCTAGTGAACATAAATACAAAATAACTAATTAAATGATTTGTTTAACTAATTCTAGAATAAAAGGAGTAACAATTCGTCTTTAACAAGAGTTGTTAAATATATATGTTTCTATCATTTAATCTACTTAATTTCAATTAAACAATAATAACATTCATTTATCTAAGAGTTAATTACACGAATGGTCCTTATCCTCTTACCTAAATGACATTTTTCGTCCTATTTTCTGAATAAATACATGGATAGTCCTTGTTTTGAATTTCTACACATGGACAGTCCGTTAGGGTTAACTCAATTCTGTTAGTTATATCATAATGACCAATTTACCCTTTTTGTCTTATTCGCAAATGACCGTTTTTGTAAAAAAAAAATCTTTTTATTTGTCTTATTCTCAAAGAATCGAACCACATATCCAAAACTCAAGACAATCCAACGGTTAATGAATACACAATGACCTTTTTACCACAGCTGCGCTCTGTAAACAATAAACATTCAACTTCCAACTTTTAAATTTTACATCTCCTTGAGAATACCTCTGATAACGATCAAATTTTAACACAACATAGATCCATATTCCTTGAAGCACATATCCAAAAATCACTAAGATCCAGTGTGTAACGAATAAACAACTATCGTTTCTGTGACAATCCGTCTTTTCGAGGTATATTTTATTTACCGATTATTACTCTTTTTATTCGCAATGATTTGGACCCTTGTGTTTCGCTTTATTTTACTCACGTTTATTGCATTTGAGTCGGGTTTATGTGTTTTATTACTTTGTCTCTCGAGACGGAAGCTTTAGAATCACCTAAGTGCCTAATATCTAGTATTCTCACGTTATTAAAGTATTGCGTTTACGCCATAATCGTCGGTTAAGAAAATCATAATTCGAAATTTCATTACAAAGTTAGTCCTCTAACTAATTCTATTACAAAGTTAGTCCTTTAACGGAGAACTAACGGAATCTGTTACAAATCTGGTCCTTTAACCATGACTTAACATTTTCAGCCAAGAAAACCCTCGGTGCCCAGCACCTATGAGGGAGGTGCTAAGCACCTAGGCCAAAAATGGCTAAAATCCATTTCGGCTTTTTGAGTCAAATCCTTGAGATGCCAAACCTTTTAGCACGTGAAACCTTCTGCAAAATGCCCTATTTGGGTGTGTTTGATCCCATTGTGGATCTCTAAACATGTTTGGACACTCTCTCATTCCAAATTCTCAAGTTTACATCAAATTACTTTACCACTTTCTCTTTCATTCTTACTTCATCTAAACTTTGTTTTCTCTCAACCATTTCCAGAGAATTAAGACCCTTTTTACACCCTTATTGAAGTAAGAATCCAAGTGAGAAAAATGGAGAAATCACCACTTGCAAACACTCTTTGATTCTACACTTTTCGGTAAGTAAGTTTCCAAGGTTATTTTCCTTCTTTTCCTACTTTTTCTTTCACTATGATAGAAATTTCCTAACACAATATCTTCTTCCCTTGTCTTATCAAGCCTCACTTCCGTTGACATACTTGAAGATGGGAAATTCCGGTGACATTCCTTGAAGAAAACGTTATAGAAAGTTTGGTAAGTGAACCTTCCAAATCTTTCCCTATTTTCTTCCTTTTGAGAAAGTCTAACATTCTTCTTATTGTGTGTAAATGGAAGCCCTTTTCATTCCTCATATTACTACCACTACCATTGGAGTTTTTGCTACTTTTCGGTGAAGAACTCCACCTCAAGTTTGGTAAGTAAATTCCTCCGAAAATCCTTTTACATCCTTTCTTTTAAGACCTTGACCAATGGTGGATATTTTCATGTTATGGAGCTTATCACCTCCTCACCACCACCATCAAAGTCCTTTCTCCGAATCCTTGCAAGTTTCCAACACCTACACGTCTTGCGGGTGAAATCGGTAAAATCATTACAAACTCTTAACTACTTCTTTTCATTATCTTTAATTTCGGTTTAAAGCCTTGAAAATGGTTAGGTTAACATATTAGACCAACACCTTTCGTTCTCAGAAATTTGGACTTAAAACGGGTACAATATGTTAAGATGTGCTAATTACCGAAATTAACGTATTTTATGATAAATATATGTAAAACCACACATTTAGACATATATGACACTTAGTAAATGCTAAATGAACCTAAACTAACATTTGATCAGTTTACACTTTCACGCTAAAACGTCAAACGAATCAGATTTCGGCTAAAACGTAAATTTCATAAATCTGGAAAATGGCCCGGTGCTTAGCACCTACCCATAGGTGCGCAGCACCTAGGGGTCTGACCTCCAAAACTTTCATTTTTCGTTACTAATCGACTTGGACTCGTAACCTATTGCAACCTTAAACTTATATCGGTAATATATTATGTATAAAAGTACTATATAAGTCAAATACCGTCTTTGGACTCAAAGACATTACCGCAATATTAAACATTATCGAAATATTTGAACCAACGTTTTACTTATGTTTTACAACAAATCGTTTTAAAACCGTTATAACTCAATTTTTACCTTATTTTTGAAATAAAAGTCTTTTTACTCTTAAAATGTCAAAGTTGATTTCCATTCTATAAAAAAATCGTTGACTTTGACTTTTCTAAATCAACATCTCTAATTTTGACTTTTCCTTCCAAATTGTTGACTTTGACTTTGACCAAGTCAACATCTTCGACGTTGACTTTGGTCGATTTCAATAAACTTTGGTAACAGTATTCCTTTCAATCGACGTTCCTGTTAGTCAAGTTCGGCTCGGAATGTTATTCCCTTCTAAAAGTCTTTATGACGTGAAATTATCGATATTTTCCTATCGTCTCTATCGGCGCGGAACATCGTCACCTTGGACCGTCATCACGACTCGACTTGGAAATCGTTGGAATACTTTAATTAACCTTAAACTCTAAACTTAACCGACAAGGCTAAACCGAACTATGTTATTGAGATACTTAGACTTTGTTATATTGATTTAGGGCACTTAGGCGGCGGATTATTAGCTTCTTATTGATTATTACCCGATCTCTTGCCGAGCTTATTTTGTGAGTTATTCGTAGCCCCTTTTCTCTTACTATTTGGGCTGGAAAGCGTTTTTGAACTATTATATGATGTATATCTTGTATGCCTAGTGTATTAGTATCACCTTAGATTAGGATGCTTCTTAGGCTTTTGGTAAGCCCCCCTGATATCGCATATTTATATAGATAATTCTACGCGATATTTAGTCGGTTTTCATAGTAAACATGATGGATAGGATAGGTTTTTACATTTAATCGTGTGGAAAAGTGTTTTTGTCCATTTTACAGGTTTACGTGATCGGGAAGCGGAAAGAAGTGGAGAAATGAGCTTAAACGACATATTTAAGACGAGCAGTGAAGAGGTGCTGCGCACCTAGGGGTTGGGTGCTGCGCACCTAAGGAATTTGAGTTGGTTTTGAACACGGAAATCACCCGGTGCTGCGCACCTATGGAGGAGGTGCTGCGCACCTGTCTGGATAAACACAAGAAATTGGTGTTTGAGTCGAATACGATTTCCACCTTGATTTTGCCTATAAATACAACAACAAATCCGTCCAGAATTTCATTCAGTATTATTCATACGTTCCTGGAGTTGTGATTAAGTTGGAAGCAAGTTTTCAAGGCAAGGAGAATCATTATTTCGGAAATCGGCGATCACGACAAATTCCGGCGATTATTCCGTTTGTTCTTTTCTTTGTTTTATTAATTATTCCAGAATGTTTGCTAATACTTTTATTGCTTTTTCAGACCGCGTTATGAGTAGCTAAAAACCTTTTACGCTTGTTTGATTAACGGATCCTGTTTAATGTTATTCTAACGTTTTTCGATTGTTTTATGTTTTTGTGTTTAATCGTTGATCCTTATTTACTTAGATTTTAACATATTATCATAGTTGTTTATGTTTAATTTGTTTAATCAACATTCTAGGTATTCGGAAGGAATCTAGATAGGTTAGATAAGTTTTATGAAATAATCGGTCGGTCTTTAATCGGTTTAAAATTATTAAGATTCGGAAGGACTTAGTAATAACAACTAGGTAATTAAATCTAAGTGAGTAGGTCTAAGAATTAAGATTCGGAAGGACTTAATAATTAGAGGAGTTATTCGGAAGGAAACTCTATAAGGTTAAATCACTAAAAACAGGCTTGATTCTTATTGCTTAGTTATTAATATTTATTAACTGTATTCGGAAGGAACGATGTAAGTAGAGATAATTAAAGTTAGTAAAAGATTCGGAAGGACTTTTAGTATAAATTAGAAGTTGAAACAACAATCGAATTCGTAGAATTAACGGAAAACAGGTGAAGTGTCAAACAGGTGTATTCTTCTTATTATTTGATTTAATCCATAAATCTTTCGCTCAGTTTTAATTAACTCTTTTTCTTAAATTACTTGCAATTTTAGTTACGATAAAAAACCCCCAAATACTCTTAGTGTTATTAATTCGAAATTTAAAAGCAAATTAGTCCCTGCGAACGAACCTTTACTTGCTATTAACTATATTACATACGAATAGGTCCACTGCCTATAAGTGTGTAATTGCGTGAAAAAGTAGGTTTAATTTAAGACTAGATTTTACACATCAAGTTTTTGGCGCCGCTGCCGGGGAACTGATTTTTAGTTTTTGTTTCGAATTTGTAATACGATCCTTTTGAGTATTTATTTACTTAGAAGTTACTTTTTATTTGTTATTTCACCGGTACGTTTTACGCTTTTCTTGTTTTTGTCTTTTCAGGTATTTCAGGTAGTTGATGAACACAAGGGCTTCGGGATTACCACTCGCGAGTCCAAAATCAAATCCAGGAGTATCAAGGAGACGAGGCAAAAGAAGAGGCAATTTATCACTTCAGACACCACCAAATTTTGATCAAGTTTCACCCGTAAAGTTTGAAGACATTGCGTCGTCAGTAAGCGGAGGAAGCGATTCAGAACCGGAGATTGAAGAAGTATTTTGTGAAGACAAACCGGAACCGCAACCAGCTATGGATCCTTTGGACACACCAATGAACCGACGGGCCGCAGCTGTAGCAGTGCCACCCACCCGCGGGTCGGCAATCACCACCCCGGAATTGGGTGATGATTTTGTTGTCAAGGGTCATCATCTCAAGATGATCCAAGATAACACTTTCGATGGGAGATATAATTCAGATCCACATAAACACATAGCCAAATTCAACGAGCTATGTGAGATGTTCAAATATGGAGCAGGAAAGAGCGACAGTGTCAAGCTGAGGTTGTTCCCTTCGTCTCTCACCGGAGATGCGAAGGTTTGGTTTGAAGAACTCGATGAAAACACAATCACAACATGGACACAAATGCGCGAAACCTTCATCAAAAGATTTTTCCCACCCGCCTTGGGTAGGAAATTACTCAGAGATATCAGAGGTTTCCGACAGGAAGATGGAGAGACTTCCACTGAAGCATGGGCTAGACTTAAGGAGTTGTTGCGAAGTTGTTATGGTCACGGACTGGGCAAAGACCATATAATTGAAATTTTCTTCTACGGGTTAACCAAGGACTCTCAAAACGAATTGGACCTAGCTGGAGGAGGAGATTTCATGTACAAGACCACCAACGAAGCATACAACCTAATGGAAGACAAGTTGGTCATTAGCCTATCAAGGGAGTATCGGGATGATGGTCGAGGCCGAAGAAACAGGGGACAAGTTGCTCAAGCTGAGAGTAGCCATGAAATATCCTCGGTAGTTCATGAGGTCAAGACACTAGCGGAAAGAATTGATAAGCGCATGGGACGAATGGAGAAGGACATGCACTTGGTGAAGAATGGGTGTGAAGGATGCGGAGGACCTCACTACGCTAGTGAGTGTAATCAAGTGGAGGATGCAAGCTACGCACAGTATGGTTATCCGAATCGGGGGTCAAACTGGCAAAACCGTGGAGGTAACTACAACCGCGGTGACAACCGAGACAACGGATGGCAAAGAAACAACACTCGCTCCCCACCACGACAAAGATATGACGAAGATGAAGATCCAAGCATGAAAGATCTTTTGAAAACATTCATCAACACCCAGAAATCAACCAATGATGATACCCGGAAACAATTCAAAACTTTAGCTGAACAAATCGAGCAAGGACTAAGAAATCAGCAGGCAGCACATCAAGATTTAGAGAGGAGGTTCGATAGGATGAACGAACGAAACTCAAATCGACCACCGGGCCT